>CM033642.1:152311402-152483908 GCA_019512145.1 Engystomops pustulosus
TGCAAACTTACTGACAATAAATGACAGTTGTGCAAACATTATATAACTCTCATTGGCTTAAGCAGCCTAATAGGTACATTGCTTGAACGTTACAAACGTTACATGAGAATGGCTACTCAAGGTAGCAATAGCAAAGTGCCAAAATGTATATTTTCCTGTGGAGAAAAAGGCATAAATGCAAACAGAATGTCCCATTCCTGCAAATTAAGAACATTCAGTGCAACACAAAAGTCAATGGCAACTTTTTCTTGTAGTGGATGGCTAAAAGTCTCTCAGAAGGCTTTTGAAGAAAAGTCCATCTTCTGGGCGCAGCCCTTGATGTGGGGAAAAGTGCAGATGAAGGGTCTCCTCCAGAGGTGAAGGGACAGAGTCCTTCACAGAGGTCTCTGCATCAGCAGAGGTGGATAATAATGTAGCATATAATATTGTTGCGCAGTTCAAGGAGAGTCTCTTGACTGAGATAAATAAATAGGGGAAAGAGTCCCAGGAAAGTCTCTGGCTCTAAGAGGTATATGGGGGCTCAGCCCAACTGGGCGTAACAGATAAAGTCATTTGTACAATATATTTACAGTACAGTTACCTGTGAGGGCTACAGCCCATCAGGGGTTATTCAATATCTTCTTTATCAGCAACAGCAGGATTCAGAATCAGAATGGAATCCTGTGTAGGAGAATCAGCAGAAGCCGGCTGGGGACACCCGGTGGCAGTTTCAGGAACTGCAGGCTCCACAACTTCCTCCTGGCATTCAGGGGGAGTGGCACTGTCCTCTGGGGTGTTGGCTGCTCCAGCCGGTGGCTCAACAGAGCGGGGACCATGGAAGGGTCCAGAAACAAATAAATGGGGACCTGCGGCAGCGCCGCAGCTCCCTCCGGCTCCAACTCCTCCGGGGACGGGTCATCATCCCACTGATAGATGGCAGATGGAGGCGATGCTTTCATTGGGGCCTCCGGATAAGGCTCATCAGCCGGACCATCCTCCGTCACGGAGGACTTGCGGGATCCTGGAGTGCTTTCTGCAGGAGAGGCGGTGGGTGTGTTTCCTTGGATCATGCTGGCCCGTGGTTGGCAATAGGGTCTGTGCTCACTATGATCGTGGACGGGGCGTTCACATGGGTCACAGCCTGGGGACTCACCGCAGGTGACGATGAAGAAGTTGGAGACTCCGGCCACTCATCGTCCTTGTAGAGGTCATCACAGGACAGGTACCGGTCCTCGTCTGGGTCCGGGATCCAGATGACATCAGCCGTCCATGGCCTGCGGGGTCCTTCCTGTAGGGAGAACTCGATGTACTCCCTTGGCTTCAAGTTGTGAAGCCGCTCCGGCAAGTCAGGCCTCTTGACAGACCGGCGGGGAATGAAGACCTCCTGTTTGGTGTAGTCCTTGGTGGCGAAACCATAACCCCGCTGGCGGTCGAAGTGTCGGACCATCCCGGTGGTCCGATTCTTCTTGACCCAAGCGCCTTCCTTGGACCGGCCCGGCATGTAACGCTGGGCCTCCTTCTCCCGACGCCTCTGTTCCAGGACAGCGTTCCAGGGCTTCACCTCGGCCTCGAGGTTGCGGGGGTGCCGGTGCTGCAGGCTGTCTCTCCGGGGCAGGCTCTGCCCTTGCAGATGGTTGGGCAGGTGGCGGAACTGTAGCAGGAGCAGCCGGAGGATCGGGAACCACAGCAGGAACTGTAGGGCGATTAGCAGCAGTGGCAGGACCAGGCGCTGGCTCGGCTGTCGGAGTAGGCCCAGGCGTTGGCTTGATAGGAGTCGGGGCCTCCCCACATGGCGCCTCCACGTGGGCCTGCAGTACCAGCATGGTAGCCGGGAGAGGCAACAGGAACCGCCGGGTGGTGCTTGGCGCTCCGTCACTGACTGCAGGTAGGTCCGCATGACGGAGGCTCAGGTCAATCCGCGACGCAGCCATTGCCCAGCGGAGGGCCTCAGGACCGGCTGTGTGGAGACCATGATGACAGTCTCCAAGGCTTCTAGGAACTCCGGGGTCTCAACTGAGGGCAGAGGCCGAGGACCGGATGTGGTGCTGACCTCTCTGCTCAAAGTCCACAGAAGTTCTGGCACGTCGATGAGGCGGGCAGGAAGTCCGCTTCGCGCCAGAGGGTGGAGTCCAAGCCTTTCCCGCCAAGAGCTGTGGCGGGCTCTATTTTTCTCCTGCACCACAGGAGGCGGGGTTCGCGCCATCCATGCATGGGTGGAGCTTGATGAGTCATCTTGTTTTCCCACCAGTAAGGGTTTTGGCGGGCTGGAAATATTTGCTGCCCCACAATCTCCTGAGGTGAATGCTTCAGGCACTGCAGAGAAGGATGTAGCAGAGCTAACAGAGTTCTTTGCAGGGATTAACCTCCTGGGTGCTGGAGCGGAGCTCGACAGCATGTGGCAGCAGTATATCACAGTCAATGTGGAAAAGCACAAAGTCACTTGGGCCTAAACCCGGATGGCAGCAGGGTTAGGCAGCACAGTAGTTTTTTATAATAAAGGACAGTCTATAGCAGTGATGGTGAACCATTTAGAGCCTGAGTGCCCAAACTTCAACCAAAAGCCACTTACTTATTGCAAAGTGCCAGTGCAGCATTTTAAGCAGAAATTTATTTTCTCCTTGTTCTTTGACAACTTTCAATCCTTCAGCCACCCAAGGACACCAACACAGTTGAAAGGAGGAGGGCAAATTCATATATCATTGTAGGAAGATTCTACAGGCAGATTCTTTGAGTTCTGTCTGGTGAACTTCATTCTGGGGTGATGGCCTGGGTGCCCACAGAAAGGGCTCAGAGTGCCACCTTTGGCACCCGTACCATAGGTTCTCCACCCCTGGTCTATAGTATAAGGCACAGAATTAGAAATCCTGTTCGTGACGCCACTTGCAACATCCCCCACCGGGGCCTAGCCTTTTCTTGGGGCCTGGAGGCAGCCGGGGCCCAGAATACTGGAGTAAATGCATCATTTTCAGGAACAACTGTCACGCGTGCTCCTGCGACCCATATCCCAGGTGCCTCCCTGTGCCCCTGGAGCCAGTCTGCAGCCTCACTTAACTTCCCTGGCTCCAGTGGCAGTCCCCACACACCACCGCGTGTTCCTGCCTCCTAGTACATGCACGCACCATCTCTGTAAGATTTAAAGGGCAAGCACGCCGATAATTGCCGCTGGCTGGTCTCCTGCCCTGATAAATTGCCAGCCCCTTCCTATGTCCCCTGCTGGATCTTTGAGCCTTGTGCCTTATAAAAACGTTATTCCCTATGTCCGGTGCATTTATAGTGATTTCTCATTGTGACTTCAATTCCGTTCCTGACTTTGCTCCTATGCTGCCTGTCCTGACTTTCCGCTATGTCCCCGACCCTGATCCTGTGCTGCCTGTCCTGACCTCCTTCCTGTCCCTGACTCCATCTCTGCCTCACGATTCTGCACCTTGCCATGGCCACCACCGCGGACAAAGTCGTGCCTGTGGAGCCACCTGGTGGCACCACGCCGCAGCAAGTCCAACCCGCTTTGGGGCAGGCTCTGTTAAAAACCGAGTACCACTTAGACTCCACTTCCAGGTGCTGGCTTCCTGAATCCTGACAACAACTTGAGTGTCTTCCTATGAAGGTATGCTGCCTTGCATTTCTTTTCTTCTATTCTATTTTTTGTTCTTTTTTTTCTTTTTTGCACACATATCTTAATCCAAACTATGTTTACACCTCATCACTGTAGGCCCTTCTTGTTATTTATAACATGCATCTTGTAATATGGCTATAACCTAAGTACTTACCTTCCAATTATTGCCCCTTGATACCTAATTAGGTTAGGTTGTATCCGCCTGGATCGCTTTTAACTTATCTTTTGTCTGTAAAGTGTTGTTAATATTGATGATCACATAATGGTTTTACAGTTCAATAAGCTGCGTAATGTCTCCTTGGCGAAGTCTGCCAGCGATTGCGCATAAAAGGTGTGCATTACTGAGAAAAAGTGCTTGATATCAAGAACGGCTTATTTCCACGCTCTGCACCATTCCTTGTACCGCAACACATAAATAAAGAATTTTGCACTTTTTACTGGTGAGTGCTGTGTCTGTATTCTTCTTATAATCGTGGACTGTCTGTTTATGCTGAGCCCCACCCAAGTGCTATTTGGATTAACTCTGTCCCCTTATGCCTTCCACATTATCTCTGCTCTACTCCGGTACATGGATCATGCTCAATATATTGAAAGTGCCTATAATGGATGTGCTCTACATTTAGAGCACATCCAACGGACTGCACGAGGTGTTAAGTGGCAAATAATGGAGATTGAAATTTCTACAGGGGCTGAGCCATCTGATACACTTCTGAGTACAGGAAGAGAACATGCAGCAGCTTTTTTTCAACAGTGTTCAAGGGACACACTTGCAGATAAGTACCAAAGCCCTATAGCATTGATTAAAAGTACTAGCTGATAAAGAGATTTGTCTCTTCTGGACCAATATTTTTTTTAAAGTTCTACAGCGACAGTAAAAAGTGCCAAGAGGGCTGAGAGTAGCCCAATACCAGGATGATAAAGTTTTTATGCAAAAATGGAAGGAATTACCATCACCAATCCTTAAAGGAAATCTACTATCACAGATCTACCTATTGTATAGTAGGATAGCCCTTTTTAGGGCTAATCCTTTAGATACCCAACACTTTTATAATATTTTATTACCCCAATATGCAAATTTCTGAAAAAGGCCACTCTGACATGGAGTAGCCGTGGTTTGAGCTACATGGCACGACTACTACACATCCCAGTAGCCTCTTTCGATCCTCCTACCTCATACCTCACGGATGAGTGAGCGCAGCTAGGAGGTGCTGCGCACAGAAAATGTCTTGGTAGGAGGATCGAAAGAGGCTACTGGGGTGGGGAGTAGCCGCGCTGTGTAGCTTCAGCTCCAGCTACTCCACTCCACGGCGAAAAAGAAAGAAGAGGTTGAGCCGCAAGAGAAAACAAGTCTCCTGGTGCTGAATCTTAGAGGCGATGTGTTGTCAGATTATTGGATACTGACCAAACTAATTGACTTGCAATACTAATATGAATGTTCCACAACCTACATCATAGAGACCAATTCGGAATTGAATGCCACTCATTTTACTGATATGGTTAATTTGACTAATTTGAAGGTTACCAATGACTGCATTTCATTTTTGTCTATTCAAATTTTACTATAGTCAATGAATTTGTATTTGTAAATGTAAACTTTATTTTCATAAGTTTTTTCAAGATCAAGGGAAAGTCCTGGACCAACTTGGGAGGGACACATTCCTGCTTTAGTTCGACTGTAAGGTTTTTTTTCCATCTACTCTACCCACTTCTTTTGATCTTTCTGATGTCAATTTCCTCCTTGGCATAGATACAGAGTGGGTATTTATCAGGGCTTCTGCATCACACCAGTAGCATAGAAGCCCCAAAATAATAGCAAAGCTAGCTAGCTTATTTCTAGCACTTGCAATTATTTTCTGCCACCTCCATGCAAGGAGGGGGGGGGGTTGCGGATGGCTGGGTGGGAAGTGGGCTCGCATGGGGTGTTCCCTTTGTATCTGTGCACTTGCTTTAGCCGGCAAATTTTCATTATTGAAAATTTTTTGGCTGCATTTATTCATATGCCAGGTAGGACCTGGCGTAGAAATAAACACTATGCAGGCCCCCGCCGAATACATCAAGAGAGTGGAACCTCTTGATTTATCCAGCTGCGCCGGATGCTTGGGCTATGATAAATAACCTCCAAAAACTCCATGTTATGGATATGACGAATCAGAACAAATAGCTGAATGCCTATAAATTGAATAAATACTGTATTTTTACCCAACTAATATGAAGAAATATGCAGACCCCCTGACTGCATTAGAAATATACACAGTACCCCTCCCCCAAATAAACCATACTGTATACAACCCCCATAAATGTATTATATTACATATGGCCTTTCGTGAATTCATTATAATGCATACAACCTTTTATTTCATGAAAAAGTAAGCCAGGTGTACAATTTTTAATTTGTTTCTGGATCTGTATATTATATTCTTCTTTAAAGTTTAGACAAGGTACTTTAACACTGAATTCTGAGTGCACTGACTGCCATCATAGCTACATTTGTCAGATATCTGGCAGATGCTACAGTTCTATGCGTCCATCATTCCCTGGGTGAAAAGCATGCTCTTGCTTTGTTTTATAGAACAATCAATGTCTATATGAGTTATGGGAGAAATCTCTAAAAATCTTTGTTTTCTCATACACTCTCTGGCCCACATTTGTCATAGGGACAATTTGTAGATGGTAATACCTGATAGTTTACTCTCTGGTTGCTGTTATTTTTTACATTACTGAATGGAATCATTTCTAGATTACACTGGTAGGATGAGTAATCTTACAATTAAAGTTGTTCATTCGTTAAAATGTTATTCCATGTCTCCCCTGTCCCTGGCTGGTAACTGCAAATCCTCTCTGCAGTTGTCAACCTAGCACCCCTACCCCATTATAAAACATTTGTCTGTTATGGATTTGGAGTATATGTAATGAATAAAAATACCTTTAAGTATAAATTTTTGTTAAACCATATTATTTGATATTTTTTCATTGTGAAAGTCACTGGCTGCAATTTTGAAATTTTCTTGCTGCATTTATCTGTGAGAACATACACAGTTTGATGGTGGCAATGGCAGATGTCCATTATTTTATGTCACATGCCAATGTCCCTGAAGCGACTGCATTAATACGTTTTTTCAATATGTTATGGGATAAAAAGAGGAGCATCATTTTTCTCCTTCTCACATGGAGGGAAGCATCCTTAACTTGGTCTTTGCCCAACTATTTGCTTAATCTAATTTTGCTTACAGTATTTTTTTCGGACTATAATGCGCACTGGAGTATAAGGCGCACCATCAATAAATGCCTGCTTAAATGTCCAGGTTCATATATAAGGAGCACCGGATTATAAGGCGCACCTGATTATAAGGATGAATGACCAGCAGGTGGCAGACCTGTGCACAGTTCAAGGCAGCTGTTGTCTTTAAGTATGGTTCATATATAAGGCGCACTGGACTATAATACGGTATATTCTTTTTTCCCTCAGAACATAACCTTCTCTATTTTACTATTTTAAAGCCAAAATTGACTGTATACAACAGGAAATAATTTCCTGATCCACAAGCACCACAGATCCCCTTCCCTCTCATACTTGGACCCAGTTCACTCTACTTTGAGCTAGCTGCAGAAGAAGGCTATTTTTCTTTATCTTGCCTCACTACCTGCATTAGCAATCCCACTCCTTTACACTATTAACGGTCCTTCTTATTTCACTTACATTTTTAACCTCACTCTTTCATCTGGCGTCTTCTGCAGCATTTGACACTATGGATCACCAGCTCCTACTCAGGATCGTATCAAACATTTACACTGCTGGGTAGTTCCCTGCATTGTGCATACAGTAATATGTTTATTAGGCGCTGTACCCTGCTAAAACAAGTTCCCCTGCTTCAGTGCCTGCCTCCATCTGTCTGCCAGAAATATTGTGGCTGCATGGAGTATTAGCTTTTTAAGTTGTTATCAAAATCCCAAACACCAAAATTCAGTTCGGTACCCACGGACCCTGAGCCCGAACATGCATCTGGGTTTGTGAAAAAGCACAAAGCTGCTTGATTGACTGCTAAACCAGCCAATCAAGCAGCTTCAGCACCTTAGCAACCACAAGTATGTTCTCTGTATACATGCCTGTGATATGCTGGAATGGACATGTGACTCTGCAGTTTAAGAGCAGGGTCACATGTCCAGACCCCATTACACATTACACATCAAATAGAGCTAGGGAGAGCTTTCTTCTCATCATAAGGCCACATGAAAAAACAGCAATTGCCCTATTGTAAGGCTCCTATTGTAAGGGACAGGTGGAAATCTGAAATAATTGCCATTATAAAGAAATTATTATTATGATAAGGGCACTCTGAAGAATTGCATCAGTAATTTATTAGCATTTACTGCATCATCCAGCAAGATCTTGAAGGTCCTGTCTAGTATTCAGCCTATTCTAATGTTCAGCCACAGGAATATCATAATCATCATCTTTAATCATACCTCGATTGCAAAGTTTCTCCCATCAGAGAAAATTGCGCTTTAATACGTAATTCTGAAGTGTTGTCAGAGAATATTGCGCTTTTATACATAGTTGAGAAAAGTGGAGTCATTGAATATTACGCTTTAATGCATAGTTCAAAAAAATATTGGCAGATAACATTTCACTTTAATACGTAGTTCAGAAGTGTTGGCAGATAATCTTGCATTGTAATATGTAGTTCAGAAAAGTCTTGCCAGGGAATGTTGCACTTTAATACCTAATTCAGAAAAGTTTGTCAGAGTATATTGCGCTTTAATATGTAGTTCAGAAAAGTGATGTCAGAGAATATTGTGCATTAATGGATCATAAAAGTCTTTTTGTCGGTGAATAGCATATGGCAATACATTTCATTACCTACTAACCAGATATCAAGTAAATGTATATAGCCTGCAATTGTTACTCAATATATACCTACATCTAGACTGATTTATCAAACCATAAACTTTATTAATTGTTCACAAGATCTAAACATGTATGGTCACTAGGACATAAAAACAACACATTGGGGGACAAAAATAAAGTACATCACAGGTCCCTATTAATAAATGACCCAATAGTCAATACAGTCAAGGCCAAATTTGAAATAGTAATTTCACAGTGTAATTCAAAATTGAGTGGCCAGAGCACAAATCATACAGATATCTCTATATAAAGTGAAAAGTACATGTGTAATCATTCAAAACTATTTGGTATAGTATATACAAGTATAAAGTGCTTAGTGCATGCTAGGATCAACAAATATACCACATAAAAATACATCACAAACACATGCCAAATTATTTTAACCAGGCTGCATATCATATATATACATATATAAAGTGCATAGTGCACATGAATATATATGCCTACTTAATAATTCCCAATCACATGAGAACGCCAAGTGAATGCTAATCTACACTATACAGGGAGAATCACACTCCCCGCACGGCTGCCAGATCAAGGTCTGGTCGAGTATAATGTCTGGTCGAGTATAATGGAACACAAGCCATGATGCAATATCCGCATTCACGAACACAGGAAGTATATTGTCAGGCGTGGGAATCGGAAGTGACCATCGCCATTCACCAGGACGCTGGTCCTTTAAATCCTGGAGAGCTGGCACGTACACGTCCGACAGGAAGCAGGCTCGTGGCGAGGTAAGTGAGGACAGGGGGGCACTCAGTCTGACGGGAAGCAGGCTCGTGGCGAGGTAAGTGAGGACCGGAGGGGGGCGCAGAGAGGGGCACAGGTGTGCCCACATTCCTAGATGGATAGTGGGGGCACCGTGACAGTACCCACCCCGTAGGGCCCTCTCTCTTCTTCATGGTGGTGGTGAAGAAATGCGGCATGAGTGGCATTCTGACCCCAACTCAGGATCTCCCCATTCTTCCAATTGAGGACCGGAGAGTGAAGTTGCAGCCATGGAATGCCTAGGAGAAGAGATGAGGTGGATCGTGGCAGGACATTGAAGAAGAGTCTTTCTCTGTGATGAGGTCCAACCTGGAGAAGAACTGGCTTAGTATGGTACCGGACAGGACAAGATTTGTCCATCGACAAGGATAAGAATAGAGGATTCTTGAGAGGAACCACCGGAATGCAATGCCAGGAGACCAGAGCGTCATCCACAAAATTCCTTGCAGAACCAGAGTCCAAGAAGGCTGAGACTTGCACAGGAGTTCGAACACCGACACCAAGGAGTACAGGAACTGTCGTACATGGAGACACAGTATTTACACCTAGGACGTGGGGGGAAGGACAGGACAAGTCCCAATGGAGTGTTTGGGACCAGCACAGTACAGGCAGAGGTTTTCTTGAAAATGTCTGGAACGTTCCTCGGTGGTGAGACAGACTCTGTTGACTTGCATAGGCTCCCCTTCAGACTGTGCCACCGGAGGCTGGAGCAGCTTTTGGAAAACCGGAGCCAAGCGAGGTAGTCGGGGTAGCCGAGCCTGGGGTTGCTCGTGGTGCAGTTCTCCAGCACGCTCCATGCACCACACGTCTATCCGAGTGGCCAGGGTGATGAGACCACTCAGAGTAGCTGGCACATAATGCACAGCCAGTGCATCTTTAACCTGGGGAGACAGTACTTTTTTGAAAGTTGCTGATAAGGCCGCGTCACTCCAGGAGAACTCGGAAGCTAGGGTGCGGAACTTTACGGTATACTTGCCCACTGATGAGTCTCCTTGGCGCAGGTTCAGCAATGCCGTTTCTGCTGAGGAGGCACGTGCAGGTTCCAGAATTCAGCCAGAAACGCAGCATGGGTGGCCATGACTGGATCACCTCTATCCCAAAGAGGATCAGCCCAGGCCAGGGCCTTCTCGTAGAGCAAACTGACAATAAATTTCACCTTGGAGCATTCAGTGACAAACTGGGATGGCATCAATTCAATATGCAGCAACCACTGGGTGATAAAGCCCCTGCACATTTTTGGGGTTGCCATCAAATTTTTCAGGCATAGAAAGTCTGAGCCTTTGTTCTGCTGCCGGAGGACATACTGGGGAAACAGGAGAAGTCGCAGGAGTAGTCACAGGAGCCTGTTGCTAGGAGTCAAGCAGCTGTTGAAGTTCTCCTTGAGCAGCAATCTGTTGAGACTGCCGGGCGACAACCCTGCGAAGATCAGTCCATTGCGGAGGTGACTCCTTGGCAGGGTCCATGGCCTGATCTTACTTGCTGGGGTGGAAATGGGTCTGTGGACCCTGTGGACTACCGCAGGAGATGGTACTAGCCTACACCTGGGACCGGAGTCTAAGTGGCACCTAGTCTTCACCAGAGGGGGGGCCACCGGTTCCACAAGTGCGACTAGGCCCGTGGTGGCAGCCAAGGTAGTAATGCAGAATATAGTCCATGCTTGGGATGACAGCGGGAGTACAGCACTGGAAGGAACCCTGGAACTCACGGCAGGAACACGTGAGCAGCCACACGGAACAGGAACACTGGAACAGGAACACAGGAATGGGGACACAGAGGAACACTGGAAACACAGGAACACTGGAAATGCAGTAACACAGGAGGGCTTTCACTTCACTTCAGGAATGCCTGAAGATCCGGCGGGGAATGATGGGAGCCGCCAGATTATATAGAAACCCAGAAGTGACCAGTGCCAATCACCAGGACGCTGACCCTTCAATTCCTATAGAGCCGGCACGTGTGGCCTAGTCCGACCGGAAGCAGGTTTGTGATGTGGTAAGTGAGGACCGGGGGCGCTGTTCCACAGAGAGGGGCGTGGGTGTGCCGTGACCTGAGACGGGGGCCACCGTGACATATATTGCCCACGCCGTGAGTTTGCGCATGCGTATGAGCTCATTATTCAGACCGAGAGCAAGGGTGCAAGTGCTAGTCGCCACCTAAAGGAGATGTAGAGAGTACAGTATATAAATAAAGTGACACATTCGCATTTTCCCAACGTGTTACCCGAATTTTTCCGATTTCCGACGATTTTCCCTGAATTGCCCCGGGTTTTTGGCGCACGCGATCCTATTGTGGCGCATTGGCGCCGGCATGCACGCGCCGGAAATCGGGGGCGTGGGCGAACGAAAACCTGACGGATTCGGAAAACCGCCGCATTTTAAAAGAACAAAGTGTCACTAGACACACGCTTACCTGTACCCAGGGTAGGATCGTAAACTCCGGGGGACCTCGGCGGACTTCAGCGCAGCAGCAACCTGGTGGACGTCGGAGGAACTGCCTTAGTGAATCGTCGGAAGACCCGAATCCACCGCAGAGAACGTGCCGCTGGATCGCGAATGGACCGGTTAAGTAAATCTGCCCCAGTATGTGATAAAAACTCCAATTCAATGGATAAGTACAACCTGGAGAATAAAGAAAAAATTAAAAAATGGAATGAAAAGTAAAAGTGCAAAAATAATGAAGTATGTGAGTGTGGTGCAGTGCAGTGCAATAGTATAATATACTGAAAAAAATAAATATTTTTTAAAAAGAATTTTATTATATTTATACTCCACAGAGGACTATTACAATGCCCGAAAAACACCATTAGGATGCTGAAAACAAAAAACACTTACAACAAAAAAATACACACAAATAACACAAGTGACACCGACTCCTAACTGTAATCCAAAAGGTACCTAATAATAAACACTTCACACAACCTGATTGTTCTAGACACAGAAATAATACTCAGTGCCACTAAAAAACATATGTTATAACTCCTAAAAAATAAAACATAGTCATAAAGCATACACAGCCTAATACCGATTTACCTGATCCAAAGACCATCAGCCTCAGTTTTGCTATAGAAAGTTAAAAATTATGTATCATTAATGGATCATAAAAGTTATTTTGTCAGTGAATAACATACAGTAAAACATTGATTGTAAAGATGCTATCAAAGTATTTTATGGTACTGAAGGTCTTTTAAAATGAGGAAAGCAGGAATTGAGGGACAGGGACATGACTGTGGTGATGGAGTTGGTGCTGCATAGAGAGGTTGCAAGCAGGCCTGATAAGACTAGTCAGGGGCGTTGCTAGGGTGGTAAAAGATCCAGGGCACAGGCCCCAATGCATGTGTATCGCACTTTCCGTAACGCCCCCTCCTGTACATAACCCCCTCACATGTGCCTGTGCCAATAACAAGGTTACTTCTAGTATATACAGCTACAGAAGACACAGGAGGAATCCCTACTTTTTCCCTCCAGTGCCTGCAGGTGACGCGTCCTCCATCTTCTCCATTAGGCATCACCACATCTTATGTTTCTCATTGTCCCTACATCTTGGTTCCCTGGCAGTGTTATCCTGCTGCTGGCCCTAACAATCTCCACAAATACTGAAAGGCTGCAGTCACACGTTTGTCTTGCATTTAAACAAAACCACCCATCACATGTGTATTACTGGAAACACAAATGAGATCAAACCGAAGCCTGTCCTAGTGCCATGTGTGAACACGCTCCAAGAAATGTGCCTCACATAGCCCCCCAGTAAGTAATGTGCCCAACACAGCCCCCCAGTAAGTACTGTCCTCACACAACCCCCAGTAAGTAATGTCCTCACACAGCCCCCCAATAAGTAATGTGCCCACACACAGCCAACCAGTAAGTACTGTCCTCACATAGCCCCCAGTAAGTAATGTCCTCACACAGCCCCCAGTAAGTAATGTCCTCACACAGCCCCCCAGCAAGTAATGTGCCCACATAGCCCCAAGTAAGTAATATGCCACACAGCCCCCCCCAGTAAGTAATGTGCCCACACAGCGCCCCAGTAAGTAATGTCCTCACACACAGCCCCCCAGCAAATAATGTGCCCACACACAGCCCCCCAGTAAGTACCGTCCCCACACAGCCCCAAGTAAGTAATGTCCTCACACAGCCCCCCATTAAGTAATGTGCCCACATAGCCCCAAGTAAGTAATGTGCCCACACAGCATCCCAGTAAGTAATGTGCCCACACAGCCCCCTAGTAAGTAATGTCCTCACACAGCCCCCAGTAAGTAATGTCCTCACACAGCCCCCCATTAAGTAATGTCCTCACACAGCCCCCCAGTAAGTAATGTGCCCACATAGCCCACCCAGTAAGTAATGTCCTCACACAGCCCCCCAGTTAGTAATGTGCCCACATAGCCCACCCAGTAAGTAATGTGCCCACACAGCCCCCCAGTAAGTATTGTCCTCACACAGCCCCCCATGTTCTCCCCCTTTCCTATCATGTCTCCCCCTCACCTCACTGATGCAGCTCTGAGCACTGCTTTCCCCGGCAGGTCATGTGACCATGACATCATCACAGGTCCTTCAGCCTCCGGAACTCCGGGAGGCTAGGTCCTTGCAGGGGAAAGCTGTGCCTGCACTCGCTCTCATCACGATCTGTGTCCTCAGACACAGATCTTGATGAGAGAGCAAAGGAATCTCCCGGGCAGCCAGATGTCCTGCTGAACCGAGGAGATTCGGGGCACTGGCCAAAAGATCCGGGGCATGAGCCCCGGATCTTTTGACCTAGTGACGCCCCTGAGACATGGTGCATACTTTGCACTGGGCACATCAGCTTCAAGATATGCCACTACGCCAGATACGCCCATAGATGTTACATTGAAATATATCAACGGTCGCCTGTGAAATGTCACCTTGGACCCAATTATTTATTTTTGTAAGAAAATAATGGAAAAAATGCACCCTTCAGTTTGTTGCACAATTTCCACTGAATACAGGAATACCCTACATGTGATGTGAAACTACTGTAGGGGGAACTGAGTGGAGCTTGTAAGCAACAGTGTATAATTGGACTTTTGAAGGACAGATTTTGCTGGATTATTTTTCAGGTCTATGTTACATTCGAAGACCCTTTGAGATACAAGAACAGTGAAAACCATAAAAGAGTGATCCCACTTTGGAAACTGTACCCTTCAAGGAATTTGTTAAAGGGTAAAGGTAGCTATTATGTAGTTTTAACCCCACTAGTGTTTCAGAAAATTGATTATTAATGGCTTGTAAAAATTAAAAATTAATGAATAAACATTGCTCTAGCTCAACAACATGTTTCCTAATTTTATAAATGTCCTATCTGACAGCTTTAATGTGTTGTGAGGGTGTTTTTATAAAGTGCCAGTATTGCAGCATGCCTTAAAAGAGCTTATATTCCATACCTTCATGCAGTCAAGGAGGTGAAAAGTTCCTCCAGGTAGTCAAGCTGGCCCGCCCCTCGATGGATGCTTGGATTGAGCACCCCACCCCAGCGCAAGCGCCATTTTACAGAACCATGCTAGCCAGCAGTGCTCCTGCACTCTTCCGTGTTTCTACCCAAGTATGCGCAGGGTTGAAGCAGAGAGCACAGGTACACTGCACATTCATGAGAACTCTGTGAAGCCATAGAATCACGTAGGAGGAAGGAGGCAGGTTTTGGCACAGCTAAGAGAAGAAAGGGGTTTTCAAGAAGCGGGCCGGCTTGACTACCCCATCGACTGCATGAGAGCATGGAATATAAGTTCTTTCTACAGGTATGCTGCCGTGCTGGCCATTATAAATACACCTTCACAACACATTAAAGCTGCCAGATAAAATACTTTTTGAGGTTTTACTGGATTTTAATGAAGTGACAGTTTCTCCATAAACTACTATAGGATTCAGGAGTAAAAGGGCATTATGGGCATTTGATACACAACACACAACTGTGAAGTATCTGAATTTAAACAGAACTTGTCATCCGGATTTCACATTTTATCCTAATGACAGGTGCCTTTTTAATATTAATTCCTATTCTGCTTTTATTACTGGTTCCACTCAATTTTAATAGTGAATGAAAGTATACTGGGCTCCCTGCTGACAAACTGCATCAAATCATGGAGGAGTCCAAGTCCCTGTGTGATCATCATCATTATCTCCTTTCTGCTCTGTTAGCTCTTCCTCTTTCCCCCCTATCACCTGCTGTCGTGAACTGACACCTTGCTCTAAGCAAATTGCTGTCAGCTCACGTAAGTAGGAGGGAGGAAGATGGAAAAGCATGGTCATGGCTCAGGCAACATTATTTCTTTATGCATTTTACACTAGATACAGAAAGTATTCAGACCCCTTTAAATTTTTCACTTTTTATCATTGCAATTAATTGGTAATTGGTTTTGCTCATTAATGTATACTCTGCACCCCATATTGACAGAAAAAATTTACTGAAATGTAGAAATTTTTGCTAATTTATTAAAAAAGGAAAACTGAAATATCACTTGGGCATAAGTATTCAGACCCTTTGCTTTGAGACTCACATGCTGTCAATTTCCTTTTGATCCTCCTTGAGATGGTTCTAATCCTTCACTTAGGCTCACTTAGGCTCTTACCTGTCTATATAAGACCTCACAGCTCACAGTGTATGTCAGAGCACATGGGAAACATGAGGTCTAAGGAACTGCCCAAGGAGCTCAGAGACAGAATTTTGACAAGGTACAGATCTGGCCAAGGTTACAAAATAATGTCTGCAGTACTCAAGGTTGCTAAGAGCATAGTGGCCTTCATAATCCTTAAATTAAAGAAGTTTGGGACGACCACAACTATTTCTTGACCTGGACGTCAATCCAAACTTAGCAATTGTGGGAAAAGAGCCTTCGTGAGAAAGGTAAAGAAGAACCACAAGATGACTGTGACTGATCTCCAGAGATGCCGTAGGGAGATGTGAGAAAGTTCCACAAAGTCAACTATCATTGCAACCCTCTGCCAGTCAGGATTTTATTGGAGAGTAAAGCAACTTTTTCTCAGTGCAAGACATATGACAGACTGCATACAGCTTGCAGAAACACACAAGGGTCTCCCAGACTATGACAAATAAGATTATGTGGCCTGATGAGACAAAGATTGAACTTTTTGGTGTTAATTCTAAGTGTGTGCCAAATACAGCCCCAAAAGATAAACATGGTGGTGGCAGCATCATGCTATGACGTTGTTTTTCAGCTTCAGGGACAGGATGATTGGTGACAATTGAAGGAAATATGAATACGGCCAAGAACAGAGGATTTCTGATTAAAAAACTTTTCCAGAGTGCTGTGGACCTCAGACTGAACCAAAGGTTCTCCTTTCAACTAGACAATGAAAGGACACAGCTAAAATAACAAAGCAGTGGCTTCAGAACAACTCTGTGGCCATTCCTGACTGGCCCAGCCAGAGCCCTGACCTATACACGATTGAGGATCCCTGGAGAGACTTAAAATGGCTTTCCACCAACATTCATACAACCTAAGGGGACCGGAGAGGATCTGCAAGGAAGTATGGCAAAGGATCCCCAAATCCGGGTGTGAAAAACTTGTTGCATCGTTGCCAAGAAAACACATGGCTGTACTAGCTCAAAAGGTGCTTCTACTAATGCTGTTAGACAATACAATAGAAACAGGTATGTGGGGGGGGGGGGGGGGGGGGGGAAAGCTCTAAGACAACATGCCACCCCTGCATGTAAGCTACGCCTGGTCAAATGGTCAAATTTGGTCAAATTCGTCTGGGCGAAGCCCAAACAAGGGCTTATAACGAGCTGAAACGCGCATCAGGACGCAGTCATCCTGGACACCAAAATTTATTTACAGTCTACAGTCTACAGTCATTAGCATATTCAAGCTGTCCACCTTACTCATGAGTGGGAGGCACAGACACACCCCCAGTGCTTGACTGACAGCTGCTCCATGTAATGGCTGCTCCATGTGCTGGTGGCCACACCCCAGCAGAACATGGTAACAAAAAGTATAATTATGTTCTAAACGGTCAATTACTTAGTAAAACTGAAGCTGAAAAGGACTTGGGGGTATTGGTGGATGGTAAACTTAATTTTAGTGACCAGAGCCAGGCGGCTGCTGCTAAAGCAAATAAAATAATGGGATGTATCAAGAGAGGAATAGATTCTCATGATAGAGACATAGTTTTGCCCTTATACAAATCCCTGGTCAGACCACACATGGAATATTGTGTACAGTTTTGGGCACCAGTGTATAAAAAGGATATAGTAGAGCTGGAACGGGTGCAGAGGAGAGCAACCAGGATTATTAGGGGAATGGGGGAACTAGAATACACTGACAGATTAAAAAATTTGGGATTATTCAGTTTAGAAAAAAGACGACTGAGGGGAGACCTCATTACAATGTACAAATACCTGAATGGACAGTACAAGGATCTCTCCAAAGATCTCTTTATACCTAGGCCTGTGACCAGGACAAGGGGGCATCCTCTACGGCTAGAGGAGAGGCGATTTTACCATCAACATAGACAAAGGTTCTTTACTGTACGAGCAGTGAGACTATGGAACGCTCTGCCGCAGGAGGTTGTAATGGCGGACTCTATGTACATGTTCAAGAGAGGCCTGGTTGACTTTCTGGAGAGAAAAAATATCATGGGTTATGGGGATAAAACATTTATTTAATTCTTAATGGTTGGACTTGATGGACTTGCGTCTCCTTCCAGCCTTATATATTATGATACTATGTCAGGTACACGTGTAGCTGATGTCTGTGTCTCTGTGTATTAGGAGGATGCAGCATGTCAGCAGATGCAGCACACACACTAGCAATGCTTTACTATACATTACACACAGACATGAGCAGGGGGAGGAGAGGGGAGGCGTAACAGGGGTGACATCACTGCCTCTGATCATGTGACCAGCCCCATTTACATAATAAAGAAAAGATGATTTTACAATGATTAATGTATGAAATAACTAGATAAAGGCTGGGATGGAATCCTTGTGAGCTGCTCTAACAGGTAGAGGTGACAGGACTAGTGACACAGACCTGTTGACAGGTGTTCTTTAAATGTGTTTCTTTCCTTTTAAAGTTTTATGAATCTCCATATTGTATCTGGGCATGACTCCCTAGTCTGCGTATCACTACCTAGTATCTTATGTTCGAACGCAAATATTGTGTATGTTCTTTTAACGTAATATCAGCAATAAAGATTATTTATTACAAAAACGTATTTTTAAGGGCTACATTTGGTGACATATTTCTACTCAATGCTGAGTGAATACCTGAATGAATATCATAGCATCACAGTATACAAGGCAGGAAAAAACGCCAAGTCCAACTTTTAAGAATTAAACAAATGTTTTTTTCACATAACCAGTGATATTTTTGCTCTCCAGAAACGCCTATCTTGAACATGTACATAGAGTCCCAATAACAACCTCCTGCGGCAGAGAGTTCTATAGTCTCACTGCTCTTACAGTAAAGAATCCCCGTCTATGGCGATGGTAGAACCGCCTCTTCTCTAGGCGTAGAGGATGCCCCCTTGTACTGGACACAGGCATAGATATAAAGAGATCTTTGGAGAGATCCTTGTACTGCCCATTCATGTATTTGTACACTGTAATAAGGGCTGTAAGGATCAGTGGATCCCCTGGACCACTGCGGGAGGTGGCACTAGCCGACACCTGGGACTGAAGTCTAAGTGGCACCTGTTCTTCACCAGAGCCCGCCGCAAAGCCTCCTCCAGCCCCTCTGTCCTCTATAATCCTTCTGTCCTCCAGAATCTTCCTGCATCCTCTAGTCCTCCAGCTTCCTCCTCCTGTCCTCAAGCCCCCTTTTTCTCTATCCTCCTCCTGTCCTCCAGCTTCCTCCTGTCTTCCAGCCTTCTCCTGTCCCCCAGCCTCCTCCTGTCCTCCAGTCTCCTCCTCCTGTCCCCCAGGCTCCTCTTATTGTCCTCCAGCCTCCCTGTCCTCCATCTTCCTTCTGTCCCCCAGCCTCCTCCTGTTCTTCAGCCTGCCTGGCCTCTATATTCCTCCTGTCCTCTATCATCCTCCTGTCCCCCAGCTTGCTCCAGCATCCTCCTGTTTTCCAGCCTCCTCCTGTTCCCCAGCCTCCTCCTCCTGTCCCCTAGCCTCCTACAGCATCCTCCTGTCCTCCATTCTCCTCCAGTCCTCTAGCCTCCTCCCATCCCCAGCCTCCTCCAGCACCCTGCTGTCCCCCAGCTTCCTCCTTTTCTCTAACCCCTCTGTCCTCTATCTTCCTTCTGTCCTCTAGCCTCCTCCCGCATCCTCCAGTCCTCCAGCCTCCTCCTCCTGTCCCCCAGCCTCCTCCTATCCTTCAGCCCCCATTTTCTCTATCCTCCTGCTGTCCTCCAGCCTCCTCCTGACTTCCAGCCTCATTCTGTCCTCCAGCCCCCCTTTCCTCCATCCTCCTCCTGTCCCCCAGGCTCCTCTTCCTGTCCTCCAGCTTCCCTGTCCTCCATCCTCCTTCTGTCTCCCAGCCTCTTCCTGTTCTCTAGCCTGCCTGGCCTCTATATTCCTCCTGTCCTCCAGCCACCCTGTCCTCTGTCCTTCAGCCTCCTGTCCTCCAGCCTCCTCCTGTGCCCCCAGCAGCCTCCTCCTTGTCCTCCAGCAGCCTCCTCATGTAGCCCCCAGACTCCTCCTATCCTCCAGCATCCTCCTGTCCTCTAGCCTCCTCCTGTCCCACATCCTCCTCCTCCTGTCCCCAGCCTTTTCCTGTCCTCCAGCCCCCCCTGTCCTCTGAACTCCTCTTGGCTTCCTGCCTCCTCTTATTGTAGCCCCCTTTCCCCTGGTATTAAACAAAAAACCCTGTTTCTTACCTTACCTCATTCCCAACTGCAGTGACTTCTTCTCCCAGGCTCTGACTGACTCACAAAGGGGGCAGGGCCAGCCAATGGGCTGAGCTACCTCCTCACATTCAGACATCATGTGAGGAGGTAGCAGGGGCTGATCCAGCCTCCTCCTGGTTCTGATGCTTCGGCTGCTCTGCAGCTCTCATGTACGGAACCAGGAGTAGGCGTGACAAAACAGGGGAGACAAAGGGGACCCGGGACATTCTCCCAGCTGTCCATGATAGTGGGACAGAGCCCAAAATCTGTGACTGTCCCACCAAATCTGGAATGTTTGGGAAGTATGTACACTGCCCTTCCAGGTTACAGAAGAAACCAATGAGGACTTCCTACACTGAAGGAAGTGCCCATTGGTGCAGGAATCCCAGGTAGCATTACATTTGACAAGTACTGACCACTCATGAGGCCTCTCCTGCTGCTCTGGATCCTGTTGCAGAAAGTTTGTCCCAGGAATCAGAGCATAGCGGCACCCAAAACAGAAATGTTCCCAACTACTGGTGAAATGTGCAGGGATCAGGACTGTGCAGGAAACAGGACGAAGTGGTAAAGAATTAAAGCAGAAGGTCCAGAATTGTCTGCTCTGGAATTTGCGTTGCCGGTTTGGGGGCTCCGCTATTATTTTCTGGTCTTGGGTATAAATTGTTATTATTTGCTTTGGGGGTCTCAGTTATTATCTGCACTGGGTCTCCATTATTGTCATTTGTTAGCTCTGGGGGGGTCCATTATTATTTGTCTGCTCCAGGGTCTCCAATATTACCGTACATACTCGAGCATAAGCCAAGTCTTTCAGCACAAAAAAATGTGCTGAAAAACCACCCTAACTAAGCTTGTACTCGAGTCAAGAAAAACAATAAAAAAGTGTACTCACTTTCAAACGCCCAACCCCCCTCCCTCCCCTCAGCCGGGCAGGTCCTCTTCCATACATCTCGGCCCCGGCATCGGCTCAGTCACAGGCATTGTGACATCAACCATGCCCTGACGTTCTAATGTGTGCGCCAGTGTCGTCACACACTATGACGTCATGGTAACTGCGATGAACCGCGTGGGGACACAGTCCCGATGCCGAAGCCGTGATGGATAGAAGAGGACCTGCCGGAGGGGCGTCGGAAGGTGAGTACACTTTTAGTTTTTTTCCTACGGCATTGTCTGGCAGGCTATATGCTAGAGCGGGCATGCTGGCTATACACTAGTGGGGGCTGGCAGGCTATACACTACAGGGGGCTGGAAGGCTATACACTACAGGGGGCTGGCAGGCTATATACTAGAGGGGGCTGGCAGGCTATATACTAGAGGGGGCTGGCAGGCTATATCCTAGAGGGAACATGGGACCACCACAGAGTACCTACGACCCCCCTTCCATATGCCCCAGAGTCAAGGTATGCCAGCCGAAAGGCCTCAGTGAGGCGACAAGCTTTAAACCTTTTTTATAATGTTTTTTAAGTTAACTTGATGTTGTGTCTAATTTCTTGTTTCCGTTTCTTGTCACAAATGGTCTTGATTTGATTTGATTTGATGTGTAGACAGCTTTTCCGCCTTGGATATTTATCAAAATTGTAGAATACTTTTGGACGAGGCACCCCCAAGAAAAAGACTTTTATTGGAACTTCCTGCAAGGATTGATCCATATGTCCATCCAAATTGTCACATCATGAGCGCCCATCTATACTATAAACCATATATGTTTTGGGTTGATTTCATCACTGCGTTTAGTTTTGTAGTGGGTCACTTTTTATTGATGTTCTTGATAGGTTGTGATTCACTGGGGTGTATATTGTTTCATTCTTTAATATATAGTATTGTAGTTCAAACTTGGTTGCTTTACATAAATATCTCTTCATTGTTTTGTAGTTGGTACACACTTTGTACACCTTTATCTGCATTAAATTGCAGCATATGCACTTTATAATTATTTATCTACATTGGCAGTTGGTTTACATCGTAGGAGTGATAGAGGTAACAATGTACCAGCTGCGTAGTCACTGCACAGGTACTTTATCTTTATTGCCCACAGTATGCACTACTGGTAGCAATTTTGTATTCTTCGCATAGTAGGCACTTTACTTATCAAGTATGGCATAATGGATCTGATATGGGATTTGTATTAGAGGGTATATAGTATAATGGGGGTCATTTACTAAGGGCTCGAATCAAGTTTTTACGGCGGGTTACGCAACGGAAATCGGGGGGCGTGGCTGAACGAAAACCCGACGGATTCGGAAAAACCGCCACATTTAAAAAAAAGTGTCGCTGGACACGCGCTTACCTGCACCCAGCAACGGCTAGTGAACTCCGGAGGACCTCGGTGGACTTCAGCGCAGCAGCGACACCTGGTGGTCGTCGGAGGAACTGCCTTAGTGAATCGCCGGAAGACCTGAATCCACCACAGAGAACGCGCCGCTTGATCGCGAATGGACCAGGTAAGTAAATCTGCCCCAATGTCTTTTAGAAGGATATAGGTGGATGTATGTGGTCATGTACGCTTGGACCTCTTATATGGGTATGGTTATAGATACTATATGGTCTTGGGGGTGGATTTTTATCTATTTATTTATTCTCGTCCAATTTGTATATACTTTTGGTTTTCTAATGCATTCATTATATATATTGGGGCAGATTTACTTACCAGGTCCATTCGCCATCCAGCAGCGCGTTCTCTGTGGAGGATTCGGGTCCGGCCGGGATTCACTAAGGCAGTTCCCCCGATGTCCACTAGGTGTTGCTGCTGCGCTGAAGTTCGTCGGATTGCACTAAAGTTCACCTTCCTCCGCTGGGGGCAGGTAAGCGCGTGTCAAGCGACACTTTTTTTTAAAAAAATGCGGCGGTTTTTTTTTACGGCCACGCCCCCCGATTACCGTTGCGTGCATGCCGGCGCCCATGAGCCACAATTTCGATCGCATGCTCCAAAATTCCGGGGCAATTCAGGGAAAATCGTTGCTAATTGGAAATATTCGGATAACCCGTCGGAAAAACACCATTCGGGTCCTTAGTAAATGACCCCCATTGTTTTTGATAATGATTAGATATGGTGGATTCATGTGGTATATAACAAATTTGTCTTTTATCTTGTTCATGAGAAAATAGTGCACATCGGTCCGCTTTATCATGGTGACAGACCATACAAGTGGTTGGTTTTTATTGTATTTCTATTTTATCAATTTTTATGATCTGTCCAGATGTATTACATACATACCTATGGTATTACACTGCAGCGTCCTGTTGATGCGCCTATGCGTATGCGCCCCATCCACTCATGGGGAAGTGTACAGAGGTGGGATTCGTCTCCATGGTAGCGCCGGCCTGATCATGTGCTCTTTGGTGACACGTGTCCGGTGCGCAACCTCAGTGTGTGGATGCGTCACATGGTAGGCGCGTCTCTAAGCAGATACGCCGGCGATGTGTGTTTAATGGTGGGCACAGCATGCATACTTCACCTCCTGATGAAACATTTGTGCGAAACGCGCGTCATGGTGCATCATCCGGCCCCCTATCTGATTGCCATCTGTCTGCCTCTCACCATGCCTGTGGGTAAGTGGGACATAGATTCCTGGAATCTTTAATACCGGAAGGTACCTCCGGTCCATTACATTACTGGTTTTACTGCACTATTGTCACTTTACCCTTATTTGTCCTATTTATGGACAAATTATTTTTGATAATTATATTTGGCATACCTTGACTCTGGGGAGTATTAAAGGGGGGTCGTAGGTACTCCCATGTGGTGGTCCCATGTTTCATCTGGGATGACTTGTTTCCCCCATATGATTTATATGTGTTTTAATTTGTATGTCAATAAAGGATGCATATTTTTTCTAAATATTTTGCAGCTCTTTTCTTCAGTATTGCTGGCTTCTACAATTTGAGATTTGATATGATATTTAATATAGGGGTAATTTTGGTTTTGTTTTATATCCTAGAGGGGGCTGGCAGGCTGTATACCAGAGAGGGCTGGCAGGCTACATACTACAGGGGCTGGCAGGCTATATACTACGGGGGCTGGCAGGCTATATACTACAGAGGGCTGGCAGGCTATATACTAAAGGGGCTAGCAGGCTAAATACTACAGGGGCTGGCTGGCTATATACTAGGGGGCTGGCAGGCTATATACTAGAGGGGCTGGCAGACTATATACTAGAGAGGGCTGGCAGGCTACATACTACAGGGGCTGGCAGGCTATATACTACGGGGGCTGGCAGGCTATATACTACAGGGGAGTGGCAGGCTATATACTAAACGGGCTGGCAGGGTATATACTACAGGAGGTTGGCTGGCTATATACTGGAGGGGCTGGCAGGTTATATACTGTACTAGAGGGGCGGGCAGGCTCTATGCTACAGGGGCTGGCAGGTTATATACTACGGGCGCTGGCAGGCTATATACTACGGTGGCTGGCAGGCTATATACTACAGGGGCTGACAGGTTATATACTACAGGGGGTTGGCAGGCTATATACTAGAGGGGCTGGCTAGCTATATACTAGGGGGCTGTGACCAATGCATATCCCACCCCAGGCTTATACTTGAGTGAATAGGTTTTTCCAGTTTTTTGTGTTAATATTAGGGGTCTCGGCTTATACTCGAGTATATACGGTATCTGCTCTGAGGTCTCTATTATTATTTTTCTATTATTCTATTGTGTGTATAATTATTTATTGCCTGGTCTGGGGTTTGTATTACTTGGTTTTAGGTGCTATATTTAGACCTGCACTGTCGTACTTCTAATTCGTGGAGTGGTATTTTGTGCTGTACTGTGGTAGTTAGTGCTTCTAGAGTGCGAGTTACTAATTAAGCCCCTTGAAGATGAACAGTATGACAATGTGGCCCCTGGACCAATAATGATTGAGTAGCCCTGTTGTAGACTGCATATGTGTATTCTAGAGGTACAGATAAAGTTAAGATTTGGAGAGGGAGCTCCCTAAAGTTAATGGGCACAGAGTAACTGCCCATATTACACCACTCATCTCTGCAGGAAGGGAAATCATAATAGCACAAAGAACATTAAAACAAAGACAGCTTTTTTTCTAAGACATCTTTTCTCCATTTTAAAGCATTTTCCTGGATCTTATACATAAAGCTGAGGGTATGTGTGTCCACTAAAGGAATCTGCAGGAGCCATTGTCTGCTGTGGAAGTAGGAAAACAATACTGGTTAATAAGTGTAAGACAGCTTATGTGTGAGGTTATATAAGAAGTAATATGTGAGTCAGCATATGAAGTATTATTGTCAGGATTTAAACCGGTGTCCTTTGGCTTTTCTGGTCAGTTCTCTAGCACAGTTCTCTAATTGTTTTATACCTGTCTTCTTGTTGTTGCTGTTTTTAGTTCTCAGCTGTGTTAATTTGTATTATCCCATCAAGAATGTCCAGGGTCCATTTAAGGCTGGTTTTGTCATTCAGTCTTTGCTGTGTATTGTTGTATCTGCAGCTTATCCCTGTCTCTGTTCTGTTGGAACATCTATACTTTCAAGTAGCTTGTTTTTTTGATTGTGGTGAGAGATTCTATGAAGTTTGTTTGTTTTCTTGTATTCACTCACTACTTTCCCGTCTGTTCCCCTTTGTCTGTGGTTATAATAGTGAGTGTGCTCTGGTTGTTACCCACTACTCCTGTCCTCCCTATTGCTCTCCTTTATGTGTTTAGCCTTGTGTGTGCATACTGGGATTGCTAGTTTGCCATGCTTCTCTTGCAGCCATCGTTTCATTAGCGGTACCCAAATTTAGTAATGTCACAAACTATGTTTTGAGGGGAAATTTTCATCCCACATTAACAATGCCTTCTCCACCAGTTTGGCTTTTCCGTCACTTTGGGCAAGTCATATTCACTAAAACACAAACGTCTGCCAGGTCAGACTGATCTTTATGTGCAAAATTTTCTTTTGTAAAAACCATTCTTTTTTGATATAGCAGCTATCTACTACTAAATACGATAACATTTTTAAACAGTTTAAAGTGTTATAGCTCTAAAAACTGCATGCATTATAAATGTGACAATGTATTTGTCCTGAGAAAATAACCTTGTCTTGAACTAATGAAGAACCACTCCTTTTGTATAACAGAAACATTAGGAAAGTGAATTCACGTAGCAGGAAATAAACCATGTTCAGCATTGAAAGCCTTTGCATTTAGTGCAAATGGGTTTCTATGCATCTTTCACTTCCTAAATTAACAGTCATTATTAAAGCCTACTGTCTACTATTATAGTCTGACCTAACAGCTGTAGAGCATATTGCGTCACTGTACCCCACAGGCTTTATTATATACTCCTCACTGGCAAACACAATGAGCTAATTTCATCCTAGGCCAAAGTGTATGGCAAATTAAAATAATAGTATCAGAACAGAAACAAAACGAATTCTCTGTTGCAGCAATGTACAAAAAGCATCATTCAATGCTTATTTCTCTGTTTAGTTACAGTCAGTTAATAAATCAATGTTTGGGGAAAACTAATAAAATCATCGCTTGTCTTCACTCATTGGATCACATTTACTTTGTGACATACTTTTTTCGGACCGTGCCCTATCCTTCAATGGGAAAATGGCTTGGAAAGGTATTTAACCCCTTCCTGACATGTGACGTAATAGTACGTCACATGTCGGGTCCCGGTACATGGAGAGGGCTCGCGGGCCGAGCCCTCTCCATAGCCGGTAAGTCTGCATATTATAGCCGGTAAGTCTTTGCTGCATATTATAGCCGGTAAGTCTTTGCTGCATATTATAGCCAAAGGGGCTATACACGTAAAGTATTAAATCGGGCTAGCGAAATAGTTAAAAATAAACCCAGAGACAGCCTATTAGCTGAGAAATCACAATCTAAAAACAACCTATTTTTGTCGTTACAATACAGTAACCAATTTGAAGAAATTAGACATCTTATTCTCAAGCATCTGCCAATCCTGTATCAAGATGAAAAATTGGCAGAAATCCTAAAGAACGGCTGCAACATAGGGGGCCTAAGGGCCCGATTCGCGTTTTCCCGACGTGTTACCCGAATATTTCCGCTTTGCGCCGATTTTCCCTGAATTGCCCCGGGATTTTGGCGCATCGGCGCCGGCATGCACGCGACGGAACGAAAACCCGACGGATTCGGAAAAACCGCCGCATTTAAAACAAAAAATGTGTTGCGAAAATTACACTTACCTTCACCAGGAATAGGCCGGTGAATTTCAGGGCATTCCAGCGCGCCTCCGGGGAACTTCAGCGCAGCAGCGCCACCTGGTGGACGGCGGAGGAACTACCTTAGTGAATCCCGGCCGGACCCAAATCCACCGCAGAGAACGCGCCGCTGGATCGCGAACGGCCCGGGTAAGTAAATCTGCCCCATAGTGTCTAAAAGAGCACCCACAATTGGCAATTCAATCTCACCTAATTTCAGACCTATAAACAAAAACAAAACTACTTGGCTGTCACATAGGGGTTTTTATCATTGCGGGGCACAAAGATGTAAAACATGTACAGTAGTAAAAACAAGAAGTAAATTTACTAATTCATCTAACTCATTAGAATTTGATATTAAAAATTATATTAACTGCAACAGTAACTTCGTTGTGTACATTATAGAATGCACTATATGTGATTGTAAATATGCAGGTGCCACCACTCGCAAATTGAAAAAACGTATTCTCAAACACCTAGGGGACATAGGAAAAAAAGAATTGGGTATCTTAGCCCCCCAAAAAAATATTTCAGGCGCTTCGAGACATTTTAATGATGAGCATGGAGGAAACAGTAAAGGTTTCCTGGCATACGGTATTGAATACATCCGACATAACATCAGAGGCGGGGATCGTAATAGACGACTCTTTGATCGTGAAGCATATTGGATATTACACCTAGACACGAGATTCCCCAAGGGCATGAACTATAAGGATGAGTTCATGTTCCATTATTGAAACCATATGTCATATGTAAACCAATTCCTACGTAATGGATCCATCTCACATTTAAACTTGCTACCTATTTTTTCCTCTTCTCCCGCTTTCTTATGCAGATGCTCCGCTTTGCTGCAGGTTTGACCTGTGCCACCTTGGTCCTGTTTTTATATTATTCTATATGATTACTATCCAGGCACCAAGGCGGCACAGTATATCCCTGTTGCTCCCTCCGTTTCACTCTCAAATATGAAAGGTAGTTTAACGGTTTCTTCCTTATAAATATGTGTTTTTGGAAAATATAAACTTACTTGACTGGATAGTTATGTTTATCTTCTATTGAGGACTATTGGGTACTGTAGGTGTTTTTAACATTACTGAATCAAACAACTTGTTTTAACTTGAATAAATAAATAAGTTATGTTTTTTAAACACTATCACACACCTGGAAGCGACACTGCTTGCCCCGCACACACACACACGTCACAATGAGCAGGTGGGGCTTGGTTCCCCTGTCTCGCTGACCTATGTCCGGTAAAAGTATAATACCTGTCTCTTTCAGATTTTTGGTAGCCATGAGTAAGAGTGCATAATGCACTCAAAACGCGTAGGAAAAGAACCATAGTCCCCACCGTGGACGCAGTCCTTGAGCATGTGTAACTGTATTTTTGTTACTATTGGAGCCAATAAAAAGTACCTAAAGACTTTTTCACTATCCCGCGCTGGATCGTTGTTTCTTTCTTGGATTTTCCCCTTTCCCTAGAACTGATATAAATATAAATAAACAGTAAAAATCATAAACACATTAGGTATCGCCACGTCCGAAAATGCCCGATACATCAAAATATGATAACGGTTTTTCACTGCGTTTAACCCCGTAACGGAAAATCGCGCCCAAATTCGAAAATGGAACTTTTTTGCCATTTAAAAAAAAATTAAAAATTCTATAAAAAGTGATCACAAGGTAGTACAGTCCTAAAAATTATAACATTGTAAACATCATCAAAATCCGCAAAAAACCTCCTGTACAAAAAATTTTGTACAGGAGGTTTTAATTTTTTTAAATGTATGAAAACATTATAAAACCTATACAAATTTGATATCCCCGTAATCGTACCGACCCAAAGAATAAAGTAGACATGTCATTTGGGGTGCACAGTGAAATCCGTAAAATCCAAGCCCACACATGTGTTTTTTTACCAATTTCATTGCATTTGGAATTTTTTTCCCGCTTTCCAGTACACGGCATGGAATATTAAATATCACCATTTTGAAGTATAATTTGTTACGCAGAAAATAAGCCATCACACAGATCAGTACATGAAAAATAAAAAAGTTACAGATTTTTGAATGTGGGGAGTGAAAAATGAAAACGCAAAATCGAAAAAGGGCTGCGGCGGGAAGGGGTTAAGTAGTGGGTGCGTTGCGATTGTGTTGCTCACAACTCTTTGTTTGGCACAGCTGCGCTGGCTTCCATGTAACATAATTTAGGGGGCGTGTCATTGTACGATCCGACTGATTCGGACTAAGCACACGATTTGTTGCAAGCCCTAACATGCACCACTAAAAAGATGGTGAACTCTGTCAGACCTGAGCGGGGAAGCAACACATTCATGATATCAGGTATACAATCTTAGTGAATCGCTGCACAGTGCATTGGAGTCGGACAATGTACTTTCTGTGCACTCTGGTAATGGGGTAAGTAAACGTGCCCCAATGTATGCAAGTTTTTTTAAACGGATATTTTGTAAATACATGATAGACATGAAAGAAGAGTGGTTGTGCATGAGTGGAAAACAGTCCATTCAGCCAGACTGCCAGAAGGAGGTTAGCGCCGATCATGTCTTTATGATTGCTCTCTATGATTATAACAAGGTGCGCACCTGTGTGACATGACCTGTGTTCTCTAATGAAAGACATTAACAGCTAACCCAAAAGCGAATCCACTTGGTTCTGCATAGTCTGCACATGTACAGGATCTATAAAGGGAACTTGCCTGGTAGCTGCTATCATGTGAGTGGTGCAAGAAAAGCCTCACAGTATAGAATAAGGAGCAGAAAGTGGATTAATAGCCTTACTCCTGTTAAGATAGTGTCTAGAGGGCAGGGGCTGGGTCTACAGTGAGGAGTCTATGATAGAGAGCGTCCAAGAAAGTTGTGTAAGATCATAGACTGGGATAGAAGAAGGGAGACAAACTTTGCAAGATACTTGTGCATACACAAAGCAGTATAGACAGATCTCCTGGTCTCTCCCTCTGAAAAAATATGTAGACAGAGCATAATAGTGTAGTGTTTCAGTAAACAGTCAGAAAGCTAAAATGTTGTTCTCGTGGACAATACAATGTATAATGTCTCCCTCCTGATGGCTCTGTGCTTTGAACATTGCTATAGAAATCCCACAGAAGTCAATGGAGTCATCTTTTACTCTACTGACTTGTATGTGACTTTTAGGATGGCTTACAGGATGGCTACTCCTATTTACTATAGGACAGCTAAAGGGGTCTTTCCATCACACGATCTGTTGATGACCAGGGATCAGGTAAAATTTGTGTATATGCATGATGCATATAGATATAATGTAAAACAGTACAACGTTTATCATTATAATATATAGTATGTAAGCATGATAAAGTATATACGTATCATGGAAGGCAAAAGGTTGTCAATGTCATTCCCATTTTATCATGTGGGAGGGAACAATGAAGAATCAGCAAGGTTAGTGGGGGAAATTCATCCAAGGAAGCAGGGTCGGCTCCAGAGCCTCAGTGGCTGCATTAAAAATTCAATTTATCAGACCTGTCATGGTTATTTTATAAAAGCCACCCCCCTCACACCCTATGAATTCATTAAATACAGCCTCCCTCATCCCCATGGATTACTTATGTACAGCCTCATCTTGGTCCACCAGCAGGCAGCTCTGGGCTCAGAGGTAGTGGATCCTCTGAACCACCGCGGACGATGACACAAGCCAACACCTGGGACCGGAGTCTAAGTGGCACCCGGTTTTCACCAGAGCCCGCCGCAAAGTGGGTTGGACATGCTGCAGCGTGGTACCACCAGGTCTTTCCACACGTGCGACTTGTCCCCGGTGGCAGCCAAGGTTGAGGTACAGGAACGGCAGGCAATCTCGTAGTTGGGGACAGGCAGGAGGTCAGGACGGGCAGCACAGGATCAGAGTCCGGAACATAGCAATAGGTCAGGGCAGGAGACAGAGTGTAGTCAGGAACAGAACCGGGGTCACAACGGAAAATCTCAATAACAGCGCAAGGCATTAACCACAGCTTTCTGTGGGAACACCCGTGACATGGGCCCTGGCACTTGCCCAGGTATGCCCAGTGCAGGCGCTGGCCCTGCAAGAAGGCTATTGCACTGCAGGTTATCAATGTGAAAAAATAAAGTTCTTTATTCACAGCTATTTCTCACTGATACCCTTGAGTGTTGTCACCTTCTTCCTTGGATTGATAAGATCGAGTCCGTTGAACCACGACCACCAGGCTGTCTGCGTCTGCTAATGAGGACTTTTGAACAGATGACTAATGTTGTCTATTTTATTTCTAGGGTAAAAAAGTATTCCCTCTTCACCCCAAATATGGTTATTGGATATAATCCTGGATCACATTTATCCATCTGTCTACTGCTGCTCAGAACAGATCTGCAATATCTGTATTTGTCGGATCACTCTCACAAATCTAATTAAAAGAAGCTAACAATCTCAAGAAAAAAAATACAGCCTAACTCTAAGGTTAGGGCTAGCAATCGTCAATGTACAGGTGTAGTCTAAAGACAGGATTCCTGCCAATAAAACTCAATTTCCTGATTATCTATTATTTAATGGCCACTGATGACTAATTAATGAAAATACCATGAGCAACATCTATAGGGAAAGAGATAAAGAAGGAGAAAGAGGTGTTACAGGTAGCTGATAAATGTATGTGATAGGGTATGTGATAAAGGGTTTGATAGAGCGTATGATCTGTGTGTAATAGATGTCAGCTAGAGGTTACAGTTGATGTGCGATCAATGTGTGAAAGATTTGCGCTAGAAACACAGATGTAATATGCAATAAGCCACCATCAAATATGTCTGAGACACAGTGCTTGAAAGAGGGAAGAGGGAAACTATTTAGATCAAAGGAAACTAAAATATGACAAAAGTATACGACATTCAGCAAAGAAATAGAGAGGATGGAAGGATATAGAAAATGCAAGGACCTCCATGATTTTTAGTGTTCTTTCCTGATTGGAGATGGAAGACCAATCTACATAGAATTGGGACCTCCCAGCAAATCCTCTATAGTAAATATATACATGTTGTACTCTGTTCCTGTCTTGAAATTGCTTGTGAGAATGGCCTTTCTCCATAGAAATAGGTAGCTTTAAAGGAAACCTACCATGAGGAATCTACTTTAGAAGTAGATCTGATGGTAGATTCCTCCTGCCTCTGCCCTAATCTGTAATTTAATAAGTCTGGAACCTAACCTTTCTTGTTAAAAACTTTTTTTAGTAATATGTAAATTAACTTCAGAGGCTACTGGGGCATGTACTAGCCTGGCCAGGCACTGGGAGCTAAGGATACTCCATGCCCCATTAGCCTCTGCAGTTAATTTACATATTACTAAAATAAAGTTTTTAACAAGAAAGGTTAGGTTCCCGATCTACTTCTGATACTAGATTCCTTGTGTTAGGTTTCCTTTAACAGTGATCCAAGAGATTTTGAAATATATACTTGAGTATAAGCCGACCCGAGTATAAGCCGAGACCCCTAATTTTACCACCAAAAGCTGGGAAAACCTATTGACTCGAGTATAAGCCAAGGGTGGGAAATGCATTGGTCACAGCCTCCCAGTATATAGCCAGACAGCCCCCAGTAGTATATAGCCAGACAGCCCCCTGTAGTATACAGCCAGCCTGCCCCATGTAGTATACAGACAGCCTTCCCCCTCTAGTATACAGCCAGCCTGCCCCCTCTAGTATACAGCCAGTCTCCTCTAGTTATCAGTCAGCCCAGCCTGCCCCCAGTAGTTTACAGTCTGCCCAGCCTATCCCCAGTAGTATACAGCCAGCCCAACCTGCCCCCTGTGGTATACAGCCAGCCCCTAGTAGTATACAGTCAGCCTGCCCCCTCTAGTATACAGCCAACCAGCCTCCTCTAGTATACAGATAGCCCAGCCTGCCCCCTGTGGTATACAGCCAGCCAGCCTGCCCCCAGTGGTATACAGCCAGCCCAGCCTGCCCCCAGTGGTATACAGCCAGCCCAGCCTGCACCCATAGTATACAGCCAGCCCAGCCTGCCCCCTGTAGTATACAGCCAGCCCAGCCTGAATTCGAGGAGCTGCGCCGAACATTGGGGCCACCGGAGGGTGAGTATATAATTTATACAGATTTATCATCACGATGACATACCTCTAAACTTTTCAAAAAGAGAAAGTGGTACAAAATCCGGTCCCTAGGCCACGCCCCTAGCTGTGGCCCTTTTCTGCTTATACATAAATTCACAATCAATCTTTTCCTTCAGGCCTAGACCACTTGATGTATCCATCTGCGGTGTGGCCGACAGGCAAAACTACACCAGATTTTTGCATAAAAATCTGCAAACTTTTTAAAAAGTATGCAGATACAGAGCAAGCATGCCCCATGCCCAACTAATCTGTCGTCAGCTGTGCCCCCCACATCTACATGGCAGGGAGCTGGCGTAGTCGTGATAATAATAGCTAATTCTTGAAGATTATTTCATTGCAGTGCTAAATCTCCCCCACAGGTTGAAATCATCTTACACATGTAACCCTCACTATAGATACACACAAAGGCTGTATGCACCATGTACATGTACCCCTCACTATAGACACACACACAGCCTACATACAACATATACATGTACTCCTCACTATAGATACACACACACAGGGCCGGTTCTAGACAAAGTGGGGCCCTGGGCAAGACTAAAAGTGGGGCCCCAAAATAAAACTATTTTATGACCAGTCACAGTCAGCAAGAGGCTCCCTTTAGAATGGTAAAACAAAGTGTAATATGGGAGAATTTTATAGGAGATAGATAGATAGATGATAGGGAGATTTATGGGCAGCATGGTGGCTCCGTGATTAGCACTACAGCCTTGCAGCGCTGGTCAACATCTGCAAAGATTTTGTATGTTCTCTCTGTGTCTGCGTGGGTTTCCTCTGGGTCCTCCGGTTTCCTCCCACACTCCAAAAAATTACTGGTAGGTTGATTAGACTGTGAGGCCCATTGGGGAGAGGGACCGATATTTTCTGAAAGCAGACACTTGCCCCATTTTCAAAATTGCATCAAAGAGTTTATTGACATAGGCGCCTTCATGCAATTTTGATTCAAATTGAAACATTTTATAAAAAAATACTTAAAATTTGACTTTGATGGCAAAAAATTTGATCCAAACAGAAAATGTTTACCTTCACATCTCCTAAATGTAATGCATGGACATGTGTAGAGTTCACAAATGTGCCCTATTGATATGTTCAAATAAATAATAACTAGATATCTGTTTTTCAGCTACAAATTTTTAGACAGTCACAACCTGCAAAATATATCAATAAAACTGAAAAAAGGTAAAGGCGCCATAAAACCTATAGAATTTTGAAATCAGACAACCAGGGGATGCATTTGGCAATTAACATTCAAAATTTCCTGTAAAATATGTACAAATCCAGAATACTTATATAAAGAAAATATACTTTCCTAAAACAGTAAGATGTGAGGAGATCATACATACCCCACACCAATATACTGTATTAACCAAAATATGCAGCAAAGGGAACTGCAGAAAATTCACACAGATCTATCATTATCTGTTCCTTACACAATGGTAAGCCAAATAAATAACTATATATCCATAAACCTCTCTGAGATAATAAAAGTCACTTTTAGATGTGCGCCATTGTATTATCCGCACAAAAACAGAACCCTCCGTAAATAATGGAGGATGGTGTGAAATAAAAACTTTACTCCAGAACATGTGTGTGTTTTTGGTGTTACATATAACTTTATGGACATGTTCTGGTCGTGGTGTAGTCACATTAGGCGAAGAGGATCGAATGTTCATCGTATCAGTCAATTTTCCCAACAAAAAAAAACTATCACAAAATAAAAGAGAATAAGAGAGAAAGGGCCACATTTATCACTTTTGTGCGCCTAAGTGTAGTAGTTGCGCCTAAATTCTGGCGCACTGTTTTCCAGAATTATCACAAGCTACAACCATCTGTGATAAGTTAATTTCCTGCCTCTTATTAATCACTTTACTTTAACACAGTTTAGGCGCAATTTTGCCGCAATGTTAGATTCGGGCACTTACATGTGATGCTGCTACAAGCTCCTCTCTGCTTCTTCCACATCCCAGAATGAAGATAACACTCACAGCAGCACCCAGGTGTGTGACACCCAGCACCCAGTGATCTCCTCAGCAGGGGCTTCTCCTGGACGGGATCCCCCAGTGCTGGTTTCCTGCTGCACCCCTGTAATTCTGCACAGTATCCCCCTCAGACACACTGGTGATACTGTGCAGAATTACATGGGGGACACTTGTCTGTAGTATCTGCAACATTCTGCAATGTTCTCAGCTTGTAAATAGAACGTGATGAACTGTAAATAGAGTCTGCAGCTCCTGTCTGTAATGTATCTAATGTCTGTATTATATGTACTAGTGTCTGGCTGAGCTTTGCTGCTAGAAATGAGCTGTTCTGCAAAGGGGCTCAGTGCTTTCTTCTCAATTAACGCCACCTTCCGGCTGGAGTGTTTTTGCGCCCGTTTTTGCCCCTAAATGAAAAGTCGCAAGTGATGAATATCATAAGGCGCAGCAAAACATCTGGATTGCTAGGATAAATGAGGGAAAGCTGGTTATTTTTGCTGCGCAACTAGTTTGGCGTTTAGTCGCAAAAATGGCGCAAATACGGTGCGCCTGAATGAAAAGGCCCAAAAACAACAGAAAAAAACGATTGATACATGTGGCCCAAAGTGTGTTCTTAGATAGTTCTGCATAGAGAAGGGTTAAAAACATGAATATTAGTTGATATTATCCATTCTCAAAATGTAGTAACATATACAGTGAATATTTCCATTATCTGTGAGGTGCAGCAGCTCCTGTGTGCAGCAAATGCTCCCTGCAGCCTGAAGGCTAAGAATCTGGATTAGGGGGGGGGGTAATTTCAGGGGTCTGTATCTCTGGCTCTGTGACACATAGAACCTTACTTCTTTTTTCCTATGAAAGAAGAGAGTCTCCTCTTTTATTTGAATATAAATTTGTGTTTCTAAGTTTTAGGAAAACGGAGCTATTAACTGTTAAACTACCGTTGGGAGTGATTTTTATATATAATATACATGTACCCCTCACTATAGATACACACATCGAGAGATTTATCATATGATAGCGACCACACCTCCGCTCATTGGGGCAGATTTACTTACCCGGTCCATTCGCTATCCAGCGGCACGTTCTCTGCGCTGGATTTGGGTCCGGCCGGGATTCATTAAGGTAGTTCCTCCGCCGTCCACCAGGTGGCGCTGCTGCGCTAAAAAGCATCGGAACGCGCTGGAGTTCACCAAGCCATCCTGGATGAAGGTAAGTGCAAGCTGGCAGATTTTCCGAATCCGTCGGGTTTTCGTTCGGCCACACCCCCCGATTTCAGTCGCGTGCATGCCAGCGCCGATGCACCACAATCCGATTGCGTGCGCCAAAATCCCGGGGCAATTCAGGGGAAATCGGAAATATTTGGGTAACACGTCGGGAAAACGCAAATCGGCCCCTTAGTAAATGACCCCCATTGTGTCATATACATCAAGAGGCTTAGGCCTCTTGGCAATAGAAGCTAGATGGCTGTTCAAGCTGCTGAGCCAATCTGGATGAAGAGATGTCGACACACTGAATCCTCATAATGGAGACTGACCCAGAGCCCTGGACAGAGCTTATATTTATAAACTGCTTTATGAGTCTTCCAACCAATCACAGCCCTGCCCTCTTATGAAAAATTATATTTACTTCAAACATATCATAAATAAACTTCCCAAACTGTCCCACCCTGTGGGAGGTATGTACCGGGACATCAACTCTGCCACCATTGTCCAGACACTGACAGATTTGATTACAGTGCAGAGAGCCAGCAGGTGATGAGCAAAATAGGTGTAACGATAAAAATGTATGCAAAATGGTTGTTGGACTGGTGAACAAACAAAAACAGAGCAGCAAGGAAGTGTGGGAAAAGCCAAAGGAACTAGCAGGAAGAACACAAAAGAGTTCTTAAAATATGAATGGAATGAAGGGCTTTGCTTGAAAAGGGGCATTATCAGACCTTAAAAAAGAGACATGCTAACACCACAGCCATTGCAGTTGGGCATGCTAAATCATTTTTATTCAATTTGTTAGAGCCAAACAGTCTTTTTACTTTCAGTTTTTCTACAACATTGGTGTCAGGGTATTAATGTAATATCTCATGTTTTGCCCCTAAATGTCATTGATAGTCACACTTAGTGCCCTACCAAATTACATTCAATAATGTGCATCTTAAGTGATAACTGCACATTTCTCCACATTAAACAGCATTCTTTCTGGAACTACAGAGAGCAATGAGCAGCCACGAAGAGACAGGACAGTCAGGCAACAATCCAACAGCAGGATTGCTACCTCCACCTTTGTGCAAGAAGTTAATAAGGAGCAGTGCCACAGCCCTGTGAAATAACCTGTAGGTGGTCATTAATATCCATGTGCCTGTTTATCAGAAATATAGTCCATGAGGGACTTACATCCATAAGTCGGTTCTAGGTACATTCTATTGCCTATAACATTCCCCAGCATGACCGGTTTGGCAGTAGATCAGTAATTGGTTAGGGAGGCATTTATTTGGAGGGCTGCACACATGTGCTAGCTAGAGGTACCCTGACTACATCAAGTAATAATGGCTTTGGAGTCCCTGGTGTCATCATCTCCTCTCTGCTCTGCCAGCTCTCGCTTATTTCCTCCTGCAAATGCGGGCTGACAGAAATTTGCTGGGAGCATAGGAAATTTGGGAAATTTGCTTTGAGCTAAAGGCTGCATGAGGAAGAGCTATAAGAACAGAACAATCCAGTTCACTGTCAGGGAGAAAGCAACTACCTTTAAGTGAGTGGAATTAGTAATGTTAATTATATAAGCAAATTGGGAAATAGCATTAAAAAGTATATGGGAACCTGTCATTGAGTTAAAAAGGTAGGATCCAAAATACAGGTGCAATGGCTTGATGGAGCCTTACAAACCTTTAACCTTCTGGTGATCCTTAGTTATGTGGGTGAAATACAGTTGATAATATCCTACAGACTAAGTGGTCCTATAAAAAATTGCCTTAATGATATTTTTATTTCTTAGAAGATAAATTAAATGATAAAAAGATGATATATTCATTCTGTCAGGCTTCTGGGGTAGTGAACCCCCTGAACCAACGCGGACGATGACACAAGCCAACACCTGGGACCAGAATCTAAGTGGCCACCGGTCTTCACCAGAGCCCGCCGCAAAGCAGGTTGGTCTTGCTGGGGCGTGGTACCACCAAGTCATTCCACAGGCACAACTCGTCCACGGAGGTAGCCAAGGTTGAGGTACAGAATCGGCAGCCAATCTTGTAGTCGGGGATAGGCAGGTGGTCAAGAAAGCGGCAATGGACCAAGGTCAGGAATGGAGCAGGAGGTCAGGGCCGGCAGCGGAGGAGCGAAGTCAATAACAGGTCTGGGGGTCATAACAGGAAATCAAAACACAAGCACGTGCAGAGGGAACAACTTCCTCATCGGCAATAGCACGAAGATCCGTCAGGAAATGCTGGGAAAAGCCAGTCTTTGTGGGAATCCGGGAAGTGGCCAGTGCCAATCAGTGGTGCGCTGGCCCTTTAAAATTGCGAGTGCTGGCGCACGCGTGCCTTAGGAAGTGGGAATGCATGTGGTGACCAGCAAGGGCAGGAGCAGGAAGGTGGAGAGGTAAGTGAGATCCTGGGGCCGGCACTCCGAGATAAGGATTGCAGGGGAACCCGTGACAGCACCCCCACCCTTCGGCCTCCCCCACTTATTGGTCTGGAGAAATCTTTACATGAGGTTACAGTCCAGAATATTCTCCTCTGGCTCCCAGGATCTCTCCTCAGGCCCGAACCCTTTCCAGTCAAGGAAAAACTGCTTACCTCCTATGGTCTTCATGTCAGGTACCTTTTTAACCTCGAAGATGTCTGTGGAATCAGCCTCTGGACCTGGAGGAGGAGTTTGCCGAGAAGGGGTTCAAAATGACATGTTTCAGGAGGGATACATAGAAAGAGTTCAGGATGGGCATAGTGGGAGGAAGGTGGAGCTTATACACCACAGGATTTATGCGCCTTAACACCACAAAAGGACAAAGAAACCGTGGACCAAGCTTGTAACTAGGAATCTTCAGCGGGACGTATCTAGAAGATAACCACACCTTGTCACCTGGAGAGAAGACAAGAGGAGTCCTATGTTTTTTATCAGCCTGGGACTTAGTGCGAGCAGAGGCATGAAGTAGAGACTGATGGGTCTTTTCCTAGATAGATTTTAGGTCCTGCATCAAGTCTTCAACCACAGGGACATCCGAAAGAAATGACAGAGGAAGAGGTGGGCGTGGAATTTGTCCATAGACAATGAAGAAAGGAGCTGCCTTGGCAGCCTCAGAGTCCAGAGAGTTATAGGAGAACAGTAACTTTTTTGCAGCAAGGTATCCGCTCACTCACAGTTTATGTCTCCGCATGAGTTGAATCGATATTCAGTGCAGCCCCCGGTGCAGGGGAATCAAGGGTCCTGTCGGAAGACTGTGAAGTTAACAAGCTGATGGGAAGAAATTCCAGCACACATTCTATCTTCCTAAAAACAGGTAAGTTTATTCCATGTTATTAAAAACAGGAAGTCACGTTTTACATAGTAGCCAATTTGCGATCTATGCGTTTCAGACTCGTCCTTAGTCATGATCTACATAGCAATGTCTGCTTATGGTTTAAAAAAGGAATGACCAGGGGAAGCAACATACGGATAAATACACAAAATAAATGGAAAATATAGAGTATACATCTGCGCTAATCTAGGACATATTATAAATGTCCTAGATGTCCTTGCAATTTAAAATTTACTCATAACATCGGTAAACATAATATTCCATGTAATTTTGGAATGCGATCATACCTTGGTTACTATCAATTTGATACTATACCACAAAAAAACAAGTGGCAACTCCATCCTTCAGGCTTTCAGCTGCCATCCACGACATGTAACCAAAAATCTCCCTGTAGGGGAATTTATCAGGAATGTACCATCATGTCAGAAAGACTTAAGAATAGGGGATATTCTAATAAACATATAGAAAGAGCTAGAAATATTGCATCCAACAAAACCAGGGAGTCACTATTATCAGAACAGCAGAGAGGGAGCAAAAAAGATCCAATTTTGCAAAAAGCGTTTTTTTTTCCACCCCATATAGTGATGACTACAATGACATAGTAAACATAGTAAAAAGACATCTCCCAATTCTATATTCAGATGCCAAATTAAGAAACATCTTACTTCCAGGTTGCCAGTTTGTTTCTCACAGAGCTCGCACTGTGGGAATTGTGGTGTCACCCTCAACATTTTTAGCAATGACGGAAGAAACGAAGGACACTTGGTTAAGTGTTAAGGGTTCGAATGCATGTGGTGGTACAAGATGTAATGTTGGTCGTTTCATGCCCAGTAAGAAAAACTTTTTCTCAATACAAGACAATAAACAAAGAAATATCAAGGCATTCATTAATTGCAATTCAAAATATATAATTTATTTAGCATGCTGTAATATATGCAACATTCAGTACATTGGGAGTACTATTCGGCCACTTAAAAAAAGAATAGCGGAGCATGTGATGGATATATCTTTATCTATATCTGTGACATACACAACGGGAATTTCTCTTCCTTGGAGGTTATTAGCATTGAAAGGGTTACAAACCCAGCCAGAGGAGGCGATAGAACACATAAATTAAGAAACCGGGAAATGTTTTGGATCTTAATTTTAGATACCAGAATAACTAAAGGTCTTGAGAGTAAAACAGATGTCATGTATCTATGTTGAAAATAGTATACTTCTTATCGCATATACGGTTCTGTTTCCGAACAAGATCGACCGAGATGTGCAGTGTTTCTTGTGTTCCTTTGGAGTATTCGCACTTTGAAGATGTTTACATATTTTTAATATGTCCTAGATTAGCGCATATGTATACTCTATATCAGTGATTTTCAACCTTTTTCGTGCCGCGGCACACTTTTTATACTTAGAAAATCCTGGGGCACAAAACCAACCAAAATAGCACAAAATGACACTAAAACAGTCATATTATACGTATAGTTAATAATATAGATTCTACATTTATTTTACTCACTCAGAGTACAAGTGCCAGCTCATATACTCAGGCAAAAGCTCATATAGTCAGCATTATTGGTGGGCATTACCTTGGCGGTGGGCAAATGCGAGAGTCTCTCCGCTCTCAGGATGATGCGCCGGCCTCGGTGACGTCATTTTGTTGTGCGAGGTTAAAAGCTTGCACATGTGTTATTGTACACGTCTCCTACATTGTAAGAAGCCGTGGCTGCGCATTGCCGGGAAACAAAACACAGGTGGCACCATAGTTTGGGGAACTCACTGCTCTATATATTCCATGTGTTTTGTGTATTTATCCGTATGTTGCTTCCGGTGATTACTTTGCGCATGTGCCAATTTCCCGTATGCCGTTATACCTGGTCATTCCTTTTTTAAACCGAAAGGAAGGCTCCGTTGGGGAATCTGATATTTCTCGAGCCTGGCATAGAGGCGATTAGCCCAAAGGCTCTCAACAACTTGCCTTACATGTGGCAGGAGATCCACTTACCCGGCAGGAGATCCACTGTGCAGTCCTAGGGATGATGCGGCTGCAATGTCTCTGCTTGCTTTTTGGAAAAAAACATCGGCAAAGTCCAAGTAACACATAGGTAGGCCCTCCAGAGAATTGAGAGCTACAGAGGAGACTAGAACAGGTCCTGGAAGAGCGAGACAGACACTCAGAGCTCCAATGAAGAATTTACCCCATCATCCAGTTGAGGACAGGTGCATGGAGCTGCAGCCATGGAATGCCCAGCAGGAGGGACGAGACAGAGCGTGGCAGTACATACAAGGACAGTCTCTCCTTATGAGTTGGGACGCTACTCCCAAGAACCCTAGGTGCTGGCGTTTCATGGATGTTGGGGACAGACAGGACAAGTCCCAATGAAGTGCTGCGGACTGGCACAGTACAGGCAAAGATTCTCCTGACGACATTGGAGCGTTCCTGGAAGGAGAGTCGGGCCTTGTCTACCTGAATAGGCTCCTCAACAGATGGTACGGCCGTAGGCTGGAGCGGCCTTTGGAAGGCAGGTGCCAAGCGAGCTAGATGTCATACCTGAGTTGTGGATGCTCAAGACATAACTCCTCAGCGTGCTCCTTAAACCGCACATTGATCCGAAATGCCAGTGTGATGAGACCACTCAAGAGTAGACGGCAGATTACTAGCAGCCAATGCGTCCTTAACTCGAGACAAAAGTACTTTTTTAAAGGCAGCAGACAGGGCCGCATCATTCCAGGAGAGTTCGGATGCCAGGGTGCAGAACTGAACTGCATACTCTTCCATGGACAAGTCCTCCTGGCACAGGTTCAGCAGAGCAGTTTCAGCTAAGGAGGCACATGCAGGTTCTTCAAACACGTACCGGAATTCCTCCAGGAATGCAGTGTACGTAGCTGTAACTGGCTCGCCTCTGTCCCAAAGAGGGGTAGCCCAGGCCAGGGCCTTCCTGGAGAGGAGGCTGATGATAAATGCCACCTTGGATCGCTCAGTGACAAACTGAGACGGCATGAGTTCAATGTGCAGGGAGCGCTGGGTAATAAAACCCTGCGCAGCTTAGAGTTCCCATCATACTTCATAGGCATGAAGAGTCTCAGCCTATGTTTGGCGGCAGGCAGGCTAACCGGAGTAGCAGGAGGAGCCACAGGAGCTTGACGCTGTTGCTGAGTTGCCATTAATTGCTGCAACATGGCGGTGACTTGACCTAACTGTTCACCTTGCGCGGCCTGCGCAGCTTGCTGCTGTTTTCCCTGAGGGCAATTCTCCTTCCATCAGGTCTGCAGCTCTAAAAACAAACAGAACATGCTGAAGATTGCTACCCAGCAGTTCCTATCTTCTCCATCCGCAAGTTCTCTAATCTGGGCTGTGAGCTTCCTATACCAGACTGCATCAAACCAGCTACCTTGGACTGTGGCATATAGGACACTACCATAGCCTCTTTTGGTTGCGGCATTGAAGTTCTGTAATAAAGGAACTGTAAGTTGATGCTCTACGTCTTGTCTCCACAAGTGACTCCTAGCTGCTGCTAACATCACAGGCCTCCCCTCTACCATTTACCTTTGGATCCCTAACACACACATATACCGTGAGTGTTCCAGGGGGAACTTTCCATCTTACTGCAGCTTCTCCCTCTTCTTGAAATCCCCTTGCTGCACCTGCCCAGCATGGACAAGGCCCGTTCCAACTGACCGTGACAAGTGTAGAGCTAGGCTAGGGCAATACAGCTGCCTTCAAGCCATTAGGTCAGTCCCTGGTGAGAGAACATTTCACAGGTTCACATTAATTCACTGAGCTTCATTTCCTTATCTTGAGGTATTTCCACTGAAGTTAGATCAACTTGAAATTTGACTTTCCACTTCAATTATCATTCCAAATGCAGACATCCATGAGCAGTGTATATAGAGTTCCCCCAAATCAGCACGTACAAGTCCTTCCAATTTATAATACAAACTCACTTAATACATTACATGCAGTGATTCCCAAACTAAGTATATACTTATTATATATTTATTATTATATTTATCAAAATTAAATTTGCAAAAAGATATTCTAATGTTGCACATTCAGAAATATTCTTCTTTGTCACATGAGCTATTCATTCATAAATACACACATTTATGTTATAAAGAGTTAGTCACATAATAACTATAGGCTATAAAAATGTCTGCTTATGTAAAGTTGGTTAAAATAATGTGTTATTTTCAGATATGTGTTAAATCAAGCCTCTGGCCATGTAAATCCTGGTTTTGACATTTCAAAAAGAGCATCACAACAACACACTTAAATTCATGTGGGAACTGCTACTAATTGGCAAACACAATGTCCCCTCTATTTACACCCATCCAGCAAACAAAATTACTTACAAAATTGAAAAAAGGATATTTTTTAAATACCAAATGTGATGCATTGACCTAAAATGTGACATCTGTGCTTGTTCGCTGGCATATTGACTTGGCTTCTGTCTATGCAGCAGAGCCACAATAGGAGCATCTGGAAATCTGGAAATCACATGCAGCAGTTGACCATATCAGTTACTATAATACACTGAGCCTAATATTACTTTCTTGGGATTTATTAGTTGAAATAAATCTTAACAAATGTAATAAGCATATGTCACTTCTTCTGATATGTCTGGAACATATTTGTATTCCCCATAAAATAACAAAAAATATCAACAAGAAGAGTAATCACGGTTTAGTCCAAACTATTTCATGATGCACACATGTAGTTACTAATAAAGAGATACTATGAGAGGTGAAAGGTCTTCTTTGTTGGGCTTCCAACAACCACTGCCAACAACCCTTAAAATAAAAAAAAAAAAAATGAAATGTAAAAGAATAAAATTATATGTAAAATATATAGAGCAAGGCAATCCTTTTATGTACAACACTTAATTCCTATAACCTTGTATATTTACATATATAAATTCCTTTTCATCACAGGATAATGAGAGTGTTCATTTCATGTACGCATCACACTTATATTTACATTAATATTTAATGAAAACCCTCAGGTAAAATATTACCCATCTGTCTAGAGTACTTGGCCTCTGCCTCTCCACCTCCCAGGGTAGTAAATTAGTCAGCTCTGCACTAGAGTTTTTTTCCATTTTCAGATTGCCCTTTTAAAAACCTCTCATGTTCTCGTGCTTGTTTCATATTTGTATTTAACCCCCCCCCTGATTTCTCTTCCTATCTATGACCATTCTTCCAGCCGACCCCCACCTTTTCTTGAACATCACTTGTGCTTCCTCTCTCTTTTCTTATCATTCTAGTGCTCCAACCTCCTCCTGCTGTGTGCTCTCCCTCCCATTCATCCTCTCATTTTCTGTCATGTGAGTCTAATCATACCCAACAGGTTACATAACATCAAAAAACATATTGAAGCACAATAATAAATGGCAAGACAACAGTTTTCCGTTAGAAGGATTCCGCAGCAAGGAAATGTTGAAAAAGCAATACTAAGAACATCAAAGCTGAAGTTCAGCACTGATGTATGAACATAGACACAAATATAATTTTGGGTAATTGTCAGGTTTCTAGCATCAGAATGTGAATTTCCCGACAGAACACTTCTATGTCTTTCAGAACAAACACCTAATGTGAGTTCTTTCCAAAATGCTTAAAACCATGACAGTGCATTACTTTACCTATTGAAAGAATTATCCTGTATAGCTTTCACTGCCAATCAGAGCCCTCCTCTTTGTTTCTAAGTAACCTTTTCTGTGCCTCTGAGATCCCCCCCCCCCTTCTTAAGAAAAACCCTGAGGACTCATCAAATCCTGTTCTTCACATTAAGATGAAGTTGCGTAGTATGTGGCTTCTTCTTTTTCCAGCAAAATAACTGGAATAAATTGTTATTCATATGTGATATTGCAAAAAACATAGGCATCATACTAGACATAGCAACCTGGATTTCAAAGCTGTGCATGAAAATGATGGAAGACTTTGACTACACTGAGAATCTGAGATATATTTCATACCTTACAGTTAAAAATAGCCGAAAGCAGAAGTCAATAAAACAATCTGATCTACAATATAAGAGAAAGTCTCATAGGTTCAAGTACTGTGGAAGAAGGCAGATTACCCTATAGGGCTTTCATTTGATTTGGCTTGGAGCTCACTATGAGAAGCAATGATTGCTTCTCATTACAATATAAAACTGACAAAGCAAAGGCATTGATTTATGTCTGTTTGGAAACTGAGCACCTTGAGCTTCTTTTTTCATCTGCCAGTAGTAAAGCTGGAGAACAGATACATTATAGCAACATATGTATGGTAGTTTCTTGCCAAAAAAAATAACTGCATAGAAATAAAACAGACCACAGCTGTCATATAGGCTTAGCTCCAGTTTAGGTAGCACAACTTGCATCAATAAAGTGACCTCGGTCAAATGGACTAAAATTTGACACCTTTGACATTAAAAGTGTGTTCCTGGGCTGCATTTACACTGACATGCCCGCATGGCATAAATAAAATCAGTTGTCATTTTGTTAGTCTTTTAGGTTTGATGTACAGTATTGTTCTCTAGGTCTTTTGCATGTTCGTTGCTTCTTGCATGTCAAGTAAGCAATTCTCTTTGAAGCATCACATCAACTGCAGTAGCAGATGTGTCAGCCATTTAATAACATCCCACATCTGTAATATTTGGTACAGTGTGTAGGTTGTTCTTGCAGATGGTTGAAAATATATGAATATTAGTGCTGGCAGTGAATGTATAAGCAGTGAGACCTTATTAATCACAATGACATTCTAACAAAGAACATGCAGGTGACATTGTCGCTTTTGTCACTTAGTCAACAGACTCAGATCAGCTGTTTTAATGCAAGTTAGAGAGTGTGAAAATGAACACGTACATTGGCTACAAGGGAGCATTTTGCTTCTATACTGTATAGAGAAACATTAATTCCATTCACATGATCATATGTTTGCATATGCCTGTTGACTCTAGCTCTTGTACTACATAACTATTACCAATTTAAAGTCTCATAAGCAAAGAGATTATACAGAATCCACTATCGCTATATGCAGTTTTCTGAACAGAAAAATATGGACAACAAATCCAAAATATGAAATGACTAAACAATCATTTTAAATAATTTACAACACATTCAATACAAAATTTAATTGATCAATGTAGGCTGGTGCCATTAATGTCATCTCAACTAGAGTCACATAGGCCCTAGGACAAAATTTCTAACAGGGCCCCCACCCCCTAACCATGAACAACATTATGGCCGCATGTACACGGTGCATTTTGATTCCATTTTTAAATGCAATCCAAAGGCTCCAACTGTGATCACATGCTGATGTAGCATTATGTTTTCATTGTGTTTGCTAAACGTGATGAAAAAGTACTGTTATCTCAACATGTGATAATGGAGAAAGCCTTCTGGTTGTGTCTCAAAAAAATCAAAATGCACCATGTGAACGTCGCCCAAGTTAATATGCTAGTTGTAAATGGGGAAATCTCTCTTCAGCTGTTGCATTGTGGTTTGAAACACATGCAGTAAACACCATGTTTGAATTTAAATCAAACAAAGCAGGGATAGGCTAATCCCAAGCACATATTCGTTTCCACTGAAATGCATGAGATCTGGATCAAGCACCACATGTTTAGAACATGCAAAACACCAGGTACTCGTTACTAATAGCATATGTTTCAGTGGAAATGCATATGCAATTGGGCCAAGCCATTTTTTGAGGGTGCGGTCACATGTGCTTTTAGCTATGTGTTTACAAACTCAACACAAGTGCACAGGGGCGAGCCTTGGCCTGATCGCATATGTGTTTTCAGTGAAACACAGGAGATCGGTAACCATGCACAGGAGATCGGTAACCATCACATGCACTTCACTGGAAACGCTTTTGCGATCGGCTAAGGTCTGCCTCCGTGTGCTAGAGGCACGTTTGACCGTACCCTAAACAATGCAAGTCACAGGGTGCTGGTTACTGCTTGCGTGCGTTTCCACATATTCAGGCGGTCTCCGACTTAAGAACATCTGACTTATAGACATCCTCTAGTTACAAACGTACCTGTGGATGTTTGTAATTTACTGTACTTTAGTCCCAGGATACAATAATAAAGAGTTATCAAAGGTGTCTGCAATTAAGATTTATTGCATGAAAATGCAAAATGAAAAAGGGCCACGTCCTTAAGGGGTTACTATATCACATGCTTGCATTTCAGACAGGACTTCAGCAGGGTCTGGGGACAGCATCAGAGGACCAGCAGCTGGAGAGCGCAGGGATGCACAGTGTCCCTGCACCCCTCTTGCCCTCTCTGTCCCATATATATACATTAGGTTACTGTGTATGCATTAACACCTTCACAAAATAGCTGCTGCATTTGGGGCTCACAGCTGTCTTCAGGGAGTCCAGAGCAATTTTTAAATGGTAACAGCCTCTCTCTTCTTAAGGGCCCAGTCACAACTGCCCCTGGTTGGATCCATTGATCACCTAATAAATTTCCTGGTTCAATTATTAGATGGCATTTGCAACTACCCTGTAATGATATGGTTTACAGTGACCCTTCTATCACTCTTTACGAACAATGTCCTTCTCTCCCACACCACACCTCATACCTAGCATCTTCTTATTCAGAAAAACAGGCGCTGAAATGTTTTTTGTGTAAAAACATTTATACCAGCAACACTTATACCCGGTCACCAGCATGCTGAATCGGCTGCTACGGTTTGGCAGTTGCCTGCTGTTTAAAGTTAAATAAATAACTGTAAGTTGATTTGCACTCTGTCTAATCCCTGAATAAGGCTGATTACCATCACAGGCTCCCCATCCATATTTCTTGCACACCCCACCTGCTGGAGACCTGCCAAGCTGTAGGTCAGCCCTCCAGTCCCCATACCACAGCATGCCCAAGGGCGCACTAGCCAGCCACCCCGCTATTCCGGTATTCTGGGCCCCGGCTGCCTCCAGGCCACCGAAGAAAGGCTAGGGATGAAACTGCAACGTAAAGCATATACACAGAAACCATGAAAATACAATTACAGTTATTTATGCTTCCATAACCTGGGAATATTGAGAACTACCAGATGTATGAGACCTCTTAAGGGAAAATTATATATTTGCGTGTCACACATCAGACAACCTTCAATGTTCAAGCCCCCACCCATTTTTCTTTTCATGTACTGTGTACTAGTGCTATTTTGTCTGTCTGGTATATTTCTCTATATTTAATATAGGTGTGCGACTAGTATTTTCTTATTTCTGTAATACAAGTTCACCTTGAGCTCTTTGGACAGGAGTTATAGATGTGTATTTTTCACCACCTTCACTGTTTCCTCTATATCAAAAAAAAGAGGAGACACAGAAAGGCATAAAAGTGGACAGAAATGGCCACATCCGACACTAAGAAATGAATGTACATAAATATATACCAACATTTATTATGCTGCATATATAAAAATAGTGGCAATAAATGTGCTGCACACCAGGGCTAAGTTACATATAGCAGCGGTAGACAAGGGCAGCTCCTGCCTTATCCTTCTGTCCTGGTCTGGTCCTATCACCATATCCTGAAGTCCATATCCTGGTGGGCTCCTCACAGTTGACAATTTTTCATTAGGTATAAGACATCAAAATGACTTCTCATGGCCATCACTACAGGATTTGTCAGACAGGTGTCTTCAGCTCCTTGCCTCACATCTCCACATTGCGTCCCTAAAAATATCAGTTATTTATAGAATAGTGTCTCCTGGGATAACAATTATGTCCCACACGGTGCTGCTAAATTACACTCCATGTAATTAAACACCCTTCCCCTACATATACCTTATAAAACACTGTGACCCACTCAATATATTATAGTACATACTATATTCCATGAGTTAATTATTATCTATTTTAGAAGTATAAAGTCACGGCTGGCCATGAGAAATCGTAATGACGTCCTCTCCCTGATGGCGCAGATGGTATCCTGTACTAGATGCTGCTAAAGTCTGTGCAACACCCTCGCCGATGCAAGGCAGAGTGGTTGTTGCGAATACGTCCCACCATGTAGCTTGCAGCCTGTGTAGGGTCTGATCAGCCCCACAGCATGTCACTACATTACACAGATAAGCACTGCAGAGGTAGAGCCTGCCTGGTAAGTTAATTGTTTTCTGTGATGTAATTCCAGCAACCAATCACATGTGTTATAATGTATGTCTGTGAGCTGAGATGTAATTGGAGGAGTAGCCACCACCTGACCAGTGGGAGTAACAAAACCCCTGGTCAGGAAACTTCTAGTCTTCAGAAGAAGCAGTCAGTCAGACCTAGGAGTCTGAACAGAGCAGATTAGAGACTCAGAGGAGTCAGTGCAGCCCACACACCAGACAAGAGGAAAGGGATATCATCCTACCTTCAAGGGTGATACCTGAAGCAACCCAGGACAAGCTGAAGCATCCAACTAGGACACAGCTATCTCCAAGCCTGCCCTTTGCATCCAGGCTGATGATCCATCCTGTGGCTCCCTCCAACTGCATCTCCAGCATTCTACCATTCTGTTAAGGCACGTTGCTACTGTTCCTGTCAGTTCCAATAAAGAACTGTAAGTTATTTCTGTTCAACGTCTGCCTCCGTCTGGTCCCTGCTACTACGGCTGTCACCATCACGGGCACCCTGTCCACCACATAGAGACTCATACTCCAGACCCCAAAGGGTTGCCCCAGGGAGAACCGCTATAGCAGCCTCTCCCTCATCATTTCTTGCCAACACCATCCTGCTGGAGACCTGCCAGGCTGTAAGACAGCCCTCCGGTTCCCCATAACAAACACCGTGACACTAGCGTGCCTAGGCCGCAACCGCCAGCCACTCAGGTACTGCGGGCCCCGGCTGACTCCAGGCCCCAAGAAAAGGCTAGGCCCCGGTGGGGGATGTTGCATCTGTGTCACTAATTAACTACTAGTGTGTGAGACAGTGTCAGCCTGTGTAGTGTCAGTGATCTGGTGGTGCTGTGTGGGGATGTTCTCAATTTTTAGTAATGTCAGCACTTATATATAGGTTCGCCTGCAATTTTGTTGTGCCAGATATAGCAGTGGTTCAGGAGTGGGCTGTGCATGGGTGTTTGTAGGGGGGCTTCATTTCAAATTTCAAGCAGCAAAAAGGCTAGAATTGGACCTGCCTACATGATTGCACAAGATTAAAGGGGTACTTCCACAAAGACAAATTTCTTATATGTTCTCAGGATAACTAAATAACACACTCTCTAATTCACTTTTATTAAAAATGCAGCAGTCCAACCTGTCTCTATCAGTCCTGGTGTACACAATTTCAGTTGCACTTAGACACGACCCTGTAACTTCTGACTTAGGGTTGGGCTGCCATCTTGGATTTGTGTGACAGTGTGCAGAGGAGATTTCTGTCTCTTTTTGCTATGTGCCTATAGCCACGCCCCCTGCATGGAGCTCAGAGACACTCATTGATTCACATCCTGTTGGGACATTGTGAGCAGAGAGAGAGTCTGCAAACTACAAGGAGATAAGTGATCTGGGGGAAGGGGGAGGCAGGCACATATCTGTGAGATGTAGCAGAGCTCACAGAGTAACAGTGTAAAAGTCTGTCAGCCTCTGTCTGTCAGCCTGTGTATAATATCATGCACCTCTGATCTGTCTCATCTCCTTCTATGTGTCATTGTGTTAGTACAGTATGTCAGAAGCCAGATGAAATTATATACACACCTATACCCTGATAATGTAATCACATTGATATAGAGTTTAGAAAAACCCACCCTGGCGTATAAGTACCTATCTTGGACCTGATGAAGGGGCTAGACCACCCCCGAAACGCGTAGTCCTTCTATTGAACCAATAAACCTAACCTTGAAGCACATCACCTGTGTCGGACCTATTCGGGCAGCGCGTCTTACACCAACCCGGGTTTTTCTAAACTCTATATCTACGTGATTCCCTATCCGGCACAATCCTGTACCGGACTCCGGGAAGACGCAGCACACCCTACCAACAACTACTAAGGAAGATACCTAACAACGAATTTCTGCTCTATACGCATAAGACACAAGGTGTCTTCAGGTGAGCAGATACTTTCACTATCTCTTCAAACTAAAGTGACCTATTGCACTAGGGGCGCCGCCTGTGTTTCTTTCAATTTTTCAATGTAATCACATTGTCACCCCACAAAACTGGATGGGTCATAATGTGTCTGCTTAGAGAGGAGCCACCCACACCCTGGGCTTTTGCACTGAGGAGCCTAGGGAGTGATAGGAGCTAAAACAGAAATAAAACTGAGAAATTGTAAAGTAAGAGGTTAAAATGATCTTTATTGTGTTAACAGCACTAGAGGATTGAAATGAAAGAATTTTCATTCATGGGAAAACCCCTTTAAGTTTCAAGTGTTTTATATGCTATTTAGAAACATTATCATAGCTACAGAAATTCAAATCTATCCTGGGTCATTGTACTTCTAAATTTATTCCAATAGGTAACAAGTGTAGACAGGTTAGATTACACCCCGCAATTAATGAGAAAAAGAGGGCATTCAAAAAAATATAAATCTGAAAGGTCACCTGAGGCTTTCAATACTTACAAAAAACTTACCAAAATCTGTAAAAAGGCAATCAAATCAGCCAAAATACAAAATAAGAGACAGGTGGATAAAGATAGCAAAACAAGTCCCAAGAAATTTTTTAAATATATCAATGCAAAAAAAATGCGTCAGAACAGGTTGGACTTTATTCTGAAAATGGGGCATCAGTGACTGGAGACCAAGAGAAGGCGTTTTTTTAGCTTCGTTTGTACGATAGAAGAAAGAACTTCTGACGTGGGTGGTGCAAGTGTGGGTCATGTGTCCTGTAATATACTAGACTGGATTCAATCTAAGCTCAATAAAATCAATGTGTACAAGGCTCCTGGACCAGATGCTCCTACACCCCAGAGTTCTTAAAGAACTCAGTTCTGTTATTGCTGTACCACTGTCTAAAATCTTCAGGGATTACGTAATGTCTGGTGTGGTGCCAAGTGACTGGCGCAAGGCAAATGTGGTGCCAATATATAAAAAGGGCTCTAGAACTTCACCAGGCAATTACAGGCCTGTAAGCTTAACCCCTTAAGGCAATGCCTCCAGTTCCGCCGGTGACTCTGCCGGCGGCAAACAACAGGTTAACACCTGCAATCATTGCAAGCACCGACCGTGGTTGTTAGCGATGGGTCTTTGCTGCGATATGCAGCAAAGCCCATCTCTGTATGAAGAGGGCTCAGCCCGTGAGCCCTCTTCATACACCCTTCATTGCTCCGTGGCGGATACATTCGTAACGGAGCGTGAAGTGGTTAACTGCCATTGTGGGGAAAATATTGGAAGGGTTAGTAAAAGACTATATACTGGAGTATGTGACATTACATGGTATAATAATTGACAGCCAGCATGGGTTTACTAACAATAGAAGTTGTCAAACTAACCTTATCTGCTTCTATGAAGAGGTGAGCAGATGCTTGGATGTAGGAGCTGTTGTGGATATTGTGTTCTTGGACTTTGCAAAGGCATTTGACACTGTCCCTCATAGACGCTTGATGGGTAAAATAAGGTCTATTGCAGTGAAGGCAATCCTTATAGAGCCTGAGTGCCCAAACTTCAACCAAAAGGCACTTATTTATTCCAAAGTGCTAGCACAACAATTTAAGCAGTAATGTATTTCTCCTTGTTTCTTGACAACTTTTAATCATTCAGCCTCCTAAAGAGACCAACACAGTTGAACGAAGGAGGGCTAATTCACCTATCATTGTAGGAAGATTCTTTAGGAAGATTCTTTTGAGTCCTGTCTGGTGAACTTCATGCTGGGATGATGGCCTGGTGCCCACAGAGAGGGCTGTAGAATATTAAGATGGTGGGAGCCGAACCAAGAGGTGCTGCGGTGATGTAGATTGGAGCGTCTCAGGGTGATTTACATATTGTTAGAAAGTCATTTTTACAAAAATACGGCAGTTCCCAGTCCAAACAAAAACGGTGCCATCTAGTAACCTAGAGGAGATAGACAGTTAGGGCAGCTTACCCTCAGTAAATATGATAGGAGATGTCCTTTAAAGGTAATCAATCAAGATTTTTTAAAGTAGCCAACTTCAATATGGCTAACTTAAAACCAAGATGGCAACCTAGGTTGACACCAAAATACTAATGGCATTACAAGTATCTATCTTTCTGACTATAGGATTTTAAAAATGTTGGGTTGTCATCAGAACCAGGAGTAACAATAAAGCTTAATTGCACGGAGGAGGAGGAGGAGCATGGTACGTGCTGCACGCTACGGAATGACGTAGCGCGAGCCGCACGGCGCTAGGGGGGTATGATGTGCCGCGCCTGAAGCCAGCTCTCTCCCGTGCTCCCGACATCCACGCTATGCCGACAGCCCGCAGTGATGTTTAAAGGCGCCGCCTGGGGATCGGCTCAGAGAACGGCGCGACAGCGGTAGGAAGTCGATGTGCCCCGCGCCACCCTGAGAAGCAAGCTGAGCCAGCGAGGTCACTGGGCACGGTGACTGCAGTACCGGTGCCTTAAGTAACTGAGGACCGGCGGCGCGTCGGGTGGCTGGATGGGTAGTGGAAACTCCATGCCCTGCCTCACGGTTTAATGCAGCAGGTGCCAAATCTAAAACTCTGGGCGATTGGTAAGCTGCTGTGAGGTAAGCACCCTGTAGAGGACCTTGGCTGCTGAGTGGTGCTGCTCAGCTGATGACAAGTCGGCGGCCCATGGACAAGGGCTCTTCACTTTGACTTCGCTGGAGCCTCTTGGGGGCAGCGGTACACGGGAGCGGTGAGGTAACTCTAAATGTTTGGATATTGCCAGCGACATTGCCAGTGACTTGTCTGCAATTCTTATCCCACGGCTGTGGGTGACTGCTTATTTCTTTCTATGCAATACCAGCCCTTAAGCCGATCCCTTTCCAGCTACTACTAACAAACTAATATGAATTTATGTTGACGGTGTCTTTTTCTTCATGATATTGTGTGCATGCTCACCTCTGCCTATGCAACACTAGCTCCCAAGCCAACTTTTTTTCAGTCAGTACTTATTCATCTAAACCTATGCTGCTTGTGTGCTCGGACTGCCGCTGTCTTCGGACCCCTATATAACTGGCATTTATTACCCCTTTGTGCTCAACCCTGCAAGATTAAGGAAACAGAGTGCATTACAGGGGTCAGCCTAGTTGATGCTGTCTAGCCCTGATAAAAACATTGATTGACTTGTGCATTACGCACTACTACGGCTCTTAAGATTCTTTCATAGGGACTGGCGGCCTGTGGAAATTCCCCTTTCATCTCCGCCAAAGAGACATGTGATAAATCTGTGTCGTGTCATTGTTGGCTTTAACGAACTGCATCCCTGCCTCCTAAACGGGATCTGTAAAACGTTCACATTGAGACTGATTTCAAGGAAAAGGAGAGAAGAAAAAAAAAAAAAAAGAATTGTATCTAACTGTTGACTCTGTGTGATTAGTTGGCTTGGGAATCCTGGCCTTTATTTTTTTTATTTTTTTATTTTTTTGAGCTTGCCGCCAGGGTTATTATAATCTGCTTGCTAACTTATTTAATATTTGTGTGTTGCAAATAACCTGCTTAGGGGGAAGTACGCTTAAAGGCCACGGGGATGGCAGGCAGCAGGACCACGGATGGCAGGCAGGACACGGATGGTGACAGGACCACGTATGGCTGGCAGGATACCAGGACCGCCACAGGGATAACAGGACCGCCACAGGATACACAGAACAGAAAGGGAACACCACGAAAACACGGAAACGGAAACGGGAATCAGAGGCGTCTGGAAACGCTCAAGAGGCTTCTCCTCAGAAGAATAGAGCTGAAGATCCGGCAGGGGATCCGGGTGGATGCCAGGCTATATAGCCGAGCCGGAATGCCAGCGCCAATAAGGAGGACGCTGGCCCTTTAAATTCTTGAAGAGGCACGCGCGCACGACTAGCAGCGGGAGTTGCGGGCGGGAAGGAAGGAGACGCGCGGACCACACGGCCGGGACCAGAGAGGTGAGTGAAGAAGAGGGGGGAGCAGGGCAGCAGAACAGCGGGCACGGGTGCCCCCACGATCCGAGACATAGATTGCGGGTCACCCGGACATGTCTTTCAGGGGCAATACCTATCACTGTCTATAAGTCTGTGCAGAGAGCACCGCAGAGTGAGGACTTGCCCCCACTGCTACAAATTTATATAAATCTATCTATCACAGTCTGCTGCTACTAAAACATACACAAAAGTCTACACTAGGACATATCTAAACTTTTACTGTAGTCTTTATGGTCAACATGCTGTCAATATATTGCTATCATTGGTGCTATGCCATTTCTACCTACATTTCCATATGATCACTTACCGTATGGGGGGTGTAGGTGCCAAATCCCAAGCACTGGATTTATGGCCATCATTCAGCACACGTAGGAGTCCGACCTGAGAGCCATAGTACGACCTGTCAGAGTCTCCTGCGCTGCACAACTGCTCGATCATAGATCAGAGTGGACTTGTTCTCACCACTCCCTGCACTGCCCCGGATTGATGTGCCACTCCTTCCTCCTCTGACTAGACAAGACCTTCAGTATTCTAAGTCACGTCAGGGGTGCCCCACAGTCCTCCTATGGCACCGTCTCTGGTTTCAAAACTTTTTGATTATTTTATGTTCTTCACAATATTTTCACTCTGTAGGTCAATTTGGGGTCAATTGTGAAACTTTTTGCAAAGAATGCCACTTAGGTTCCGTAGAAGGTACAAACCGTAGTGGGCAATATGTCCACTCTAAGAACTTGCTCCTTCATGCCCAACAATCCACAGCCATGCAGGATTGGTGGGATTGGCCGTCATTTGAGCCCCACTCAGGGGGGCAAGAGGCACTTCAAGTCATTGACTTTAGAACACGTTGTCAGGCTCCAGGACAGTGGACCCACTGGACCACCACGTATGGTGAAATAACCGACACCTGGGACCGGACTTAATCGGCACCGGTCTTCACCCGAGCGCCCGCAAAGCGGGTTGGACTTGCGTCGGCGAGGTACCCACAGGTCGTTCCACAGGTACGACTTTATTGCGGTGGCAGCCACGGTGGGGTACAAAGAAATGGTCGGGGCAAGCCGGAGGTCAGATAGAAAGTACGGGAACAACGGTCAGGACCGGAACCGGGTCACAACGGGAAATCAGCCGAACAGTCACTGCAATGCACCGTTTCAGGGCATATAGCACAAGATCCGAGAGGGAACGCAGGAAGGGGTTGGGGATTTATCAGAATTGGCGACTGACCGTGCCAATTATCGGACCGTTGGGCTCGCGCCCCTAGTGGCACCATCTAGGTCCGGCTGGATCACGGCGAGGTAAGTTTGCCCGTGGGGGGGAAGGGCAGCGGAGCGGGGCAAGGGTGTGAGACGATGCGGGGGTGGGTTGAGGAGCACCCGTGACAACAGTCTTATGATTAAGTAACTTTCCATTTTCATTGGCGCTGGAGCCTGGATATAGAGCCTGGAATATAGAAGCTGGAATATAGAAGCCGGATATGGAAGCCTGGAATATAGAAGCCTGGTATAGGCTTGGAATTAGCAGCCTGGAATTGGAAAATCACGAATGTGCTCCCGGCCCTCTGACAGAGAGATCTGGCTATGTATACTTATTTCAATCAGTTCCTTCTGTTCTTGCCAAAACTTCTGCCAGCTTACATTCTTTTCATGTAAGGGTGGTAAGGTTGTACTGAGTAGGGGGGGGAGGAGCATGGTACGTGCTGCACGCTACGGAATGATGTAGCGCGGGCCGCACGGCGCTAGGGGGGAATGTGTGCCGCGCCTGAACGCAGCTCTCTCCCGTGCTCCCGACATCCACGCCATGCCGATAGCCCACAGTGATGTAAAGGTGCCGCGGGGACCGGCTCGGAGAACGGCGCGACAGTGGTAGGAAGTCGATGTGCCCACGCCAACCCCGGGAAGCAAGCTGAGCCAGCGAGGTCACTGGGCACGTGGTGATTGCAGTACCGGTGCCTTAAGTAATGAGGGGCGGCGCGCGGGGTGCTGGAAGTGTGGTGGAAACTCCATGCCTGCCTACGGTTTAATGCAGCAGGTGCCAAATTTAAAATTCTGGGGATTGGTAAGCTGCTGTGAGGTAAGCACCCCAGAGGACCTTGACTGCTGAGTGGTGTGCTCAGCTGATGACAAGTCGGCGGCCCATGGACAAGGTTCTCACTTTGACTTCGTGGAGCTTCTGGGGGCAGCGGTTACACGGGAGCGGTGAGGTAACTCTAAGTGTTGGATAATGCCAGCGACATTGCCGTGACTGTCTTCACTCTTATCCCACGGTGTGGGTGACTGCTTATTTCTCTATGCAATACCAGCCCCTAAGCCGATCCCTTTCCAGCTACTAATAACAAACTAATATGATCTATGTTGACGTGTCTCTTTCTTCCATGATATTGTGTGCATGCTCACCTCTCCTATGCAACACTATCCCCCAAGTCATTTTTTCAGTCAGTACTTATTCTTTAACCATGCTGCTTGTGTGGCTCGGGCAGCCGCTGTCTTCAGACCCCTATATATTGGCATTATTACCCCTTTGTGCTCAACCCTGCAAGATTAAGGAAAATAGAGTGCATTACAGGGGTCAGCCTAGTTGATGCTGTCTAGCCCTGAGAAAAAACTGATTGACGTGCATTACGCACTACTACGTACCTAAGATTCTTTTCATAGAGACTGGCGGCCTGTGGAAATTCCCCTTTCATCTCCGCCAAGAGACATGTGATAAATCTTCTGTCGTGTCATTGTTAGGCTTAACGAAATGGCATCCCTTCTCCTAAAAGGGATATGTAACAAACTAAAAACGTTCAACATTGAGACTGATTTAAGGAAAAGGAGGGAGAAAAATAAAAAAAAAAGAAAGAATTGTACCTAACTGTTGACTCGGTGTGATAGAGTGGCTGGAATTCTGGCTTTATTTTTTTTTTTTTTTATTTTTTGAGCTTGCGCCAGGGTTACTTATAATCGGCTGGAACTATTTAATATTTGTGGTGTTGTAAAGTAACTGCTTAGGGGGAAGTACAGTAACGGGAAATATCTGGCTACACGCAAACATGTTGGACGCACCTTTCCTCCCTTTTCTTTTTGTCTGGTTCTTTTCCCTTCCTCTCTTTCTGACTCAATAAAAATGGAGTAGGAGAAGCCAAAAGTGCTACAAGTAGGCTCTCAGATGCAGGGGTTCACCTGGAAGTAAAAAAAAGATGGGGAAATGGAGAGATATCGCAATCCCAGGCGCACCCAGACAAGGGGTAGGAATGAAGAAAAATGCAAGGCAGCGGCTATGCCATTGCTGGAGACGCGCGGATGATAGATCTACTGGAGGATAGTATGGGTGGGAGTGATGAGGGTGAAGCGGCATCTCTGGAAAGACACGAATTGCATCTTTGCCTCCTAAACGGGATCTGTAAAATGATCACATTGAGACTGATTTCAAAGAAAAGGAGAGAAAAAAGAATTGTATCTAACTGTTAACTCTGTGTGATTAGTTGGCTTGGGAATCCCGGCCTCTTCTGAGCTTGCCGCCAGGGCTATTGTAATCTGCTTGCTAACTTATTTAATATCTGTGTATTGCAAATAATCTGCTTAGGGGGAAGTGCGCTTAAAGGGAATATCTGGCTACACGCATACATTGTTGGACGCATCCCTTCCTCCCTTCTTCTCTTTCTGTCTGTTGTTCTTTTCCCTTCCCTCCTCTTCTGATTTAAGTTAAAAATGGGAAGTAGGAGACAGCCAAAAAGTGCTACCAAGTCCAGGCTCTCAGATGCAGGCGGCTCACCTGGAGGTAAAAAAAAAGATGGGAAAATGGAGAGATATTTGCAGTCCCCAGGCGCTACCCAGACTAAGGGAAATAGGAATGAAGAAAAATGTAAGGGAGCAGCGGCTATGCCATTAGCTGCTGAGGACGTAGCGGATAGATCTACTGCTGAGGATAGTATGGGTGGGAGTGATGAGGGTGAAGCGAGCATCTCTTTGAAAGACATTTCGATGCAGATAACTCAATGCCTCACAGCAGTGGGCGATGTGTTGAAAGAGATTGGAGGATTAAAGAGTGAAATGTCCTTGGTCAGGGAAGATCTGAGTAAACTTAGGGTCAGAACAGAGGAGGTGGAGGAGCGAGTGGGGAGTGTGGAAGACTCGGTTGTCGACCTTATGAAAAGGGTCAAAGAACTAGAAAAGAGAGACGCGGAATCCCAGTACAAGCTGATAGATCTGGAAAACCGCTCCAGAAGAAATAATCTTCGATTGGTAGGGTTTCCGGAGGGATCAGAGGGAAAGGACACCACTAAGTTTGTGACAGAATGGATACAGGCCACCTTCCCTGAGGGAACATGCACTGGAATGTTTCTGGTGGATCGCGCCCATCGGGTTCCAGCCAGGGCCCGCCCTGCCGGGTCGCACCCCAGAAATATTCTGGCACGGTTTTTGTCACCAAGAGATAGGGACAATATTTTGAAAGCAGCAAGATCCTTGGACCATCTGAAATTTAATAATGCCCCTATTATGGTCTTTCCGGATTACCCACAAGAGGTACAAAAAAAAAGATTCAGCTATGTAAGCCTTAAAAAAAGATTAAAAGAGAAGGGGATTGCTTACTCGCTGCTATACCCAGCTAAATTCAAAATAATGTATGAAGGGAAAGCACTCTTCTTTGAAGATGTAAAAGAAGCAAATGAGTGGGTGGAGAGGGTCCTTAAAATCTAGGCTATCAGGCGGGCACTTCGCCCCTAGCTTCGATATTGCTCTGGGATGAGTCTAGGGTTATTTATACTCTGGACAATGGGTGGGGGGTGGTGGGGGGGGAGGGGTAGGCGGGATGGGCAGCCTTGGCGACTGGCGAGGGGCAGAACTTCAGAGTACCTATGGGAGCCACACATGCCCCTTTATCTGTTCTTTTGTTTAAATTAATATGCTGAAAGTGTTATCTTGGAATGTGCGTGGTCTTGGAGATAGATTAAAGAGAAAGGCTGTTTTTGATCTCTGCTGCTCATTTCAGCCAGATGTGATCTGTCTACAAGAAACGCACTTTGAGGGGGAAAACTGTAAGAAGATGTATAATCCATGTTTTAGTAACTATTTCCACTCCACATTTTCATCATATGCACGAGGGGTTAGCATTATGATAAATAAAAAAATCTGCTTTGAAGCACATAAGGTCAAGATAGATCTGTTGGGCAGGTACGTCATTCTGCATGCTTCCTTGAATGGTGTTAGTATGGTGATAGTGGGTATCTATCTTCCTCCAGCGGCACCACTGGAAGTAATAGTCGATGTTGTAAACCAACTGGGGTCATATGAGGGGGTACCTACCTACTTGATAGGTGATTTCAACCATGTAGTGAACTCGGGACTAGACAGATGTAAAACTAGCCAACAGGGTATTACACCGGGGCAGAAATCCAACACAGTATTTGGCAGACTGATCGCTGAGTTAGGCTATAGAGATATCTGGAGGGAGCGACACCCTGAAAAGAGAGCCTATACTTGTTATTCCAAGACATGTGCGTCTCTCTCCAGGATAGATATGGTTTTGGTGAATAAAGCTGGATATGAATTAGTAAAAGAGGTGGCAATTGGTGCTAGAGGCCTTTCTGACCATTCTCCAGTCTGGTTTACATTAGATAAAAGGAAAGAGACAGGTATTACATTTTATAAGGTGAAACCTTTTTGGTTCAGCCTTATAAAAGGCAGTATAGACCTAAAGGAAGAAATTATATCTTTTCTGGCGAGGAATTCGGAAGGACAGGATGTGAGGATAGTATGGGACGCACTGAAGGCGTATCTAAGGGGGACTATTCATGATCAGGTCCTACGCTATAAAAAAAAGAAAGCGGCCGCCCTCCAATTAGCTAAGGATAAGGTAGTGGAGCTAGAGGCCAGGTTCCTGGATAACTCCACTGAGGAAAATATGAGTATGTGGTTGGAAGCACAGGACTGCCTTAGGAGATACTGTTTTGAGAGAGCTGCCTGGGATGCTACAAAGCAGAGTCAAAGGGCCATTCGGGGACATTATACATCAATGAAAAATCTGGCTGATCTGTTAAAAAGTCAAAATAGAAAGAACCCCATTGGGGGGATAAAAGGGAAGGATGGGACATTGGTGACATCCCAGGAAGAGATCCGAGAGGAGTTTAGATTATTTTTTGAGAAACTGTACTCCTCTGAATTGAAGGTTGGAGAAAAGGAAATAAATGGGATACTGTCGGAGGCACCCATACCGACGTTGCCAATAGAGGAGAGGGACGCTCTGGAATGCCCTTTGAAGCTGGAAGAGATGGTTGAGGCCCTAAAAAGTCTCCCTAAAGGGAAAGCTGTAGGCTCGGATGGGATTCCTCCAGAGGTTCTGCTTCAGTATGCGGAAGTAATACTTCCCTTCTTACTGAAGGTGTTTAATCACTCAGTATATACGGGCTTATTGCCTCAATCAATGAGGGAGGCCATTATTGTCCTGATCCTTAAGGAGGGGAAAAGCCATACAGAACTTGATGCATACCGGCCGATCTCCCTGCTGAACACCGATTATAAGTTATTGGCCAAAATACTCGCAACAAGGTTGCAGAGGGTGGTGCGTAGAGTGGTACATGGCGACCAGTCGGGGTTCATGCCGGGGAGATCGGTCAGGGATAACATCTTGCGAACATGGTGGTGTATGCAGTGTCCGAGCGAGGCAGCGGGATGCCGTACAGTTGTCTCCCTCGACGCAGTCAAGGCATTTGACCGCGTCGAGTGGGACTATATATGGCTTGTATTGGGGAGAATGGGCTTTGGCCCGCAGTTCATTGGATGGGTGAAACTACTATACGGGGGAGCCACGGCCAGAATAAGTATCAATGGGAAGGCATCAGCTGCTTGGCAGTTGTATAGGGGCACAAGGCAGGGCTGCCCCCTGTCTCCTTTGTTGTTTGCAGTGGTGTTGGAGCCTCTGGCATGTAGTATTAGATCTGCAGCAAACATAAGGGGTTTGGTATGGGGCGATAGAGAAATAAGAATACAGTTGTACGCCGACGATATGCTTCTGTTTCTGGACAACTCGGAAGAAGGGATAGGGTTGGTGATGGACTTGATTGAGAAGTTTGGTGGTATATCGGGCATTAAAATAAATCGGAATAAATCTGCCTGTTTACCCCTGGATCCCCCCTCTTGGATGCCAACTTCGATTGAAAACCTTCCGGTAGTAGAAAGGATGAGATATTTGGGGATTATAATTAGTAGTAGACCAAAGGATTACATCGAGCTAAATGTAAAACCCCTACTATCCAAGATCAGACAAAAAGTTGCTGTGTGGAAAAAGCTGAATCTCCCCATGGCGGCGAGAGTTGTTATCTTCAAAATGGTATTACTGCCCCAGATCTTATTTATATTTCAAAATAGCCCAATGATGATCCCCAGGAAGGTATTTTCAACCCTTGACTCTCTTTTAAGGCAATTAGTATGGAATGGGAAAAACGCACGGGTTAGTTTGAGGAAGTTGCATGCTACAGTAGAGAATGGTGGATTAGCACTACCGGATTTTTTGAGTTATTTTATTGCAGCACAATGGCAAAATATTATTGATAGTGATAAAGAAATGATGAATTATATTCTAAAAAAGAAGTATGGGTGTTTATGTGATTATGATATATGGAGTTTACTGGAAACTGGTGTCTTTAAGAAATTTTCACAGCAGGATGAGTATTCGATTTTTACACTAACACAATGGGTTTGGGATCAGATTAAAAGGAAAAAAGGAGTAAGTGGATATTTGAATGTAACACCACTGTGTGGATTTGTAAAATGGACTCCGGTACCGATAGAGTCCCTGAAATTTTGGAGGAGAAAAGGGGTTAGGTTTTTGCACCAGGTGATAGATCAAGGGAGCTTAAAATCCTTTGAAGTGATGGCTGTGGAATTTGGTTTAGGGATAGGGGATTGGTTTTTTTATGTTCAACTTAAAAGTGTCCTAAGTGCTTGCCTCTCTGGTAAAGAATTCCAGCAGGAAGAACATCCACTAAAGGATCTGTTTGACCCTATAACTCGTAAGGGTCTGATGTCTAGGGTTTACAAGATAATGCAAAAAGAGCATGCACCTCCTGCAATGGAATGCTTAGCAAAATGGCAGAATGATGTACCTGACCTGACAGTGGAGGAATGGGTAGACTCTCTACAGATGATGAAAAAAACAATCAAAAACATGTCTCATGTTATCTCTCAAATTTTTATAGTCCATCGGGTGCACATGACGCCGAAACGGTTAAACCATATGTGGAAAAAGAATGATGAAAAGTGCCCAAGGTGCAACCTGATAGATGCGGACCTTGTGCACATGTTATGGAGATGCCCAAAATTACATCGCTACTGGACAGCGGTCCTTGATAAATTACAAGTAATATTTAATTGCAGTATTGCAGCAAATTTGCGGGTTTGCATTTTGGGCACGAGAAGAGGTATTGTCGGCCCCCCGGGATGTATCCCGAGTGTATTGAAGGGTTTATTTATGGCAAGATTAACAATTCTGAGTCACTGGAAAGATCTAGAGGCACCAAGGATTAAGAGGTGGGAAGAAAGGATGGATACTTTATTTCTAGCGGAAAGATGGGAGGACCTTGGGGCAGGGATTTGTAGAGATAGCTCGAGGAATATCTGGTTGAACCGCTTGTGAACAATATTCTCGTGACTTCAGGGCTCGCCGGCTGAATATTCTTTTATTACCGATTTATGAACATTGGTTCGCTCTTCCATGGGGGTCAGGTGAAGGGACCTGTCGCCAGCCGCCGAGGGGGGGGGGGAGGGGCAAGACCATGCATGTAATATATGGATGCAATGACAATGAATAATGGTCTTGCAGAGGATAGGCTAATGGAAAAATATAAATTGCTTTTTATGTGTTGTATTTTAATGTATTTCATAACTTGTTGTTAAATAAAGCTTTAAAAAAAAAAAAATAAAATAAAGCTTAATTGCAGACACCTCTGATAACTGTTATAGCAGTTTATTGTAGCCTAAGGATAAAGTACAGTAAATTACCAACATCCAGAGGGCCGTTTGTAACTAGGGGTTGTCTGTAAGTCAGGTATTCTTAAGTAGGGGACTGCCTGTATTGATATTGCATCCAGCACATCACGTGAGTTATGCATAAGCGACGGGTGGAGACGCATAAATCTCTCCCTCTACCCACTTTACTGGCTTCTCCAACTCGCACACCACGGGAGTGTCAGGAAACACGCGGGAAGTGGGCAAAAACTCTGCCAGTTCATACCTGGTCTTAGGTCCCAATTTACTAAGAGGCTTACAGGCTCTTTGTAGATCCGGGAACCGGCAGGGTGAATTTAAAGACTGCTGTTTAAAACGCAAGTCTGAATGTACTTCCTGTATTTTCTGCCTTTACTTCCTCCTGGGAAAGGAATTCCATATTTTACCTAATCTAACAGTGAAGAATATTTTCCTTTGTAGATGTCTGAATCACCTTTCCTCCATCCTCTGGTTCTTTGCTCACTTTTTTGTAGGAATAAATTCTGAAGCACCTTTTTCACAAGTTAAACAAGCCCAATTTTTCTAGTTTTTCTTAATAAAACAGATCTACCACTCTCATCTTTGTATCCTCTCTTAATTCCCTATATCCTTTCTGGCATATGAGGTCCAAAAGTGGATCCCATATTTTCAGTGCAATTTTACCAGTTATAAATGTATAACATTACTTTGGGGTCTCTATATGTATCTCTATTTTTAAATACAATTTTATATGATTTCATATTTTAAATTTACTTATTTATATTTTGGTTAATAAAAGATTTCCTTGGATTCCTGGAAGATTTAAATTTACCATGTGAATTACCTAATGAATCTTTAATACACCCCATTTACCTACAGTATCTTCCCTATTGTCTAGGACTTGATCCAAATTTACATGATTAGTTAGCTAATATACATAATTTGCCTTATAGGTTTCCATATTTGTTTTGATGCAATAACATGAGATATTTCCCATTGTACTGTAAAAATACCTCTAGAGATGTATTTACTGTTTCTATTCTGTAATCCAAAAGGATGCTCAAATTCGATAAAGAAAATTTTTTGCCCTCATCAATTGCCCTTGTCACTAATTGATTGAAAAAAATCTCAATAGGAATGACTCAATTCTGAGATTTTTTCCAAGAATGAACAATATATAGTTCTATATTCATGTGTAAATGTAAGCTCCTGTAAGCAGAAACCCCACTCCTATCATTTGATTTTTTTATTGCTCTGTAATATCTAATCTTTTCTCACAATTACTCTTGTCTGTGGAACATGATGGCACTACATAAATGTAGATATATTTGGAAGCATGCCAAATGAGGACAATGTAAGTAATACTACAGTCATGTATAGAAAAGCAAAGAAAGGATCTTATTCGCCTGTGAATGTCAACAGATGTTTCACAATTGAAACAAATTTACAGTGACATCATTTAGAAGAAATCAAGGGCCTTGTGCTCTCATGCTTCACACTTGGTTAATAACAGAAAATGTCTTTGAAACAATATAATATCCTGTTCACTGGACAAAACATTATGGGACATCATCATTCAGCAAACACAATTTACTGGGATTTATCTGATATTACACTTGTTTACGGTCAGATCCTTGGGAAAATGTATGTAATAGGAAAACTACAGCGAATAATGCATCTCACAATGGCCAAACCAACCAGCACCAAGGAGAGTTCTAGAAATAAGAAGAGGCAGAATGGAGTGAAAATCTCAGCCCTAGCAGCTATGTGCAAAATCAGGTCCTATCACATGCACATAGATAGAGATAAAGAATATGTCCATGCAAGCACACACATGTGTACAGAAAGAGAAAGTGTGAATAGGCTAACAGAAGCAAGGAGTAAAGACCATGGCCTTCTTTTTAACTAGGCAATAGCTGTGCACCAGCCATTTGGAGCAGTTAAGGAGGCCTCCATTCTCTCCCATCTCCACACTATAATAGAAAGATTGGTATCCATGTTTTTTAAGATGCTGATTTTATTGATAACAAGAGAAATGCATAGAATTCATTCACTAAGCTCATTCACTGCATCCACTGTGTGATGCAGGCAGCTTGATGATGTCATCATGCTCCCTGCATCCATAGCAGGAGAAGGATTCCATGGGAGCACAGGAGAGGAAATTGCATTTATAATTTTCCATTGGGGCACAGTATTCATGTTATTTCAATATAGACAAGAGCATTTTATATATGAGAAAATATAGAAGGCGGCACTGCATATACGTAATATAATTGGGGGCACTGCATATACTTAATAGAATTGGGGGCACTGCATAGATGTAATATAATTGGGGGCACTGCATAGATGCTAAATCATTAGGGGTGACATCATTTAGGGGTATTTACTGTTTAGATCTAAAATCACTAGGGGACACTGTATAATGGTAAAATCATTAGGGGCACAGTATTTCAGTACATACTTTGGTTGCAGTGCTGTATGTATGGGATGAGAATTTTTCTGGTGCTGTATTTCTGTAGGGGACCCTTTTCTAGTACTGTTTTTCATAATGCAACCCTATTATTGTGCAGTATTTGTGGTACTAGCATTTTTCTGGTGCTGTATTATTGTAGAATCAAAATTTCTGGCACTAGTTTTCTGTACCTATCTTGGTTGTGGTGCTGTATTTATGTAAAAAGCCTGATGCTGGTGCTGATTGTTTGTAATGAGCTTGGTTACATGAGTCCAGTTCTGATGCTGTATTTCTGTAGAGTCTGTTGCAATATTTCTGTACCAAACTTTCTTGTGGTGCTGTTTTTTTTTGTACCAAGCTTTCTATTAGTACTGTACTTATATAATATATTTTGTTGTTGTGGTGCTATATTTATATAACCAGCTCGGTTATTGTGCTGTATTTATAAATTGAATAATTGCCTTTGAGCAATGTTAGGTATAAGATATAGTAATCACCACTCAGATCTTTTTCCTCCATGCCTTGACTGCTGCCCCTCTTGTCAGTCTCCACATTGCAGAAAGCCATCACTTTGGTTTCATCATGACCATGGTAGATGTCTTGCAATGGCCACATCCTCAACCTCCATCACAAGTTGTTGGGCATTTGGAAACTCTATGGGGTCATTTACTAAGGGTCCGATTTGCGCATTTTCGTCAGGTTTCCCGTATTTTTCCAGGTTGCATGCAACGGAAATGGGGGGGGGGCGTGGCCGTTCGAAAACCCGGTGGATTCATAAAAAAAGTGCTATTTTAACACTGCACCAAGAAATAGAAGGTGAACTCCAGCGGACCTGTCATTCTGGCTGTCTCCTCTCCCATGAACAGTGCTGGTCGGATTCACTCATCACTACCCATACCTTCTTCTAGAGCAGTGACATTAACAGCATTTAAAAAAATATATTTTTTTTATAATTTCATATTTATTTTTTAAGTTCTGTTATTATTTTAATTACTTTCTCTAGTAACTGCCCTGTTATTCTCAACATTTTAAGCCCTCTAGCCCTTACTAGCCCCATTTTATAGCCATTTATGGGTGTTAAAATTCATGTCCCCATTGAAGACTTCAACTGGGTTCAATTCAAAGTTTGGTCCAAAGTCAGGGTCCCGAAACAAATTTTGTTGCAAAATTTGGATTAACCTGTGGAACCCAATTTTCAACCAACCTGCTCATCTCTATTTATAATCCAAGCTTCATTCTGGTTATGAGAATTCTTTTGGTGCTGTATTTATATAATGACCACCATTATAGTTCTGTATTTATGCACAGAGCATGGTTATGATGCTATATTTCTGTGATGGGCTTGGTTCTAGTGCTTTGTTTAAGTGGGAAGTTTGATTCTGGTGCTATTTTCATGGATTGATTACCTTCAGGGGGAGGCACTATATTATAATTTATATACAATTTGTTCCTGCCCACTTTTAAGTAACTACTGCTTTGGATGAATCATAGTAAATATAGTACCATCCACCGGTTTTTATATTTAATCTTCCTCTTTTTAAAATATATACAGGGTATGTATCATGGCCAGAAGAGCGTTTTCAAGCAGGCAAAAGATGGGGATGGTAGAGCTGAGGATGGTGTGATCAGAGCTGAAGTTATTGATGGCATTTTGTAATCAGGGCAGCATTGAATAAATGATTATCATGGTAACATTGATCCAAATAGCTCCTGGACATGCCGTTGGTTGCTTAAGTGCTTCAAGCTGGTTGCTTGGTTGATTGGCTGCTTAGGAGTCAGCTAGCCAGTTTGACACTTTTTCCCCAGAACACAAACCCAAAGCATGAACAGCAGCCGTTGTGTCGTGGGTGATAGTTCGGACCAGCTCATCACTGCTCACAATATATGTGTTAGCTTCAAACTTGTTGCATTTACTACACTAGTACAAGAGGTATCCATTGCACAGCCAAATTCTTAAGGCACCAATTGGTGAACTTGCATTTTCTCTTTTCAGTGCTCATACTCTCCTCCTGTCCTGTGGTTAGCTAAATGTGAACATAGAAAGGAATCACTAATATGAAAAGAAGTGTGGCAAGAATGGACAGGGAAAAAGAGCGCTAATAGTGTCAAACCTTTAGAGATAGAGTTGGAGTAGTAGTGAATATTAAGCTCACCGTATGGTGTTGTGCTAAGATAGGCACAACACTATGAAATAACGTGTATGGTCACAGATGGTCTGGTGCCGCCTCTTGGTGGATAGACTCCTGTGTGGTGTGGCCGCACCACTCAGGATTTCCTTGACAGTAGTGTTGAATTGGTGATCCAGTAAGGTGGCGCACTCAGAGTAGGATTAACATATAGAATTTAATATAAGTCTAAAAACACAACGCGTTTCGGGGTTAAGAAAACCCCTTTATCAAGTGAACAGAGACTGAGAAAGGTACGTAAAAACATATAAGGAAGGGAGGTCAAAATGTAGACAAAAACAATTCATTTAGTTGATGTTGCCCAGTTGTATAGTTCATAAACATATGAGAAGTGCAGTAATGGATCTATGTACAATAAAATAAAATATGAAATATGAAATATCCAAATAGATCAAACTCTTCTATATAAAAAACAGTTTTTTAAAAATAAATATATGTATATATATGTAAACATATAAATAAATAAATAAATGTACATAAATTTAAATAAAGAGGATATATAGGTTTATATGCACTCAGCAGTAGTGGTGATAGTTAATTGGGGTCATAATGGGCTGAGGTAATTTACTGGTCAATATAAGAATGAATTAGAGTAAAATTAATAGGATAAGTTAGAACCATACATTGAATATACAGTATTTTTGTTACAACGATAGCCAGCTGTAAGGGGTCTTTATTGGGCTTACCTATGACGGAGAGAGGATTTGCTCCGTTCTCTTTAGGGATGTGGCGGGGTGTCTCGGCATTTATCTCATTTTATCGGGGAGTGGCTTGCGCCACATTTTATTATGCGCATGCGCAGGTCTTCCTGGTATCCAAAAGAATGTCGGCCAGGGAGATGGCGACAGAAAATTTGGCGCATGCGTGCAGGGGGTTCGCGTGTGTGTAGTATTTAGATATGATCGGAAGATGCAGATAGCGCTGAACAGCTGATGTCGGGCCAGTAGTCAAGTAGGTGTTTAATCAATTTTAGCAATAAAACCAGATTTCAACAATCAGTGTGTATGTTAGAGGAGAATTTTGTGATTGTTGAAATTAATGCTTGCATATTTAGAGGGTTTTGGCTAATAAAGGGAAAAATATGAATAAGTATGTGGGAGGAGAATAATTAATTAAAACTGAAATGCATAGGATGGAAAGATGGATGAATAATATAATTGAGTAAAATGATTGAAAAAAATAATTGAATGTAGCAAAGGTTTATGCAGAGATGAAGAAATAACAAAAAAGAGGGAGGGGTTTTGTAGTACTCGGGGCTTAAGGTGCCTTGAGTGCTGAATGATACTAAAAATTGCTGCTTTCTATGGTTTCATTTAAACCATTAGGGACTAAACTGTTCATCTTATAAATCCAATACATTTCTCTTTGGCAGAGCTTATTGTAACTACTGTTTCCAGGTGGAACCTGTATATTCCAGGTGAGTAGATGCCTTGTGCACCTAAACATGCGATTTATTCCTTGGGTGATTGTGAGGGCACAAAAGCTCACTGACTGGCAAGCTCCTTACAGTATTCACACTAATCACAGCCATTTAACACTTTAAATGCCACAGTCAATAATGGCAGTGACATTTAAAAATAAATGTACACATGTGTGATATCATTACACGTGTAATAACTACAACAATAAAAAATAAAATTTTAAACTGTACAGTGAACTTGGTAAAAAAAATGCCAGAAAACGTGCAACAATAAACCCCATAAACCCAAAAACCATACAAAAGACACTTTAAAAAAATAAATAGAAAATAGCAGACTGTAGCTGCACTAACAGAAATAATATCTTCATAGTAATTGATTTTATTGTTGAAAAATGATAACACGTATAAGAAATAATAAAACATAAAATATCAAAATTGATGAAAATAATATTACTGAATTAAATCTAATAAAAAAAATGTACAATATAAATACAAATATATCCCCAGATAACAAAATCAGGATCAAAACAGTCTCAATACATAAATAAAAAAAGCAAGTGGTAATGTTGCATATTATCAAAGAGCATATACTAATATTTCATAGTCCTTAATCAAAATCAAGAGCAGATAAACATAAAGTAGCTACCAGATACTATACCAGTGGTGGCGAACCTATGGCACGGGTGCCAAAGGTGGCACTCGGGGCCCTCTCTGTGGGCACTCAGACTATTGCCCCAATTTTACCAAACAGGACCAAATCCACCAAATCTTCCTGCAGTCCCAAGCAACTTAAAAGATGCTGCTCTCAGCACTATTCTAAATTGACACTTCATTGGCTGTTTGGAAAAGCAGGAAAAGTGAGACGTTGTTGACCGAACTGCATTGTATCTGGAGGTCATCCTGCTGGACCCACCATTCTTCCTGGAGAGAAGCTACAATGATGGTCTGAATTTGTCCTCCTTCTTTAAACTGTATTATTGGTGGCCTCAGGGGGACCAATACAAATGAATGATGTTGAAGAACAGGGAGCAATAAGTTACTGCTTGAAATGCCATGTTGGCACTTCATGGTAAATAAGTGGATTCCGGTTGTAGTTTGGGCACTCGGTCTCTAAAAGGTTCGCCATCACTGTACTATACCCTGTGAGAGAGCTGACCCCAATGCACATTTCTTCCTCTCGGGATAGGCAGCAATATAAATAATAAAGGTAAGATGTTATTTATATCAACAGCAGATTTAAAACATAAAAACAAGGCCAGAATAGGTTTTTTCTTTAACCAGGACACATATTCTTTTAAAGTTCGACTTTATTTCCACATTTAAAATGGTACATTGTTCAGTTCCAACGCTTTTCGGACATAAATATGTCCTCAGTTATTTGTGACTAGCTGGATTGTGAAAGAGACATGTTACAGTATATAAGAGATCATGGAAAGCAAATATGGATGTTCCCTTTCTCTGGCCTACACAGTGCTCGTCACCTCTGATTATGTATATTTACAGCAGTATGGGTCACACAAGTTCATATGAATGAATTGGATCTGATTGTTTTGAGCATTCTCACATTGATCTAAGATGAAATATCTATATATAACATAGCACAATGCCTATTATATGCATGACTATAGCGCATAGTAATATCACTATGCATAGTGTTAAGTGGCATTTTAACTTGATATCCTCTCCTGATCTTCAGCATAAAGGGGCAACGTTACTATGGTAACATATCCTGCCGTGTAGAAATGTGTAGGGGTGTGCACATATTTGCACTAAAAGTGTTTCTACAAGGCAAGGCATTGTAGAATTTTTTATATTGGCAGGTGCTTCTACTGTATATACTGTAATAGGACGTTTATGTAGTGTACAGTATGTAAAAGGATATTAGTGTTTATGTATACATGGTAACCAGTATTGCATATACACCATAAATATAGGGGTGCAGTATAAAAATAATACATATTTACTTATAGCTTTCTGATAACCTTGGAAGAATAGATTATGCTTTAATTTTCATTTTAAGGATCGGGAACTCGGACGCATTTTCACTCAAAAAATTTAAAGGACCACAAACACACAAGGCCAAGAATCAGCACACCTTTGTTAATGTACACTTATAGAATTGCTTTTATTTCTCAAGGTTATGATTTAATAGCAAGAATGTGTGGGCAAGTCTAATAAGTAAAGAACCCAAGGAGTTACAGGGAAAGTGCAGAGGTGGCAGCTCCAGGGTAACACACAGCCGTTCTGACTCTAGGATATCGTTCTAATGCAAACTCATTTAAACAGTCAGAATATTAATGAACTGCTAATAGGATCATTAGGGTCTCCTGAGCCTCTCTATTAAATGTTACTTGCTGTTTATATCGTATGTAAGATCTGTTTAGGATTCATACACACTAATGAAGGGAATTCTCCACTGCTGCCTGAAAGTTAATGCAAATGCTTCAGAGATGGAATGATTGCTGCGGAGATTTACATATCAGTGGTGCAGATCAGTTCATTGACTTTTTTGTGTAATATCACATTCTTTCTGACTTCCTAAAGGAGTAAAGCTGTGATGAGATGAATGTCAGTTGGATGTGAGATGAACAAATTTAAATGGATTTATGATTGGAGATGACTAGGATTAAATATTCAATTAACAGTTTCCAAAGGAAAATATTTCAAAAGTGCACAGACTGACACCTGGTGGAGAGAATAGAATAATGCCTTGCTCATTTCACTCAAATCTGGGGTTGATGGGTTTAGACTGAGTGGTTGGTGAAGAATGTGGCAAGGGTGATCGGTTCTACTCTCCTTACTCTCCCTCGGTATGTGGAAGCAAACAGATAACTTTACTTAATGTCTTTCGTTATGTGTGTGTTAGTGTCAGGGCAGGATATTAGGTAATTCACCAATATTCATCTATTCTAGGGCGTTATTACAGGGGTAGCCGACATAGCATCTTTTATAGGGCCTGGAGCAGGGGTGGACTAGTTTGAGGCCGGTCCGTGGCCGGTCTGAGACTGTTGGGGCCGGTGGAAAAATTTTAAAAAAACATGAACTGGCCAGACTGGATCAAGTAGGGGAGCTGTGGGGGAGCGTCGGAGAGTTGAGTTCATGCTGTATAGCGGGGGAGGGGGGGGGTTAAGGGGGGCTGTCTGGCTATATATAGGGGGCAAGCCTGGCTATATACAGGGGGGCTGTCTGGCTGTATACTGGGGGGGGCTGGCTGGCAATATAGTGGGGGGACTGACTGGCTGTATACTGGGAGGCTTGGCTGGCTATATACTGGGTGGCTTGGCTCGCTATATAATACAGGGGGCTGGCTGTATACTGGGGGCGCAGGCTGGCTGTATACTGGGGGGGTAGGTTGGCTATATACTGGGGGGGGCTGGCTGGCTATATACTGGGGGGGGGGGCTGGCTGGTTATATACTGGCGGGCTGGCTGGCTATATACTGGAGAGGGGGCTGGCTACTAGTAATAGTAGTTATATTCCTGTACATAGGGTGCAGTATTATAGTAGTTACATTTTTGCACATATGGGGCAGTATTATAGTAGTTATATTCCTGTACATAGGGGGCAGTATTATAGTAGTTAAGTTCTTGCGGCCTGGCAGGTATGTGCACCTCTTACAGCCCCCCCCCCCCCCCTGTTACAGATTCATTGTTGGTTGCCGTCCTAGATCTCTGGCTTGTTGTCGGAAAGTAAGAGGGAAATGAGTTCAGTTTGTTCTGCACTCTGCCTCCAGTTCTGACCCCCTGCTAACTGGGTTAGCATGCTCTATGAGGGTTTAGTCGCTCCTATCTCTTCATGATTGCTCCAGAAGTGATCGTGTGATGCTACACAAGGGTGTAAGAGATATACTGGAAGTTGTGGTAGGTGTAATGAATGTACGCCTCTGCTGATCACAGTAAACTACTAATATTTTTCTGCTTTAATGGGCATGAAATCAGTGATATGCATGGCATCAATAACCAGTGGGATAATCTACATCCTCTGCTCTGAAGGGTTAATGCACATAGAATCAGTGGCAGGTGTAGTGACCTGCATCCCCTGCTCTTAGGAGTTAATGATTCATCTATGCACTGTGGTTATTGGTAGCCTGCATCCCCTGCTTGGTTTTAGGAGTTAATATCAGCTCTAGTTTTAGGTGCAGGAGTATAAAGGGTTTTTATCACTACTAGTGACTCTATGCTGTGTAGTCTACTCCAGTGCTTTCTCTCATGTTATTGCTCACATATCCATCCTGCTGTCACGGGCAGCTGGGAGATTGTCCTGGATATTCCCTCCTGGTCCCGCCTAGTATATACTTTCAAAGGCAGAACTTAGGAGTGAATTACTTCTACAGACATCTGGCAGGGAATCCTTTTGAGAGATGTGTCGGGTTAGCGCAGAGCAGGGACCATGTCATCAAGGAGACATCACTATCTGTCCATATATTGTGTCCCAGGGCTTCCCCAACACAAGGCTCTATTTAATTCAAGTTAAATTGTTACTGTTACACTGTGACAAAGACTGGTTTATAGAAAGGGATCTTCTCAGAGATTATTATTATCTTCATTATTATTATTATGGAGATGATGAATATTAATAATAATAAAATAATAATAATCGTCTCCATAATAATAATAAAAATAATAATAATTGTCTCAATAATTACAATATTAATCTCTGAGAAGATCCCTCTCTATATATCAGTGCATTAAGTATGTGTCACTGTGTAACAGTAACAGTTAATAGCTCTTAGTTACAAAAAATCCTCTCATCAATAACCACTAATCCTGTAGCCTAGTGGATAGAGGCTCTGTGTCTCTATGACACATGGACTTTGCAGGTTCTGGGTGCAAGTCCCCCTGCGGGCACAAATGCATTTAATATTATTATTATTATTGAGATGACGATTATTATTATAATATAGTAAAAATTTGGGGCGTGGCCAGGGAGTGATTGGAGGTGTGGCTTAGCGGGATCGCTGCGGCACGCTATTCGTGCCACCATTTTGTCCCTCTTTCCCTTCCAGAAATGTTGGGAGGTATGCATATCCTGCAACCGGTATCCTGAATGAGTTCTCCAGTCTCTGCTATAAGGTGCATGTGTCTGAGTGAGTAATGGGGCTGAGTGCGTGTATGAGCTATTCTGAGTAATGGTGCTGTTGCCTATTACTCTGGTTTGTGCTGAGCTCTGATCCAGCGATCTACATGTTATGTCTGTGTCTCTCATAAGGCATTATACACTGTAAGATATATCTGATGCACATGGATGGGTATCCTAGCTTCTTTTTGATCTGATTTATTATCCACTTTTCTCTCAGGGGTCATACTGTTTGCCCTATTTGTTAAACAAATAACCTGCTGTATAGCTATGTATGAGTACATGTGTGGTGAAACTTTTTTACTACAAAAGGAGAGTTACAAATGCCTCTTATAACTGCATCCTAAGAAACATGAAGCTGGTGTCACCCTTTATGGGATTATTTTTGCACATCCATTAGCATGGGGTCTTCTCAGGAAGGGTCTTACTTCCTGTGTACAGTGTATTGTATGAACATATGACCCATGTACTGTGAATCAGCACAGCTACTCACACAATCAAGTATAAACAACAAGGTAAAGTATTTTCCTGTATTTCACAAAGTAACAGAAGGTTCTGGATCAAGCACTCCTTGATAAAACTTCACATTTATTCCATGCATAATAAAAGTGAACATGGGAGGCATATTTCCTGTATCTTATATGCCAGTGATGGCGAACCTTTTAGAGAGCAAGTGCCCAAACTACAACAAAAACTCGCTTTTTTATTTCTAAGTGCCAACATGGCAATTTACACAACAACTTATTGCTTACTGCTTTGTCAAATCTTTCAATCGCATTGGCGTCCTGAGGACATCAATACAGCAGAAAGAGGAGAAATTAAGATTATTATTGTAGCTTCCCTCCAGGGTCCACTGTACAGGAAGAATTGCTGGGCCCATGGCAGGAGCTCAAATTATAATCCAGCCCTGTCCACATCTTCTCAGTCGCAGGCAGCCAAGAATGTGTTGATTTAAAATAGTAGTGAGTGCACAATGTCCTTTGTGGTCTTGGACTGCAGAAAGAGGCTATGGGTCCTTTCTTATAAACTCTATGATGAGGGTACCTGGAGACCTGGGTGCCCACAGAGAGGACTCTGATTGCCACCTCTGGCACCTGTGCCATAGGTTCGCCACCACTGCTATATGCCATGATTCCAGTATAGACATTCAAATGTTGGAGCATGTAACCTATGGCCTATTTTCTGCTCCCCAGTATAGTACATATCACCTCCATCTATATTTTCCGAGGTGCAAAAGACTGTATAGCATGTGCGACTCTCAGATGGTAAATCTAGAAAAGGCCTAAAAACCTTTTTTAGGGTTTTTAGTCCAAATTAAAATTCTTATCTACTCCTAGGTTTCTTGAATATAAAGATGATATTCCTATATGATGTGGACATGGATAACTTTGTCCCCAGTTATAAATATGTAATATGCCACCTGCCTTTGAACTGCTAATAACTCTGCCTTCTCTATCCTCAGACGTGTTATCTATAAGTATGTGACTCTTACTGCCATTCCTGAGTTATGATGAGCAGATATTATCTGCTTATATATACTGTACGTTGCTCTTCCTCGGCTGTCAGGTATGGAGAGCAACTACCTACAGATCCTACATACTGTGAATCTGTATCCACATTGTAACCTTTGGCCTGAGCTTTATTAGGCATGAAACTTGCCATGTTTTAATATGTGGTGGATATTTATTAATGTTATCACCTCTGTTTTTCAGGTGTGAGAGTAATGACATCTGCTGTCTATCTGGGCTCTCAGCATATTTACTGTGCGGAACTCTGATCTATAGTGTAAATAACCTATGTCCTGCGGTCCATATATATACAATGTATAGCACAGATCGCAGGTGAAAGGAACAGGTAACCAGAGGTACCTCTATACTGTATATAACCCCACTGACTCTGCATCCAGGTGTGAAAGGTAAATCGGTTTTATTGGGACCAAATCATAACCAGCTGCCTCTGTGCTCAGATATCATCCAGCATATATCCAGCTTACATCTGTACATCTCCATTTCAAGTTGTGGTAGTTACAGTCTCTTTTAGGAGTATATTCTAGCACGGCATGAGATTTGCTTGGTGTATGGGTTCAAAAGGTGGACCCCTCAACCTTTGGAGAACTAGGGTCAAGTTCCAGGATGGGACAGGTGTTTCTACAGATGGTTTAAGGATTCTGATTCCTTTGAAGAATCGCCTAATCAGTGAATTGCTAGAGAATTTTGACTCCAACTGAGCGTTGATAGCCATATAATGGACCTTCAGTATTAAAACCCTCTTGAAGGAACTGGAGGATAGAGGGTAAAACATCCATTGATAATCTTGCTGAACCACACCATTTCTTGTAAATCAACCAGATTCTGTTGTACACAGAAACAGTAGAAGGTTTTCTGGCTGATAACAGAGTCTTTACAACCAAGTCCGATAGTCCCGCTTGTATCAGGTTGTTCCACTCATCCCCCAAGCCGTAAGATGCAGGTGTTGGAGATGAGGATGATGAAGATTCCTTTGAAGGAGAAGATCTGGACGGAGTGGTAGTCAGAATCTTCCTTTTGAAAGGACTAGAAGTGGGGAAAACCGTGCCCGACTGGGCCAGTATGGGACAATTGCTATGGCTTCCACCCTTTCGTACAATATCTTGCGAAGTACTCTGGGAATTATGGATAAGGGTGGAAATACGTAAATTAGACCTGAAGCCCAGCTGATTGAAAGCCTGTCTATCGCCTCAGGATGTCCTAGAGGTGAGAGGGAACAGAATTTTGATGTTTTCTTGTTGTTGATAGAGGCCATGACATCTATGAAGGGTTGACCCATTTTTTTTTTTTTTATCTGATTGAACACTTTTGGATTTAACTCCCATTCCCCTGTGAGTATTTGAACACGACTCAATGGGGCAGATTTATCAAGCTGTCTGAAAGTCAGGATATTTCTAGTTACCCATGGCAACCAATCACAGCTCTCCTTTAAAATATTCATGAGCACTGGTAAAATGAAAGCTGAGCTGTGATTGGTTGCCATGAACTAGAAATATTCAGACTTTCAGACAGCTTGATAAATCGGCCCCAAAATGTCCGCTTTGCAGTTGTGAATTCCATGTATATGGACCGCCGCAAAGTGTAGTAGGTTCACTTCCGCCCAGGCCATTATCTTCCAGCATTCTCTGGCTAGTAAGAGGCAGTGGGTGCCTCCCTGTTTGTTTAGTTAATACAAAGAGACTATGTTGTCTGATTGCACCAAAACACTCCGATGTTGTATGAGCAAGTGAGAATTACCTCTGACAATTGTAGGGTCATTAAATGTGAATTGATTAGAAAGCCCAAAAACTTTATTTCCTGTACTGGATATAGCTGGGATTTCTCCAGATTCACTAAGAAACCATGTTCCTCCAGTGTTGCTTGCAACATCTGAAGATGATGACAAAGTAATCTGTCGGACTGGGCTAGAATAAGCCAGTCGTCTAGGAAAGGCACTACTGCAGGGCTGCCGTCAATACAACTAAGACGTTGGTGAACACTCTCGGGGCCGAGGCTATCACAAATGGAAGGCAATTTGTCACGGGTGCTCTCGCGATTCCTGTCTCGGATCACAGGCGCACCCATGTTCCTCCGTGCTCTCCCGCTTGTTCGGCAGTGGCAAACTGCTGTGCGGCTGCCATGCGCACATGTGTTCTCACCCACTAGGGCACGTGCGCGCCGGCTGTCAGGAATTTAAAGGACCAGCGCACCCCTGATGGCGGAAAACCTCCACCTTACAGTCCGGCACCTCCCTTCCTGCCCTGATGGATCTTTGTGTCTCACATTCATAGAAAACAATCCCTAACAATATTCCTGCATTCCTGTGTAACCTGCGTTCCTGCTCCTGTGTGTTCCTGCTCCTGAGTTCCCGTGTATTGCATTCCTGTGTGCCTGTGTTCCTGTTCTCATCTGCCTGAACCTCCCGTTGCTGACCCCGGATTGGACTTGACCTTGCATCTGCCGCCTGCCCTGACACTGTGCCTGGACCTGACCCTGAGACCGCCTCCTGCTAAGGTACCTCAACCTCAGCTGCCACCACAGGGCTCTGGAGAAGACCAGGTGCCACTTAGACTCCGGTCCCAGGTGTCGGCTAATACCACCTCCCGCGGTGGTCCAGTGGATCCACACATCCCGTATCCTAACACACCTGAACTGAAAATGGTGGGCTCCTGCCAGCGTATAGAAAGCTATTCTGAGAAATTTCCTGTGAGACGGTAGAATAGCAACATGTAGATAAGCGTCTGCCAGGTCCACAGACGCCATGAACTGATCTTTCTGTAATAGTGTCAGGACAGACCGAATAGTTTCCATCTTGAATTGATTTAAATATGTAAGGCCTATCACTAGATGCCATTTGTTGTCTAGTTTTGGGACCAAAAAGACATTTGAATAAACTCCTACTTTGTGCTGAAAGGCTGGGACTTCTTCTATTGCATTCTTTCCCAGAAAGTCCAACACATGGGTCCAGAGGATCTTGTCGCAACAATTGACCACGTATCTGTCTGTCTTGTCGCAACAAGTTGTGGTAGTTACAGTCTCTTTTAGGAGTATATTCTAGCACGGCATGAGATTTGCTTGGTGTATGGGTTCAAAAGGTGGACCCCTCAATTCATCTGATGGAGCCATACAGAAGTTCCATATGACACCACAGACTTGTATATTTGCCATACTACACATAAGCACTCAATGCAAACTGGAGCTTGTAAAACGTTGTAATAATGATTCAGTAACCCTAGTGCAGTGATGGCGAACCTTTTAGAAACCAAGTGCCCAAATTACAACCAGGACCCACTTATTTATCGCAAAGTGCCAGCACAGAAATTTAATTTGAGGACCCACTTATTTATCGCAAAGTGCCAGCACAGAAATTTAATTTGTGATTTATACTCCCTTCTCTGTCACAGCTTTCATTGATAACAGCCCCTGAGGACACCAATAAAGCAGAAAATAGAAGAAATGTGGATGATCATTGTAGCTTCGCTCCAGGGTCCATTAACAGGAAGAATTGTCAGGGCCGGAGCAGGAGCTACAATGATAATCCAGATCTGCCCCCCCCGGTCCAGAGGATCTTGTCGCAACAATTGACCACGTATCTGTCTGGGGAAAGTTGAATTCCAGTGCGTAGCCCTTTTGAATTGTAGAACACACCCACATGTCTGAGGAAGTCATTAACCATGCCACAGAGAATAGACCTAGTCTTTCTCCCACCAATTGTGACTGGATTTTGGCGTCATAAATCTGAGGTCTTGGGGTTGACTGGCTTTTTCTTACAGAAGTTGTTTCCCTGTCGGGTTTGAAATTTCTTTTGTTTTGATTGAAATTGATTGATTTTCCTAGACCTCTGTGATCTTTTGCCTTGAAATTGAAAAGATTTGAAAGATTTGAATTGTTTTTCTGAAAATGAAAATTTATTCTCTGAAATTGACTACAGGATCCCTGATAATTGGGGACCAAATAGGATCTCTAACTGGAATGAAAGGTTACAAAATTTATGTTTTGCTGGTGTATCTCCTTTCCACAGTTTTAAACAGACCTTTTTAGCAACTCCCAGAAAAGGAACATTCCCGTGCTTGGACTGTAACCAGTGTTCCTCAATAATTAAGGGTGAATACTTCAATCACCCCAGAACTGGACAACGTTATCCAATTAAGGGCTATTACACATGTAACTCCCAGTTTGTGGTATATTTACTCAAATGCCCATGTGGACTAGGATATGTTGGGGAAACAATCACCCCGATAAAAGACAGAATAAGCAAGCATAAGTCCACCATTCGTACAAACCAGAACTTACTCCCAGTACCAGCTCACTTCAACTCTCATCACCACCATCCTTCGCAACTACGGTTCCAGGTAATTGAACAAGTTGACATGCCAAGACGAGGAGGAAATCGTACGGCCCTTCTACGCCAGAGAGAAGCCTATTGGATCCATACTCTTCAAACAGTTGAACCTAAAGGACTGAATCGTGCCTATGATCGATCATTTTCCTAATATAGTTGTATATGCATTATATATCGGTTGACCAATAAGATGAATTTCTAACTTATTTCACCTTTTGCCTTTCAGAAAAAATAGATTACACGTGGATACGGTCAATGGAATTGATTCCTACACATAGATTCGTGGTTAATGGTAACTGTATACACATACCATAGTGATATCTCATTACTGTATCTAATATACCCTTCATCTCCCTATCATTCTGGAAAGTTTTTTCTTCCCCTCAACTGTTTTTTCTTTCCCTCACCTTTTCTCCTTTTTCTCCCTCTCTTCCTTTTTCTCCAATACATTCTATTGGATCTTTTTGACCCTGCTCTATTCTATTTTGAATCTCCTAAAGTGTTCCCGTTAACACATCTGCCTAGCCACCTTCAGGATTCCCATGATTAATCCATTTCTCACTTTCTACCCACATCATCATTCCTCATTCCCTCTTACATACATGCCTTTCCCAAACATCGGACCCATCTAAAACTACTACATCCATAATATGCCACTACTACCACCCACACAGGACTGGGCCGGTGGGGTGCCGCGATCCTCTTATGTCTCCGTCACCGGGGACATGGATCGCGGCTGCTCTGCCGCGCGTGCGCGTTGATAGGCGCGTCCCCATGGTTACCTGATACAGGTGCGGGGTCGCGCCATCTTTGCGCATGCGCGGTAGAGCTGCTCGCGTGCCGCGGGCCTGACTTCCGGTCACGAGGGCCGGACTTCCGGTCCCGCGGCCGCGGGCCCTCACTGGCTCGTCCCACTTCAGTCCGTGCTCATAAGCACGAGACAATGGGACACAGGTCCCTTTGGCTCCCACCTAAACATTTATATACTACCTACAAAGTAAGTACCAGCCTCTGACCCCTTTGGGAATGTACTTCAGCCTGTTGCCTATATGTTACCTATATCTTGCTAGGGTTACCTTTAGTCTGTTTCCTATTCTTCCCTCTACACATGATCAACATCTTCCTTCTTCTACCAGGCATATTTTATAGAACATCCTCCCACATTACATCTTCTTTTACCCTACCTTCCGCTATTACCATATTTTTCATACAGTGACAACATACCCTCTGGCAAAAACATTCCACCTCTTGTATATATTCCAATTATATACTTTTTACAAACAAATATTCCGCATACAGAACTACTTGTTACAAAAGATTTTTACAAAAGAAATTTTTGTCCTAAAGATTATCTTTATATTTATTATGCAACTGGATACCATTGTACTAATCATGCTCTACTCTCTATATTAGTTACAGATCATGCTTGACAAAGGTCGACTTAGACCGAAACGTCGCTGAAAGAATTATCTGGATCTGTTATTACATTGTATGATCTTCTTATGATCCTTCTGATGGAGCTGTATACAATATGATATGAATTAAAAAAATTGTTAATTTCGCAAAGGATGTGTGCTACGTATTTCTCTACAAACGCATAAGTCGTCTTTAAAATTCCTTCTGCCCTTCTATCTACTGGGTTGGGTGATATTATGGCTTCTTCAGAGGGAAAAACTGATAGTTTGATCACTGGTAGATCCAGCTGAGGGACTGACTCCCATTCTAAACTGAATTGAGGATTCAGGTTGCAAGACAAATTAAATCTCTCATTTGGAATCATATGTTTAGAAGCCTTCCATTCCTGTTTTAAAAGCTTATCCAATAGTGAGTGTCCTGGCAATCCTTTATCTTTGTTGACTGAAAAATAAAACAACTTCTCTCTGGGAGTTTTATTATCAATTTTCTTAGCGGATTCTATAGTAGCCTTCACTGCCTTTACGAGCTGTTTTACATCTTCCTACTCCCGTAGGAGTTATAAGTCTTCATCCTTATCCAATTCTTCATCTGATGACATATATTCCCCTTCAGATGAGGATTCATTAGAGGATAAGACTTTTTCTTACTATGCTGATTTTTAGCATCTTGAATAGCCTCTGACCTCTGCCCCTTAGACCACATCATAAAGGGTTAGATTGTAAAGTGGTTGTGCAAGACAAACATACATTATTAACAGCCTCATCAGGTAGTGGTTGCTAACAGTTACTACACATCCTGTGTTTGGATTTTTTCTTTATTTTTCCACTCCTGATAGAAGCCACGCGATAGGGGTTCAGGTGTGGACATCTAAGAAAGACACAAAGCAATATAAGCAACATATTAAAGCATATTAAAATACTTTACCAATGCTGGGACACATCTAACCTCAAGATACAGAGGGTTCTGCTTGTTTTGGCAAGCTGGCAGAGAGTGAATTGGCGCTCAGACCTTTAATACCTCCGAGATCTTGCAATATCAGCCCGATCTCACGCACTCTGTAGGCTGGAAGCCTTCTTCCCTGACTGTGTGAGCACCGCAGGATTTGGTAATCTTGCACATGCGTCGTATCGTCGGCACCTTGTACATGGCGGCAGTATTATAGTAGTTATATTCTTGTACATAGGGGACAGTATTATAGTACTTATATTATTGTACATAGGGGCAGTATTATAGTACAGGCAGTCCCCGGGTTATATACAAAACTGTATATTTTATAATGGTAGATCCAGACAAAAATTTTGTTTGCCCCAGTGAAAATTGGAGTTTCAAAATTTTTTGCTGTAATGGGACCAAGGATTATCAATAAAGCTTCATTACAGATACCTTACAGCTGATCATTGCAGTCTGGGACTATAGTAACATCCAGAGAGCTTCACCAGAGGTCACAGTGGGCAGAGGGGTCCGTCTCTAACTATGGATCGTCTGTAAGTCGGGTGTCCTTAAGAAGGGGACGCCTGTAGTTATATTATTGTACATAGGGGCAGTATTATAGTAGTTATATTTTTGTACACAGTGGGCAGTATTATAGTAGTTATATTTTTGTACATAGGGGCGGTATTATAGTAGCTATATTAAAGGGGTTGTCCGGGTTTTGAAAAAAAGATATATGTGGCCGGGAGCGGGCTGCCTAAAATAATAAAGCTGCACTTACCTCCCGGTGCCCTCCCGTATCCAGCGCTGCTGTCGCTCCGGTCCGGGCGCCATGTAAACAAACATGGCCGCCGGAGCAGCAGGAGTTGCAGTGGTGGCCATTCCATGCATTGGGACAGTGGCTCCATCTCCTGATAAAGTGGCCCAAGGGGTGCAACAGTGCCACATCTCTTTCCTCATCTTGCTTGCGGTTCCTCTGGCCATGATAGCCCCCCCCCCCCGCACCCCCCCCCCCCCAAAGATTTCCTTCCCCCCCCCCATCCTGCTTACCTGCAGTGTTGCTTTTGCTCCACTTGTGATACCTGACTTGGACCCTAGGCCACCTCTACCTGCTCTGTGCCATGGGACTGGTGATTTGGAATTGCAATTTGCTTTAGGTACAGGCCAATGGCATTGTTTGGGCAATAGCTGCTTAGGTTTGCTTAATAGGCTGGACAATATAGGCAGGCGGCGCTAGGTCTCACCCAGTAGCATAAAGATTAATGCCCAAGTTTTTCCCCCAAAAAGTCTTAGTGTAGTTTGATTAAGGGGTACAATATGGTGTACAGGGCACAACTACGGTTGAAAGGGCCTGACGCTTTCAGAATACACTGCTGTCCTGGTTCTTTTGTGCTGGCTCTTGGAGGGCATAGTTGAGCATCACAGACAGCGAAAGGGAGGCAGTTCCTTAGACCTATGGGGGAGATTTATCATTAGGGAGGACTTTGTGCTGATGTCTATGTGTTAGACTGGCAGGTTTCCAACAGTCGGATTTATAGTGAGGTGTATGTGCAGTGTTAAATGCCTTCTGATGTGGGTATCAGCTGTGTGTGCTCTATGGGGATAGACTGTACCTGTTTAACATCTGCTTAATTTCTGCCTTTTTGCGATGTTTTTGCACAGGAAATTCTAAGATACCTCAAACATACAATTATGCAAAAAACGTTAAAATTGAGCAAAACGTTAAAATTGAGCAAAAGTTTGAGATAAATCTCCCCTATGTAGTATGAATGGACCCACATACACCACCTCCTATGTGGTGTGCTTTTGTGATTAAATTTGCGTTCTTTTGAAAATTCTCAGTTGATACATGTGGTGTTGCATGGTGTTGCACACTCTGTGGTGCATTTTTTCCTCCTTTGTGTGACTTAAGAGTTGCGTTTTTTTTTTTCGCTAAAAAAAACATGCAAAAAACATGCACTTTTCTCTTTTAAAGACAGGTGTGTGCCTTTCCTAATCATGTCCAATCAGTTTAATTAAACACAGCTGGACACCAATGAATGAGTAGAACCATCTCAAGTACTGGAAAGCTAGAAAAAAATTACAGGGATATTGACCAAAAAAACCCATTTGCAGCATTTTCTTGTGGGCCCTGTTTTTAAGGTTTTCAATCTGCACTCCATATCACACTTCCTCTTTATTCCTTGGGGAAAACAATCACAGGGATACCAAATTTATAAAGGTGTTAGTAGAATTTAAAAAATTAAAATCCTTTGTACAAAAAAAATATTTGGAATTTTGCCAATAACTTTTTCACACTTTGGTGTAAGAACCCATGCAAGGTGTCTTTTTTTGTGGTAGATGCTGGCATTTAATTTACATCAATTTAAGATCTATATGACTGTTTGATCATTTATTATTCGAATATTCATGAATGGAAAAATGGCAAAAAAGTGTTGATTCGGACATTTGGGCGCTATTGGCATTTTGGGATGAGGTGATACCTAACATGTTTATGATTTTACTGTTAATTTTAATTTTTTTTACTATTATTACAGACCCTCTAGGGTATTTTAACCCTGCAGGGTCTGACTGCTCATACTATATACTGCAATACTATTGTATTGGCAATCATTATACATGGCAATCCTACGAGTCTCTATGAGACTGTAAGCTGCAGGGGCAACCAATCTCCATCATACGATGAAATCACGGGGGGGGGGCCATCCAAGATGTCGGCGCCCCTTAGCAGCTATGTTAGGTGAGCTCTCTCCATAAACCACTGCAGCACTAGGATGTAAAAGTACATCATGGTGCGCAAAGTGCTTAAATGGAAGCTGTCACCAGATTTACCCCATTAAAATACTAGCAATCTCAGGTATTGTAAGAAGTATCCTTTCTAGAATTCCCTCTATTATGTAAAATTAAGGTAAAAACCTCCTCCAAGTCATGTAAAAATGAGCAGAGAATTGTCATATTTCAGCTGAGATGAAGTTTAGAGGTTGCAAGGAAAGTGTCACTTCATACACCGTATCTTTAGTTCTATTATACCTAGAAACATGCTTTATTATAAAATCAAACATCAGCTACAGAACGGGCAAAACAGGTAGCTAAAGAGAGTTGGAAATACAACTGCAGATAAACATCACGTTCCCCATACATCCAAACTTCTGCGGCACAGAAAGAGGGGTAAACATGGGCAACATACGCGTGCTGCAGAAAATTTGCCTTAAGCCCTGTCTTTTGCCTTGCTCTGTACTCCACCCTTACACCTGCCCCCTCACATAGTGGTAACCCCAGTTCCTCCACATGTTACTAGCAGCTTCCCCTTTATTAAGAGCTGAGAGCTTGACCTTCTCCATCTCTTTGGAAGAGATGTTTTATTGGTAGATAGGTGAAATATAGTGATTCCCTCTCATCTTTTAGTTACCTAATATAACATTAATAAAAACTACAATGGTTGTTTTAAGAAACAACATTTACTGTGGAGTTTACTGTGATGGTGGTAATCTTCTTATATTTCTATATTTTATTATAAAAAATATATTCACATTGATCCTAAGCATTTTTTTTAGATATCGAATAGTTAAATGTAATTTAAGCGTTACTATCTTAATGAATTTTCTCTACAGTAACATTGATTTTACATTGATTTCTCATTTTTCCTAATTATTTTATAAGAGGAAGTGAGTAAGAGAGAAATTTATTTATACAAGAAAATTAAAAGTAGATAAACATGCTTTAAATCATGTGACATCCAGAATGTATGCATATTGGGTTTACAAGATGTGAACCTTTTCCTCACCAGGCTTTAATGACCGTTGTATTTTTACCGAATTTTTGTATGTATTGGTTATAAAGACCATCATTTTTTTTTTTTTGTGAAATGCCTGAAAATTTTTTGCATTTTTTTTCATGACGTATAGGGTTTGTTAAATTTTTGTTTTTTAAAAGAAATCTACCACCAGGATCTTCTTTCAGCTTCTTATGATCAATTGCATAGTGTTTAAAGCCTTTTTTAAGCTAAGCCTCTTTAACCCCTTCCCAATGTGCGGATTATGTGCCGGCTCACTATCGGAGTCAGCAACATACAAAGCGGTTGTCGGCTGCATATTGCAGCTGACATCCTGCTGTAACGGCCACAAATGGAGATTGCTCTGATAGCGGGTTTTAACCCCTTGCACACCACGTAAGGAGTGTGTAAGGATCTTCTCATGTTGATCTACACATCCCTTTACAAAAAATGTTCTAAATAGTGATTAAAAAAAGCTACCAGCACCAAAATGGTTCTACTAAAAAGAACAACTTGTAATGCAAAAATAACCCCACAAGTAGCCTCAAAAAAGTTAATCAAAAAGTACTTAGGTTATGCCTCTGAAAAATGCTAATACTAAAAAGAAAGCGATTTTCTCTATTTTAGTTTTTCTTCAGTAAAACTGGACAATTATAAGGAAAACCATATAAATTAGATATCACTGTAATCATAGTGATCCCTAGAATAAAGATAATATATTATTTTTATGAAACAGTGAACGCCCCCCCCTCAAAAAAATTTCTAAAAATCCGAAACAAGAATTGATGATTTTCTCTTTCTCCACACATTAAAGAGTTAATAAAATATCATCAATAAGCTATAGACCCACTAAAATCAAGTATTTTTGAAGTGCATCTAGTCTTGCAAAAAATAATCCCTTATTTGTTATAATTGCCAAAAAAAATTAAGATTGTATAGCCTTTAACCCCTTCCCGACGCACGGTGTAATAGTCATTTGGGTCGGACGGTGAAAGCCGTAAAGCCCACAAGCCCACAAGCCCACAAGAAAAAGGAACAAATGCACCATTTTGACTGCATTTGGAATTTTTTTTTCTGCTTCAATAGCAGCGATTTTACTTATGCCGGCAGTAATACTGATCACATTGATTGGGGCAAGATGGTGCCTGTCCTCGACAACCATTCATCTTGTCCCACGGTCCAGAGGGGTTTCCCCTAGTCCATGATCGCTGCTATTGGCTGGTCGATCTAGACCAGCCGATAGAAGTAATATTCTTCACAATGGGCATCACAGGGGTTAATGGGGGCAACACAACACATGACAATGATTGCTGCTATGTAGAACAGCACCAAACATCAGTAGAAGGGCGCACTTTTGGTGGCATCATGCCACCTCCTAGAGAGCTCCTATTGACCGATCTGTACACCCACTATGCACCAACTGCTGGATGTGGATATCTATTTCAATCCTGTAGCACGGCACAGTACGCAAAAACCAGAGAGGCCCTTGTTAGGCAGACACTTAGAAAGGGGGACATCAGGCGCTCTGCAATCAGAACATGATGTTGGTCAATTATGAGAACAAGAGGGATGTCCTTGTTCTGACCACAAATCTTGGGGACTCTTGCACTCTCACCCCTGTACAAGGCACCCCCACCGCTGCCCCAAGCCACACTGCATACATGGGTGTGGTTGATCTATCAGATCAGGTGCTGAAGAAGGAGCACCGCCCTATGTAAAACAAAGAAATGGTACAAAAAGTTGGCCGTGTACATTATACATTGTATAATGTACAGAACCCACTTTTTGTACCATATCTTTGTTATCCATGGCATCTCTTACAACTCTTACATGCTGTTCCAATGTGCAGGTCATGCCGTATAGTTTCTTCATTTTCAAGAGGTGGTGATTACGGGCCCCTGTACTTCTGGATTAGATATTCACCCTTTCCCCTTGAATTCCTATAGACTGCTACTAAAGGAAGGACTCAGAAAAGAGGAAGAGTCTATTCCAAAGGGGGGGAAGGACACTATACACCAGTGATGGTGAGCCTTTTAGAGACCGAGTGCCCAAACTACAACCAAAACCCACTTATTTACCCTGATGTGCCAATGTGCCATATTAAGCAGTAATTTATTGCTACCTGTTCTTCCACATCTTTTAATTGTATCGGCCACCAGAGGATACCAATACAGTTGAAAAAAGGTGGGCAAATTCAGACTCTCATTGTAACTTCTCTCCAGGGTCTCTCTGTTTAGGAAGAATGGTGGGTCCAGCAGGAGGACCACAAAGATAATGCACTTCTTTTAACACTTTCTCACTTTTCAAGCAGTTCCAAACAGTCAATGAAGTGTCGCTGTAAAATAGTGCCAAGCACTGCATCTCATAAGTTGCCTGGGACTACAGGAAGATTTAATGGATTTGGTCCTGTTTGGTGAACTCTGTCCTAGGTTGATGGCCTGAGTGCCCACAGAATGGGCTCTGAGTGCCACCTCTGGCACCAGTGCCATAGGTTCGCCATCACTGCTATACACCATTGAGAGACCTGACCTTTGCATGAAAGAGTACATACCATACAACTCAATAGTAGAAATCCCGGTCACACTTATACAGTTACTCATTTTCTTCCTATATTTATTATATTTTTCACAGCAAACAATTATGTGACTTGTCGGTCCCTATTTACGGACCTTCCTCAGACACGGATTGTCGTACAGGACATATACAGTAGATAGAGGTTACCGTGTATAGCGCCGTGTTGGCACTTTAAAAACGGTATTGCGGCAGTGGCCGCTTGAGAGCAATGAGCACATTTCTCTCAAGCAGCAACTGTCACAATAGCGTTCTTAAGGCGCCAATAGATGCTATAGGCAGTAACCTATATCTATATGTCCTGTACTGCAAATATAATAAATAAAGGAAGAAAATCAGTAACTCTAAAGTGTGACTGGGATTTCTACTATTGACATGAAGAAGGGATTGGGTCCCTTTCCAGAGCACCTTAATTATTTTTAACACAAAGAATTGTTTTACTATACCATACAACTCCTGAGTAATAAAATTTTACTTAGTCCCCTGGCATATTCCACCACCATCTATGCAAAACATTCACAATTTACACAATTTAAGTCCAACTATTGTGGATTCATTTCGGTAAAAGGAATTATTGTTAAAGGGGTATTCCAAGAATCAGCATAATTTATATAGAAATGGGTACTTAAAATATAAGCTTATATGTAATCAGTTGTTATTTAAAATTTCGCTCCCCTTAGCAGAAAATGCTGTTGACATAAACTGCAATGGAGAGTTAAAATGTTACCGGCCCTTTAATCAGTCTGTTGATTTCCTTCCCGCAGAGCAGTCACAGGACAGAAGATGGCCGCTGGTCACATGTCCACATCACCTGTCCTGCATCGGGACAGGTAATGTGATCACCACTTAGGCCCCTTCCACACTGCTACATCCATACATCATCTCTGCTATACACACACAAACAGAAATAGGAACACTCACCACTGCTGCATACACTACGCACTACTATACACACACACACTGACCGGGCGCTACTATACACAAAAATACACACATATAAGGAACACACTGGGAAGTACTATACACATACAGAACCCTCTCCTCTCTGGGAGATCGGGTGCAGCTATATATCATATATATCTCTATATCCCTGCCGTGACAGTAGGTCCAAACATTTTCTTTTTTGCTTATTCCCAGCTATATATCATGGCATCATTCGATCTCCATTACAGTGGTCAGGAGGGTCTGGCAGTGCTGGATCCTCCTGACCTTCAGTCTATAAGACGCAGGCACTTTTTAAAAAATTTTTTTTACTTATAGTCCAAAAACTATGGTAAAAGCAGACATATGGGAAATTTTAATTATCAAGTTCTTGTGGTGATATGACTAACTAACTTTCTAAAAAGTAAAACATTTTCAATTTGGAAAACATAATTTTTTCAAAATTTTTGGCAAATTTCAGTTTTTTCATAAATAAATACTAAACATACTGCCTAAGTTTTTCAGCTAACATGAAGTACAATGTGTCACGATAAAACAATCTCCAAATCTCCATCATAGTTTGTTCAGTTCTCTGCTGGCGCATCACAAATGTTAAAAAACGGAATTAATAAGTCATTTAATATTTGGATTCAAACACTGAACTTTATTACCAAAGATGTGAAGAGACCAATTGTTTATATCGATTACTATGTCTACAAACGTAGATGAAAAGAAAATGCTGAAATCATAGGGACACCTAGACATCTGTATTCTTACATATCTTGGAGGCTATGAACTTTATTGGAATACACATAAAGATAGAAAAAATCCAGCACTCAGTGTCTGTAACAACTATATGATCACATATGTCACAACTTCCATTCAATGACATATTTGAGGGTTCTATACAAGCAATTATCATACTCTTCAATCATTATGACACTCTTCTCTATGAAAACTCTATAAAAGGTAGGCAAGAGACTTGATGATTACAAAGATAAATATAGGGATTCAAGTGTGACAGAAGGACAGACTTGGAGGAAACCAGTGTTGATCCTGGGATATTCACAGAGCAGGGAAGATCAATCATTGCTGTGATTAGGAGACAATCAACAAAACTGTAAAACAAAGATAAAGGCATAAAGATTATTCATGGCTATAATGCATTCTGAAAGATTTTTCCATTTAAATGTTTATAAATAATATTCATAGAAGCTTCACATTCAATGTCAGAACCTAATGAGATGAGTGGCAGTACACAGGTGCTGATCATGCCTTCCTGCAGGATCCATCTGTCACAGATCCCTTTAGTTCCTTCTACTGTGCCAACCACTGACGGATGCCAACTCTTTACTGATGCTATAGGTTCTCGTTATCATAAGATTGCAGGTATTTCATATAATTCTTTCAAAAATGAACTGGAATCTTGACTTAGTATTTTAATGAGCTTTAACAGCAGCTAATATGTATATAGTAAGGAATAATGGACTTATGGATGATTAATATTAGAATTCATTGTGGGATCTGGTACAAATACACCCAACCTTTGCCCCTGTGCTTTATATATGGTCACTGAACACATAGCTTCGTGCATAATATTTAGTGGACTGATAAATGGTTTTGCAAGAAAAGGTTTCTGTATGACTTATATTTGTTTCATTTATATTTATGCTCTTTTCATGCCAAAAAGTCAATTCCATCAATGATTGAAAGCCCTCCATTTATGACTATGCATACTGAGAAAGATGTTAGTTCCTGATAGGAAAGGAGTATCTAAAAAATAAGTTACACTAAATCCTTTCTCACAAAACTACACTCATTTGTTCAGCTCCTCCTAGTCTACAAAATACAGACTGCACTACACTTACCAGGTGGCTTCCTTTGTGCTTTCCAAATGTCACCTCCCCATGGGCACGGAAAGTATTTAGACCCCCCTTTGAATTATTCACTCTTTGTTTCATTGCAGCCAATTGGCAAGTTCTTTTTTGCTCGTTTATGTACAATCTGCACCCCATCTAATTTATTAATGGTCATAAGTATATAGAACCTTTGCTGACTATCAAGTAGAAGCAGCTTTTGAGCTAGTACAGCCATAAGTCTTCATGGGAATAATGCAACAAGTTTCTCACACCTGGATTTAGAGATCCTCTGCCATTCTTCCTTGCAGATCTTCTCCAGTTCCCTCAGGTTGGAGGGTGAATGTTGGTGGACTGACATTTTCAAGTCTCTCCAGAGATGTTCAATTGGGTCGTTGTCTTGTTGAAAGATAAACCTTAAGCCAAGTCTGAGGTCCAGAACACTCAGAAAGAGGTTTTCTTCCAGGATATCTCTGTACTTGGCGGCATTCATCTTTCATTAAATTGCAAGCAACTTTTCTGTCCCTGCCCCCATAGCATGATGCTGCCACCACCTAGTTTCACTTTTGGGTTGTATCTGGCAGGTGATGAGCAGTGTCTGGTTTTCTCCACACATACAACTTAGAATTAACACCAAAAAGTTTAATCTCGTCTCATCAGACCAGAGAATCTTATTGCTCATAGTCTGTGAGTCTATCATGTGTCTTTTAGCAAACTGTATGCTGGTTTTCACATGTCTTGAACTTAGGAGAGGCTTCCATCAGCACACTCTGCCATAACGCCCTGACTGATAGAGGGCTGCAGTGATAGTTGATTTTCTGGAACTTTCTCCCATCTTTCCACTGCATCTCTGAAACTCTGCCACAGTGATCTTGGGGTTCTTCTTTACCTCTCTCACCAAGGCTCTTCTACCATGATTGGCTTAGTTTGGCTGGACAGCCAGGTCAAGGAAGAGTTGTGGCCGTCCCAAACTACCATTTAAAGATTATGGAGGCCACTGTGCCCTTAGAAACTTTGAGTTCTGTAGGAATTCTTTGTAACCTTGGCCAGATCTGTGCCTTGCCATAAGTCATTCTCTGAGCTCCTTGGGAAGTTCCTTAGACCTCATGATTATCATGTGGTTTGACCTGCACTGTGAGCTGTGACCTACATAGGTGTGTGCCTTTCCTAGTCAAGTCCAATCAGTTTAATGAAACACAGTAAGGAGTAAAATTATCTCAAGGAGGATCAGAAGAAAATGGAAATAATGTGAGTTAAATATGAGTGTCACAACAAAGGGTCTGAATACTTATGCAATATTTAAGTTTTTATTCGAATAAATTGGCAAAAATATCTACATTCCTGTTTTTTCTGTCAAGATGGCGTGAAGAATATACATTAATGAGCAAAAAATTAACTTATGATCTTACCAATTGGCTGCAATGAAACAGAGAGTAAGAAATTTGAATGGGTCTGAATACTTTCCGTACCCACTATATAACACCTGCTTTTTATGTAGTTTTATTAAGCTAATATGGGTGGTTGTGCTTTAAGAGGACAGAGTACCTTTGTATTGTAGTACGTGTGTTTACGTGTGTTTACGGTGGTAATGTCTAGCCATCAGCCATATGTCCCCAACAGCTGCCAAGTATGACTTTTTGGCCCTGCTCAAGTCACTTAAAGGAAATCTACCACCAGAATGAAGGATTATAAGCCATGCACTCTAATATGCTGTTCTTTTTTGAGCTTCATAAGCCCTTGCTTTTACAAAAAAAAAGTTTTAAAAACTATGCAAATGAGCCTGAGGGGCTCCAGGGTTCATTGATGTCTAAGCAATCCAAAAAGGCAACGATCCAGCGCATATAGTTTAGAAATCTTCCAGGTTTTTTTTCACTCCCAAGTATATAAAACAACATCACATAAACCATAGCACTACAGCTATGGTTTATGTGATGTTGTATTATACACTTGGGAGTCAATAAAAACCTGGAAGATTTCCAAACTATATGCGCTGGATCATTGCCTTTTTGGATTGCTCTTTGCCAAGCACGCTGGTCACATGGGGATCCGAGCTGCCTGAGTGGAAGTCTCCAAAAGATGTATCTGGGTGAGCATTGCCAACTTTCCATATAAACCTTATTTAAAGACTTTCCATTGATGTATATTGCGCCTAAAGCTCCTCAGGTTCATTTGCATAATTTTTAAACCCTTAAGAAGCTAAAATAGAAGATTCTGATAGAGGGGGCACATGTCAGTATGTAAGTGTGCTTGGTTTACAATCCTTCATAGATTTCATTTAACTGTTATTGATAGCTGGTCCCATGATTCCCTTTAAGTAGCAAGACCACTTCTTAAAGGACCCACCATTCAAGTCTCTGCACAGGTTGCATTGGTCCTGAATTACCCCTTTTTTACCATCCATGTAGATAGCTTTCCTGCTTGCTGCAACTTAATTACAGAAAATAAGGAGGCACATTATAAGAGGGCATTTATAAATATGGGGTCTACGTTGGGGGAATAATGAGAGTTATCTGAAAGGAAAAGCATAGATAAATAAGACAGTACTAGAAGTTTGGACAACTAAGTTAGGACCTATGAATATATAACATAATGAAAGATCAGGCACATGAGTAAATACTGAGAAGCATACAAAACCTATGGGTAAATAACTCACTTTCCATCGATGTCCACATTCATTGCACAACACAAAAGTAGTCATTGGCTCGTCTGCACTTCGAGTCTGCACCTGTAGCAATAACAGAAGGAGCTGAGAATATTTTACTAAAATTAGTGTTTTACACATTACAGTGAAACTATGAACCATGGAGCACCATGCAACAGAATACCAAATCTATGGCTGGCATGGATTTATGCTCGAATTCCATCTGGCTGTAGAGAATCTATCCATTTAGTGACCAAAAAAAAAGTATGTTATGTTCTGTGTCTTTTACATATCTGATCCATGTTTACTCAGTGGGGGAGATTGCGATAGTAATATAATAACTAATTGTTCTAAGTGGCGTTGATATTTTTTTTAAATAATCAAAAGTAGAGTAAAATGATTGCAACAGCACATATGCTAGGAGGGTAGTGGAGTAACGCTGTGACTATTTTGAAGTTATTTGAAAAAAAATCGCAAATCATAAATTTGGCTTTGCACAGTGTTGCACTAGCAGCGGTTCTATGTTTAAGCCACTATTTCCAAGTGGTGGAAAAAAACCCTTGCTATTTTTTTACTCCATAAAATCACCAACAAAAAATCCTTGGCCATTTTTTGCCACTTGTTTATGCCAAAAAAATTAACTGATAAATAAACCCCATTTCTTATACCCCTTAACCCCTTTAAGGTACTTAATAGATAGGGGTTGCTTCCATCTGCCTCACAGATACTGAAGGAAGTAGTTTGTCACATGTGTAAATATTCCTTGATTCAAACTAGTTTAAAGGAAACCTACCATCACGGATTTACCTATTAAGGTATCATAGTATCATAGTATCATAGTATATAAGGCTGGAAGGAGACGCAAGTCCATCAAGTCCAACCTTCAAGAATTAAATAAATGTTTTATCCCCATAACCCGTGATATTTTTTCTCTCCAGAAAGTCATCCAGGCCTCTCTTGAACATGTACATAGAGTCGGCCATAACAACCTCCTGCGGCAGAGAGTTCTATAGTCTCACTGCTCTTACAGTAGGTAGATCCGGTGGCAGATTCATATAATTTTATAGTAGGTTAGCCCTTTTTATTGCTAATCCTTTAGAACCCTCTAGCTTTTCTAAAAAAAATGTATTACCCTAATATGCAAAATTTCTGAAAGAGGCTAGTGGGGCATGAAGTAGCCAGAGCTGCAGCTACACAACGCCCCAGTAGCCTCTTTCGATCCTCCTACCAAGACATCTTTAGCAAGCAGCTCCTCGTAGCTGTGTGCACTCGTCTGCCAAGCCGTAGTTCTAGTTCAGGCTTCTTCTGAGCCAAGACTGTGTAGCCCCCAGCGCTGCATAGATAAACTAAGCAGAGCAAGGACGAAGATGTCCTGGTAGGAGAATAAAAAGAGGCTACTGGGGAGTGGAGTACCCGCTCAGTGTAGCTTCAGCTCCAACTTTTACATTCCCCAGTAGCCTCTTTCAGAAATTTGCAGGTTAGGGTAATAAAAGATTATAAAAGTTACGGGGGTCTAAAGGATTTCCTTTAAACTAGTAGGGAAAAAGGCAAACAGATGGATGATAAATGTAATTTCTGGGACTTTCTTAAACATGGCTTGTGCATTGAAGTGTGTGGAATTATTTTATAGTGTTTGCCATGTTCATATTTGATTGTATATTTTTTAATAGACAAGAATTTTGTGTCCATAGAGTAAAACCATGGATTTGATGCAGCAATGATTATTACAGACAGCCTGTTGGTTATATACAGTATAGGTACTTTAGGTTTGTACTTAAAGAGAACCTGTCAGGCAAATTAACAATCCCAAACTATCCCTATAGTGTCCCTCTACATGTCGGTAAATTTAAACAATCTGGTCCTCAAGTTGTATGCAAATTACATCATATGGGTCATTAAGTCATTTTCATATTCAGAAGTCCAGCTTATTAATGAGTGTGAGGTACAGCCCCCCCCCCCCCCCCCAGTGCTTGATTGACAGCATGTATAATGATCTGACACTCCTGGTGCTGGCTCTTCTATGTGCTTCCTGGTGCTGGTGACCATGCCCCCTTCAGCCTGTGTGTGTATGAGATTTTTCCTATACACATGACTGACAGTCTGTACAACGATTTGACATTCCTGGTGCTGGCTCCTTTATGTGCTTCCTGGTTCTGGAAGCCACGCCCCCTGCAGCCTGTGTGTGTATAAAATACTCCTATACACATGACTGACTGCCTGTATAATGATGTGACACTCCTCGTGCTGGCTCCTCTATGTGCTTCTTGGTTCTGGAGGCCACGCCCCCTGAAGCCTGTGTGTATGAGATACTCCTATACACATGACTGACAGCCTGTTTAATGATGTGACACTCCTGGCACTGGCTCCTCTATGTGCTTCCTGGTTCTGGTGTCCACTCCCCCTGCAGCCTGTGTGTGTATAAGGTACTCTTATAAACATGGCTAAATTCTGTAGCAATTGTAACAGCCTGACCTGCTGTTACTCCTATACACTACTTGTGTAGCTGATGCTTGTGTCTCTCACACAGACACTAGCAATGCTTTACTACATACTAGCTGTAGGTCACAGCATTCCCCGGGATAGTAAATAACTGCTCTTAGCTACAACAAAATAGAATGGGTTGAAAAAAATATTTTATATATATCTATAGACTGTCTCTTTCAGTGACTGTCTGCCTGATGGTGGGAATCTCTTTCAGTGGCTGACTGCATCTTGGGGGCAGTCTCTTTCAGTGGTTGTCTGCCTGTCTGGGGCAGTCTTTTTCAATGGATGTTTGTCTGTCGCCGGCAGTCTCTTTCAGTGACTGTCTGAGGGCTCAAATTTCATTTTCCTACAGCTGTTTATAAAATTACAGCTGATCTCTGATTGTTTTGCACGGGCAACTGTAACAGTTTTTCCTCAGACATTCCTAATAAATCTCTTCTATATCTGTATCTCTATCCATCTTAGTTCACATATAAGTGTCATATACTCATTGCCTATATTAACCAATCACAGGTCAATGTTAATATTAATGACCTGTGGCAGAACAGCAACTAATCACGGCTCAGCTTCCAACTGCCACAGCAGCAGACAATGGCTCCTGTATATGGTGGTAATAAGTGTATTTTGTGAAGAACGAGGTGAAAATTTTTGCTCAAAACCTGGTCTATGACATTCCGTGAGTCACAGGCAACAACTGTGCAAAATTTGGTGATTGTAAACGTGACTGTACAGATTCCTTTAGCGGACATACATACAGTACATACACACACACATACATCCAGGTTTATATATTAGATTGAGCAGAGGGAGGAAAATAAAGAGGTAACAGGGGTGACATCACTGCCTTTCTCTATGTGCCCTGGCTCATTTACATAATAAAGAAAAGATGATGATAAAGATTAATGCATGAATTAACTAGATAAAGGCTGAGATGGAATCCTTGTTAGCTGCTCCAACAGGTAGTGGTGACTTCATTACACCTTACAGCTGATCATTGCATCTAGGGACTAATGAAAATAATTTAGAAAGCTTTACCAGAGATCACAGTGCAGTGGGCAGAGCGGTCCATCTATGTATATTTCATATACAGATTTATACCAGACAAACTATTTATTCATCAGAAGAAAAAGATGAGTTAATGTATTGGGAAAGACAAAATAAAAGAAGAAATCTATTGAAAAATGTTGTCAGAGCCAGTGGAGATATTGAGCCATCACAGAATTTGTGCTAAAATCTGTACCATTGTCTGAGGTTATAATAATTTACTCTGCGAGCCATGAACTTTTTATAACGGCTTGCATTAGTATGATATTACAATTTAGAAAATGTGCCCAAACATCAAACATAAACCATGCAGATAGTGAATGAGAATTAGGTTTGCATTTAACTTTCTTTTAATCACTAAATATTTATTTACTACACCTGTCACTTGCCTGGTTATATGTGCAGTTCTTCTTCTTACACTTATCACACTGTAATAAGTCTGTCTGAGTACCCCCAGTCTTTGCCATCTGGTGTTCTCTGATAGCTTCTTGTGTCAGTGTGTTTCTAAGTTCCTTTAGCTCATCACTTGCCATTTCCTGTTATACATAAAAAGAGTAAGAAATTACAGTTTAATTTTGAAGAAAAAAATGCCTTGGGCACTTTTCAAAATTATGTAACGTTCCTGTTATTACAGAAGCCATAACAAACATAACAGATCATTTAGATCCTAACAGATACTGATGGGTCCCATTTACTTAAGATAATAAGGTCTGTCAGGTTCCTATTTCTATGGGAAAGACTAGCATAGCAGACTGTACATATTCTGGGCATCAGTGAGCAATAGAAACCTGATATAACAAGCCTTAACAGCATGAACACAATAGCATATTTATTAAGACTGGCATTTCATACACCAGTCTTAAACTGAAGAGCTTCTGAGTGAATGTGCCAAATGTGCTACAGGCTACAGAAGATTAGTGGCATTAATTCCCTCTCTGTACAAAACACCAATTCTATACAGCTACAAAGAAGAACCCCAAACTTGCAGTCAAATTTCCCTTAAATTTTTCTCTGTTCCATGAATGTGCCAGGACTTTACCACTTGCAAGCAGTAAACAGAAACTGCCAATAATTGACAAAAGTGTGTTAAAGAAATGCATATATAGATCTTTTTGTCTCGGTAAATATGATGAGGTCACCTCAGCTGACATTGTTGCTATATTCTGGGGTGATACCACAGCACAGAGCACATTACGTCTAAGATTTGGATTCTTCGGATCCTTCAGATTACTAATTCGACTCCTGATCCTGTTTCTGTACTTCATATCTGTGGCTTTCATTTCTTTGTATATGCGTATGAATGTTAAGGAATAGAACATATGGATTATATGTAGAATACAAAATAAATTAAATAGCCTGCATTGTGTTCAGACTACATAGACTAGTATAAGATCATCACATTTATGGTTTTATCTTAATTTTTTAGTACAGCTGTAGCACTTATATAAGTTTGTGAGACCTTATTGCAAAGCCAGCGCTGCCAAGTATATCCATCCTTAAAGGAAATCTACCATCAAAATCAAGTATGATAAACCAGAGACACTTACTCATCCAGGTGATCCATGCATCATGATTGTCGTAATCTTCTTATATTTCTATAGGCTTTTACACTGTGGGAAAACACCCCCCTTGGCACTTCCCCCTCCCTTTGCCTGCTGTAATCCCACAAAGCAGCCCCCTCAGAACTCACCACATGCTGCTGGCAGTAAACCAGGTTATATGAAATGAAGTTGTATAAAGTGATGAAATGATTCAGAATGCTGACAAAATCAGCATTGCATAGGCTATTGGAACATGTCACTAGCTACAAATGACACACCTGGTGACAGATTCAATTTAAAGTCTATGGAAACTTTTGTGCAAGAGTAATCAATAAATACACATGGTACTAAACTCCTGTTTTAATATAAGATCCACTGGGCTTTTCTTGACATGCATTTATAAATCAGTGGGGGAATTTATTAAGACTGGAGCCTGAACGAAATCTATGCCAGGTCCTGTATGGCATAGATTTTAGCTATAGCCTGCCACAGTATCTTGGCACGGGCTATAGTACATTTATTATCCTGTGCCCTGCACTGCATACTTTTCAAAAAGAGTGGCAAAAGGAAGAAACGTTTGCAATTTCCTGATTTCTCCCAGTTACCCCCATTATTTCCAAATTGCAGCTTCTGCTACACTGACAATTCTGGCATTGGGCCATTTTTAGCACTGGTCAAATGTTTTCTCCTGTCTGAATAAGGCTGCATTCACATGGACTTTTGACTCCGTTCTGTACCGTACCGTATACTAGCCGTATAAAAATATAGAGCATCTCCTATTTTCTCCCGTATTTCAGTTCCGTATGCCCTAGAAGTCTATGGGTACGTATAAAATACGGGTTACATACGTGCTGCATATGGATGAAAAACGTCACGTATATATGGGCTCATATGTAGCCTAAATGTTACACATGGAGGTAGAGGGGGTGTGGCTGAATGAGGGAAGCAGCAGGACTTGCCATATCAGACTGAGAGGTTTCTTGTAAAATGGAAGGGGAGAGACATGGCAAATACAAATAAGCAGCAGGAGTTGCTAGAACTTGTACAGAGGCATGCGCATGTGGATTTGAGGGAGTGGACCATCTGAATCTTTCTCATACAGATTTTAGAGAAAAAGGAACATATGAGATGTGGGGTATATAGCCATAGATGAAATATGTCTGACATAATAATAATAACAATAATAATAATAACAGAAATGTATTTGTCCCCAGAGGGGACAAAGAAAGATGGGACATTTTAAATAAGGTTCTCTTTAATGGGTTAAAACTACATTTTTCAAATTAAATTCTTTTGACAACTTGAGCTCAAGTTACTAATCCTAAAGGGAATAGATTTTTGTAATATTCAGCAAAAAGGTGGTTAATTCAATTCTAATAACTTTTAAAGGAAAGTGCAGGAACAAGCTTTTACGCAATTATACTCAAACTGTACATCACCATGAGAACATATTCTTTAGAATTATTTTCCTTCTACAGTTCTTGTGGAGGCATATTTGATTTTAATCAAGGGCAGGCAATTTTTAATGTCAGATAGAAAGTGTCTGCTCCAGGTAATTAATCTTCAGCTCACTTTCTCTTTACATAACTTATTCAGAAGTTATCTTACTCTTATGAAACTCACGTCTCCCTGCTTTTTATTTTCTGATGTGTAGAGGTTGAGTAAAACTGCCATATTTTGTTAATTTTATAAGGACCAGAAGCCAAATAGAAGAAAAACATGTCCTGCAGCTCCTTACGACAAAGAATGTGGTATCTTGCTGAACTTTCTATAGATTTTTTTGGAGTAAACCAACATTGATCGAAAAAGGTTGACTTTTGATATATTCTGTATTTTGGAAAATTATTTTAGAGGAGAACATAGTAATGTGCTTTTTTTCCGTTCTTGTGTGTGTGCTTTTGGTTGTGCTCCACAATGATGTGTATCCAGATGACCTGTTTTTTTTCTTATGTCTCAAGGTAGGTGTTACTGTCTTTCCCATAAGATCCTTTGACCTTGATGTTTGTAATTTACAGCTGTCTGACAAAAGAAATGGAACACATTAAAGTCATCTGTGGATATACATCCACTCCTTATTGGAAGGGCGTGATGGAAAAACAGAAAAGTTAAACTAGCCTTAAACAATGATGAATGTCATTAAGAATGTATAAAAAGGATATATTCTTCTATTTCCCATGCAATTTTCTCACAGTTAGCGCCAAAGGTTTTATAGTCATCTGAAAAACAGGTTTAGCATGTGAATACTGTCTACTTTTTTTAAGTTATGGACACTGTATACTGTATAAAGTATTTTGGTACATAAGGAAATTTTTTCATGGTTAAATTTTCAGAAAACAAGGTTTTAGGATATATTTGTATTCCATTCTGATTACATGTCGCTAAAAAGATTGCCTGTTAAAGAAAAAGCACCAAAACAAAACTCCTACTACTGTAACCCAATACAGTTATAATTATAATGATTAGAATGCAGTCTGTGCAAGAAGCAATATGATTGTTGAATATAAAGCCCATTGGGGGCTATATTTAAAAGATAGAAAGAATGGAATTTAAAATTATTTTTTATATTAAAATCACTCCCTTCCTGTAGGATAAATTTAAAAAAATATAGGCACTTGGGGCATCCACTTTGCCACATCCAAAAATACCCATACAGAAAATAATAATCCCATATGTTTAATATTGAGCTGTTGTGTTTGCAGCTCTATCAGAAGTTACATACTTCACAAAAGATGAGGGTCTAGAACAGTAGATCCCCTTTGTTAACTACAATTCTTCTAAAGTATTTGAAAATTGGTTTCTAAATTAAACAAATGGCTACATTAATCAGCGTCTAGACAACAATATTGTCTATTAATAGATAATAATAGACAACACAGACCCCAATGTAGTCAGTCAGGTGTTTGGGCACTGTTGGTGTTCCTTATTGCACACCTTTCTGTTTTTTAAATTATCTTCTGTTATGATGAAGCAGATGATAGAAGTCTCCAAGTATGAACATAGTCTTAGCCTTTTTAAAATCATTGGTAATCTTTTCTGTACTGGATATGGTTGATTTTAATCTACAAGAAGGATTCTATTAAAACCTGCAAAGATCAAGTCAAGCTGTTGCCTTACCATCAGTCTTCAGAGCAGATGCTATCATCTCTACACACTTGTCTCTTACAGAATCCCCAGTTACATAAGAAGGTGGTAGAGTAACAGAGTAAGAAGGACTGCTACAAGTGGGAGAACATGCCATTTGAGAACCAGGTCTAGGAGAATACCAAAGTGTTACTTCAATGAGAAATACTACAATACAAAATGAACTTTTTGTGATTTTTGTTAAAGTCACCTTTCCTCTCTGGTGTTTGTAGATCCATTGCTACTTGATGAACTTGGAGAAGATATGGAGAGTCTCCTGTACAGAGGAGGATGTAGAGTAAAAGGCAAAACCTTAGAAAAATGTCTTATTTACTTAGTTAACATAGTAGGTTAATAGGTTTACCTTTCCTCTTTGTGGTTACTGGAACTTTTGGAAACAGATGATGATGGAAGTGAATTGTTCAAAGAGAGCCGTCTATGTAAAACATAGAAATCAGTAATAAACGATTTGTAAATTTTTATTGTCTTAAAATAAGACCATGCAACCTAACACAAAGGGGCATATTTATCATGAGGCAGGCTCTTTGTGATAGTTTTATGTTTGCCTTTGGAGCTCCGCTGCTTTTCAGATCTCCCTGCGTTTTTTTAAAAATAATCTCAAATTAATTGCGAGTAAAATAATTGCAACAGCACATACACCAGGAGGGGAGTGAAGTGACCTAGTGACTTTTTTGGAATTATTTTTAAAAAAATCGCAAATCATAAATCTGGCTTTACACGGCATTACACTAGCAATGATTTTATGTTAAAGCCATTATTTCTGAGTGGCGGGAAAATACCTTTAAATTTTTTTTCCACTTTTTTACGCCAAAAAGTCAGTGATAAATCTCCCCCAAAGTCCCCAGTTAAGTCTGTAGGTGCTCCATGTGCTATCATGTTGCAACTTCATATTGAATTATTCACTGAATGAGGATAATGTGACATCTAATGCTGAATAAAATTGGAGGCATAAATGTTATACTATGGTCTCAGAGTGACACAAGTTCCACGGGTTGTCATAATACACTACACCCATGTGAAAAAAGGCTTACACCAAGTCTTACCTTTCTAGCTTCCTAGAAATATGAGATGAAGACTGAACATCTGTTGAATGACTTCTGAAAAGAGAATATCAATGTGAATGTCATTGTTTTTTTTTAATTTATAGGAATGATTGTATATATTGTAATAAATTACTAAAGAAATACATCTTTTTAGGGAGTGACAACACGGTTATCATGGATCGAAGATGGAAAAATAAAATATATGTGCTGAATGGTCCTTCAAAGGTCTTAAAAGGTCTTTACAAATACAATTTCTGTTCTCCCAATCAATTGGATCAATCTAATGCACAATTTAAAACCCATCTCCATCTTATTAAAAATTCAGTAGCTGGAGTAGCATCTTAAGTTAAAGTTCACAGGGCTTTTCATATGCTGTATGGTGTGTACCAGAATACATTCATTATGTGACGACCCTTCCTAGTAAGTAACTTGCTGTATCAAATCTGCCATCAGACTATGCTGCCCTTTTTCTGTTACTCCTGAAGATATGGAAACAGTATAGCTCTCTTCTGCTACACTGTTTTCACAACGCCAATTTACCTCTGTGGGAGTTATGGATACAGCGTAGGACTGCATTCAGCTGTCTACACTACTCCCGACCTGGTGAATGATAAAAGCAACACTATATTATCATTTCAGTTATGTATGGCCCTGACGAGATCACCCTTAAAGATAATCAATCACTTTATCAATGTAACAAACACCTACAAATACTCACATGTCCTCCTCTTCATCTTGACACACCTAGAAAAGACACTTACAAAAAGCATTCCGGAGCACAGGAGTGTGAAGTGCGGCACTCCATGCTGTAAATTATGCATGCCTCTCGCACCTCCCTCTCCCATGACATCATATGAGATAGATGCCTCCTTCTCCCATAGTGGAGAGGGAGGTGACATCAAACAGGGGCCGTTCCTAATAAGCAGCCCAGAGCACCGGACATTTCATCCTCATGCTTTGGCCTTCTTTTTATAAGTCTTTTTTCTAGGTGATCCCAGCGTATCAAGATCACCGAAGACCGCAGCCAGGATCAAGATGAAGAGGAGGACAGGTGAGTATGTGTTGGTGTCTCTTACTTTGGTAAATTGGTAGATTTCCATTATGTAACATCTATGACAGTAACTATACAGTAAAAATAGCATACACATATTTAGATTTTAATAAAATAGCTAAAAAATAGAAGAGAGTAACAACACAATTATAATAAACAAATTAAAGGAAGGTTACAGATTTATCACAAAAACTGCATGTAGTGCAGTTTGTCTCACTAATGTGTATAGTGTGCAAGATAATTGAAGACCTGTGGATGGTCTTCAATAATGGGGCACACACTGCATGCAGTTTGTAAGCAATTTGCACTTGTATTATATTAGCAGTATTTGTATTATGTTCGCAGTTGTATTTATGTGCACAGTCCCCCAGTTTTATAAATCTAGGCCAATGTGTTAGATTCAGAAATAAAACTGTGCCTGTAGCATACCTGCCTTACACCACACTTTACAATTTTTGAAACCCTTGTTTTCACCATCCTTGGCCACGAAGCAGGACTCAGGAGAAAGGGTGACTTTACTGGGAAAGAGGAGTGGCTTAAAATGTTAATGTGACGTAATATTACCACGGTTGATTTCAGTATACATCATGCAGTATGATGTAATCTCAGTTTTCACTGTCTAACTAGATAGTTTTAGTAAACCTGCCCCAATATGTCTTTACTAATACAAATATTATCCTTCGAAAAGTTTACCTTTTCAGCTTTGACTCCTTAGAAATCTTTGGCTGCTTCCGCGATGGAGAATGACTTTCAAAATGTTCACTAAAAGAGAGGTGAGTCAAATTATGAAAAATTTACTTTCTGAATGTGCTACAAAAATGCTATGTTAGAACATTTAATAGTTTTAGAGAAGAGAGCTCTATCTGATTCTATACATATCTACAAGAATCATAACTGCTAACATCTAAAATACATAAACTGATTGTTAATACTGAATAGAGGGTTGAGGGAAGATTACATGCTCTCTTCCATTGGTCCAGTCCTTGACTGGGTCATATGACTGCTAAACAGACTTGCTCATTCACTTTGCATTTGTGTGAACCAGGAGCTAGTTTATTCCGCTAAGAATGCAACCGGTCTGTGGAACAAGTACAATACTAATATATAGTTGAACACATTTCCTTTTATATACTATACAGAAATCCATTAGCTACCTTATCCATGAAACACTGTTTTTAATGGTACATTTACCTTTGTGTTGGAGGCTCTATCCTTCAGAGATTCTGTCAAATATTCTATGCTACTTTAGAGAAATACTTGACTTTCGGACCAAATTTTAGTTGATTGGGTTTGTAAGTTACTTTAAGTACAATTGTTCACCTACTGTTTTCAGTGCTCTGCTCCTATAATGGAACAGAACAACAGAAATATTGAGAGAGATGAGCCTCAACAAAGAAAGCTAACAGAAGAGGCAAAATACACTTATCTCACAGGGGCAGTAAACATTGGGAATATTTCCCAAATGTATGGACACTGAGAAAAAGCCTAGCTAAAAGATAATGGCAAACAAACCAAATGGTCTTCTTCATATATGTATGTTGTATAGTGTAGTATATAAAGAATACACTTTTGTATATTGAGCATGAGACCCTTTCAAATGTTTTATACAATTATAATGGCATGCATTGTAGTTTACCATTTTACTTTTGGGTCCTTGTTGGCACGTTGTTGGCTTTGAGACTCTGAGCTCTCAGAACTTGGGCTGCATGAACAAAGAAAGTCAGTAATGACACAAAAGAAAAAATATTCTGAAGATGTAATATTAGGCTGCATGAAAACAACTGTGACCAGATATGCAACAACAGGATGTACAGATATCACATCTAGCATGTGGTGGGGGTCAGTTGGTGGTCCTAATGCCTAATTCCTTTCAGTTTGACTCAAATAAACACAGGCGGTCCCTTACTTAAGAACAACCAATTTACAGACAACCCCTAGTTACAAACGGACCTCTGGTAATTGGTAATTTACTGTACTTTAGTGCTAGGCAACAATAAACAGATATAACAGTTATTAAATGTGTCTGTTATGAAGCTTTATTGTTAATCCTGGTTATTACAACAATCCAACATTTTTAAAATCCAACTGTCACAGAGACCAAAAATGAATTTGTCTGGAGTTATAATTATAAAATATATAGTTCTAACTTACATACAAATTTAACTTAAGAACAAACCTAATGAACCTATATTGTACGTAACCTGGGGATCGCCTGTATTTGTGGAATTTTTTCTATCATTCACCTTTTGAAGAATAGTGTATACTTACCAGTTTCTCAGTGGTAAAAATCAGGGCAATAACCCACTCACTAATTCCCACTTATGAATGAGCTTTGCTAAAACCCCAGTCCTATTCAGGGTGGAATAAGACAAGACTGTCTCATTTAGAATAGATAGGTGTTGTTTGATTTAATTCCCTATTATACTAAAACATAGTTAAAAAAGCACTGGCGGAAGGGGTGCAAATGAAACTAACAGAATATATTGAAAGTCTGTTGAAATCAATTTTTTGGACCAGTTTGATGGATTCCATAGCCTTTTGTTATCACCGTTTTAGTGAAGGAAGATAATAACAAAGATCCAAACACAGGGGAAAACATGGCCTAACTGCTGTCCAGATCCAGAACCATTTTCTAATTTTCTAAATTCAGTGTAATATTTATGTATTTACAAAATCTATGTGTGACCCGTTATTATCTCTGCAAACTTGCTTGACAGGTCTCTACATCTACAGTAGGTTTGCAATGTATACATTATAATCTATCAATCATTTTTATTAACAGATGCCATTTTATATCAGTATCACTCATTCTTAGAGTATTCCCATGGTAATATCTATTGTTCTACTCTGGTGGACACGGATATTAGTCTAATGAGTGACCCATAGTTGATCATAATAATGTGTTCTGTTAAGGGCCTCTTCTATTCTGACGACAATATTGTGAAGTTATTTATATGTTATCATTTCAGCTAAGTGCTTAGACCATAGGCTATTGGGAGCTATATTCTATTTGTACATTGGTAATCCATACCGTGACCTCACACATTTGCTGCAATTGTAGTTAATTATGCACTTTCCGGTACTTTAATGACCATAGTTATCAAGCACTTGTCAACTAATAGCCTTTATGCACATAAGTATACAATTTACGTGTCTAATTATAAAGCATGTGCTACTGTACAGTTTCCTGCTAATTGCGAACATTCGCAATTCTCAACCGATGCAGGTTGTCAATAAAAACAATCAGATTTTATACATTAAAGCAGCCTCTTGCTCTCTTGTTTATAATGGGAGCATACAAATTATGTATATATAATTATTTTGGGGGGGCTGGTTCCAGTTCTGTTTGGTGTTAAAAGCCATACTAACAAATTGCTTGAGTGGCTCTTCAAGTGTAATTAAACTCCTTCGTGCTTTCTAGAAACATGAAATGAAGAGTAAAGTGTCCATAATTTAAACTCATTCTTATCCTAATATAAAACATAAAGGGGCATATTTATCAATCAGGTTACAAGAAGCAAAACCTTCACCACAAAACTATAAAACTGTCAAAATTCACCAAAAAGTCTGTGGGCCATGTTTATCAAAAATTTTTGTGCAGAAATTTGTGTCAGGTTGGGTATAGTGCAGCCACATGCTGACACTTCTGAAATACATGTACAAGCAGTTTGCACATAAAAGATTATGCAAAGTCCAGCAGAAAACTGGCTCAAGGTTATTAGTAAATGTGACCCTGTCTGGCTAACTTTGTACTTTGTAACTTTAAGACAATTTTGAAAAAATGGCCTTATGACCCAATACAAACCCCATTTCAGAATTAATGAATATTAATTCTAGCTCTGTATACTGCATTGTGGGCCAGTCCTACTGTAAAGTCTAGGCTTAGCGACCATGGCTTTGGTTTTACCTGCTACCTTCTACTCACGTTATTTGGTGTTGGGAATGTTGTACAGCTGGGGGCCACCAACCTAGGGAAGACATCAAGTAGGCTGGGACAATGGGGGCTTTCATATTGCTGTTCACTCTTTCTTTCTCCCCCCTCCTGACACCTAGGTTTGATAGTGCTCTGTCTAGAGTCTACAATATGGAAAACCTCCACTTATTACAATATTTACTTATTATTAAGGGAACTAAATGTTAATAATCTTTCCCTACTTAGTTTTTAGTTTATTCTGAATAAAAATTTTCCCAAGGTGTTCCATGATTATAAAAAGATGCCCTCATTGTGCTCACTGATTTAATAAAAAATAGACCCTGTGTGTCTCCTAAAATTTCCACACCAGGGCCTCTGATCATAAAATATAATGCCCAACTGTAAAAATGAAATTATACTCACCTCAGCTTTGAATATTAATTTCTTGACATTATCCAGCCAGTCCATTTGTGAAATGTGCAGTTATGTTGTCTTATCTTTGGTATCACAGAAAAGGTAGCTAGTAAGGTTCATTTGCACCTAGTATTGCTGACACTACTGTGATTTTCTGTTGTGCATAATTTGGACTTTTTCCTTCTATGGGCCAATGTCCTGACTGACCAATTAACTATACCACATGCCATGCAGGTGCAGTAGGTTATGACCAATTACACATAAAAAGACTTTTAAAATATATTTTACTTATACGTGCATTGTGTGTATCAAAGGGTCAAAGAAAAATCCAATACCTTGTTTTCTCAGGGTGTGTGTTCTTGTGTATAACAGAGGGAAGGCTGTGGGCGACAGAAAGCATGAGACTAATATTAACAAGAAAATCCTGAAAAAGGGCTAAACACCATCGACCAAACATAATAAAAATATCTATAATAAATAGAGAATTCACATTTGTTTAACAGACATTATAATCCTTTATTAATGTACTTTAAGAGCTATGGGTACACAATGGGGGCTTATTATAATCCATATGGATTCCTTGCCTGTATGGTGTTCCAGTCCAGTAATGTAGAACCCATTGCTACCACTCTCATTAATAATCCTCTATTAAGATTAAAATGAAAAAAAAAAAAATATTTTTGATATTTCATTGATACATGATTTTCAAAATGCAATGATTCATGTCCATCTTTCGTTTGACAATTCAGAGTCCCTTAGGTAATGCGAGACAGACATGAACACTTGATCTAGACAAAATCACCAATACTCTTATTTCCTTTTATTCTGAAAATTGGAAACTCATTCAGTTCTTTAAAAACAAGGAATTTTTTTGAGATTTCCGTTCTGCTTAGCAATTCAAATTAATTGGGATATATGACAGTTATTCAACAAATACTTCAGTCCTGAAACTACATGACAGCCACCAGTTGTGTTGGCAGAGCTGGAATAGACATTAGGTATGTCATTTATGTTTGTTTTGCTATTTAAAGAGTTAAAGTTATAAACTTATCACCCAACTATTGTGGGAGATTTGGCCCAGTAGAGACCGTGGTAGCGGGGTGCTGTGATGCAGTTCACGACAGTGACACCAAAGTACAGTCCAAAACAGGTCTAGCCTGTGTTTATTTCAGCAGGTACAAAATAAAACAGCCTTCACATTCAGGCATCAAAACAAAATAATATCCTACCCGTCAGGGTGCTAACTAAACAATGCTTCTCTGACTCACCACTAACAAAAACACTTTTGTTGCTCCAGGCACAGAGGTCAGGGCTGTGTGCTCTCCAGCCGATTAATCACAATCTCTTGCGCACTGCAAGAATTTGCCATTAAAATCATTATTTCACCACCTCCACACCATGTAGAGTGGGCGTAGAGGGGTTCTGGTGGCTGGAGGAGGGTACAGGCAGGGGATCGCTGGTTTTCGCTGTCTTTAATGCAAAACTACGCCACCCTCCACATTATATCTAAACATATATGGTATGTGCATACATTTTCAAAGATGAGGTGCACTGTCAGCTGAAGATAAGTTGTGCAGCAGGGTAGCGGCCGTCCTGAACACAAGGTGCTCGAAGACGGGCCCGAGGATGAGCTTCCCGCCGGCGGCCCGATGAGGACGAGCCTGATGAGAGCCTGCCTCAGGACAAGCTGGCCGCCGGAAGCCAGAAGATGAGTTGCATGGCGGCTTGCAGAGAAGTTGCATTGGGGGTCAGCCCAGTGGCAAGAAGGCGAAGTGCCGATTGCGCAAGCACTAGGGCAGGAGTGTTCAGAGAGGGTGCCACTACTGCCACACAGTGAGGAATACAGCCATACAGTGAGGGACACTACCGCCATACAGTGAGGGACACTACCGCCATACAGTGAGGAACACTACCCCCATACAGTGAGGAACACTACCAGGGGCCGACTGGGAATTTAAAGTGGCCCTGAAACACAACAATACAATACCTGCTCTGATTAATAAGAAAATAACTCCTAGAATACTGCACCATGTACAAGAATATAACTACTATAGTACTGTCCTCTATGTACAAGAATATAGCTACTATAATATTGCCCCTATGTACAAGAATATAGCTACTATAATACTGCCCCCTATGTACAAGAATATAACTACTATAATACTGCCCCATATGTACCGGAATATAATGTCCGCAATCCCCGACATCACCTCTTCGCACTGTTCTGGCCTCAACAGTGGTCTACCACGATTTCGCTGCCATCCAAGCACCCTGTCTCTCGGCTCTCCCACCAAAATGGGACATGGGGGCCAGAGCGTTTACTTGAAAAATATAATTTACAAGCAGGCCGGGTTCGTTTGAATATTTCAACTAGGAATAAGGAAATAGCATAGTGGTTCTATTTTAATGTTTTTACGGAAATGGTTCCATGTTAAGAGACGACAGTATGGGGCATCATATTGCGCTGCTATGATTGCAACTTCAGGTCTCCAGCATGGCGGCCGACAGATGGGCCGAAGTTCCACTATGTATCTGGTGAAACACCTGAAAATTCTGTCTGACACAGCTCGTTTGATAAGGGGACAGTATGGGGAGCAGTGAACTAGTAGTAGATTAAAGGTGCTGCAGTTAAAACTATGTTAGTGGATCTTGGATGGAGCTGGCGCTCCGCATGCCAGCGAGCTTTCGCCAATCCAAGCCCCTGTCTCTAGGCTACTACACAACGCACTTCTAAGAACCTTTTGTATAAGATCAAGTGTAGTAGCATTCTAAGTTTAGGATTATGGCGGGTGAGGGGAATGTAAAAGATGCGCAGAAGCGCTGAAATAATATCGGTAAATGATAAAGTTTGCCAGATATTTTGTGGATTACACGGCAGGTGGGCGACAAAGTTAACAAGTTTGATGTGAAGCCATGAAAACAACCCAAAATTCTGCCTGACAACCGTTTGATAAGGGGACCAGTATGGGGCAGTGAACTAGTTGGTAGATTAAATGTGCCGTAAAACTATGTTAGTTGGATCTTGAGAGGGAGCTGGCGCTATGTGAACAAAAGGTTGACGGTATATTTAGTCGATAACACAGCATGGTGGCGACATAGTGACCAAGTTCCATAACGTATCTGGTGAAACACCCGAAAAATGAGCCTGACACAGCTCTTTTGATAAGGGGACGACATGTGGAGGCAGCCATGGAGACGACTTCCATGATTAAAAGCGACAGTATGGGGCATTCATATTGCGCTGCTATGATTGCAACTTCAGGTCTCCAGCATGGCGGCCACAGATGGGCCGAGTTCCACTATGTATCTGGTGAAACACCTGAAAATTCTGCCTGACACAGCTCGTTTGATAAGGGGACCATGTATGGAGGCAGTGAACTAGTAGTAAATTAAAGGTGCTGCAGTTAAAACTATGTGAGTTGGATCTTGAGATGGAGCTGGCGCTCCGCTGCCAGGCGAGCTTTCGCCAATCCAAGCCCCTGTCTCTAGGCTACTCCCCAAACAGCACTTCTAAGAACCTTTTGTATAAGATCAAGTGTAGTAGCGTTCTTATAAGTTTGGGTTATGGCGGGTGAGGGGAATGTAAACAGATGCGCAAGAAGCGCTGAAATAATATCGGTAAATGATAAAAGTTTGCCAGTATATTTTGTGGATTACACAGCAGGGTGGCGACAAAGTTAACAAGTTTGATGTGGAAGCCATGGAAACAACCCAAAAGTCTGCCTGACACAGTTCGTTTGATAAGGAGACCATGTGTGGAGGAAGCTATATGGACGACTTTTGGAGGCAGCTATGGCGATGACGTGTGGAGGTAGTAATGGAGACAATGTGTGGAGGCAGCTAAAAAGTCGACATGTGGAGGCTGCTATGGAGACAATTTAATTTGGATAGTGCCTGTATGTGGCAGTCCAAAAAAGTTTTCAAACCAGAGGAGCAGGTAGGTGGTCCTCCAGAAAAATTAAATAGATAGAGTGCCTGTATGTGGCACTCCCAAAAATTGTTTAAAACAGAGGACCGGGGAGGTGGCCCTCCAGAAAAATTAAATACATAGAGTACTATAGCTAGAGCCAGTTGGCCCTGGCACAAAATAGCCAGTTTCCTCTGCTTTAGTGTACAAAGAGGAGGAGAAGGAGGACAATGAGGAGGAGGAGTGCATACATTATTCAGGTTGAGCTTCTTTCACCTGGTGGAGAATGAAAATCCGGAGAAATCCAGGCTTTATTCATCTTGATAAGCGTCAGCCTGTCAGTCGACAGGCGTGTACGCTTATCGGTGATGATGCCACCAGCTGCACTGAAAACCGGCTCTGACAACACGCTAGCGGCAGGGCAGGCAAGAACCTCCAAGGCGTACAGCGCCAGTTCGTGCCACATGTCCAGCTTTGAAACCCAGTAGTTGTAGGGAGCTGTGTGATCATTTAGGACGATGGTATGGTCAGCTACGTACTCCCTCACCATCTTTCTGTAAAGATCAGCCCTACTCTGCCGAGACTGGGGACAGGTGACAGTGTCTTGCTGGGGTGACATAAAACTGGCAAAGGCCTTGTAAAGCGTACCCCTGCCAGTGCTGGACAAGCTGCCTGCTCGCCTACTCTCCCTCGCTACTTGTCCCGCAGAACTACGCACTCTGCCGCTAGCGCTGTCAGAAGGGAAATACTGTTTCAGCTTGTGCACCAGGGCCTGCTGGTATTCATGCATTCTCACACTCCTTTCCTCTCCAGGGATGAGAGTGGAAAGATTTTGCTTGTACCGTGGGTCCAGGAGAGTGAATACCCAGTAATCGGTGCTGGAATAAATTCTTTGTACGCGAGGGTCACGGGATAGGCAGCCTAGCATGAAATCTGCCATATGCGCCAGAGTCCCAACGCGCAAGAATTCACTCCCCTCACTGGCATGACTGCCCATTTCCTCCTCCTCCAACTCCTCTTCTTCTGCCCATACACGCTGAACAGTGAAGGACTGAACAATGGTCCCCTCTTCTGTCTCGCCAATATTCTCCTCCTCTTCCTCCTCATCCTCCTCCACCTCCTCCGATATGCGCTGAGAAACAGACCTAAGGGTGCTTTGGCTATCAACAAGGGAATCTTCTTCCCCCGTCTCTTGTGACGAGCGCAAAGCTTCCGACTTCATGCTGACCAGAGAATTTTTCAACAGGCCAAGCAGCGGGATGGTGAGGCTGATGATGGCGGCATCGCCACTGACCATCTGTGTTGACTCCTCAAAGTTACTCAGCACCTGACAGATATCAGACATCCACGTCCACTCCTCATTGTAGACTTGAGGAAGCTGACTGACCTGATTACCAGTTCTGGTGGAAATTGACATCTGGCAGTCTACAATCGCTCTGTGCTGCTGGTAAACTCTGGATAACATGGTTAATGTTGAATTCCACCTCATGGGCACGTCGCACAACAGTCGGTGAGCGGGCAGTTGGAGGCGGCGCTGCGCTGCCCTGAGAGTGGCAGCATCTGTGCTGGACTTCCTAAAATGCGCACAGATGCGGCGCACCTTCGTGAGCAAATGAGACGGATTGGGGTATGTCTTGAGGAAACGCTGAACTATGAGATTTAACACATGGGCCAGGTTCTTGTAGAATCACTCCTGCCTAACACTATTCTAATAGAACACCCAACGCTTTCCCTGACCAGCAGCAGCTCTCTCCCTAGCGGCATCCAGACCCTATTCCAGGGTCACCTGATCTGGCCAGCCAACCACTGCTATCGACGTGTAAGAGCACCACGTCATGCTGGGTGGAGTGCAGAGTCTCCTGGCTTGTGATTGGCTCTGTTTCTGGCTGCCAAAAATCACAACGGCGGGAGATGCCATTTTCTCGAGCGGGCGAAGTATTCGTCCGAGCAACGAGCAGTTTCGAGTACGCTAATGCTCGAACGATGTTCGCTCATCTCTAGTGGAAGCATGTTTTCATTCCATGTTAAGAGCTGAAGCTCTAGCATATGGAAATTTTAATGGAAGCTCCAGGATATTAAAGGGGCATTCCCATTACAACAAATTAATGTCACTCTTTTTATGATAAAAAGTTATACAATTCTCCAATATACTTTCTGTATCAATTCCTTACAGTTTTCTACATCTCTGCTTGCTGTCATTCTATGGAAAGCTTCTATGCTTCCTTTTAGTGGGCAGAAATCTGACCACGGTCACACAGGTGCACGGCTCGTTATAACCCACAGCTCTGATTACTGTCTGTGATATAACGAGCTAGCACCTGTGTGACCATGGTCAAATTTCTGTTCTGTAAACATAGAAGCTTTTTATATAATGACAGCAAGCAGAGATCTAGAAAACTGTAAGGAATTGATACAGAAAATATACTGGAAAATTGTATAACTTTTTAACATAAAAACAATAACTATAATTTGCTGAAATGGGAATACCGCTTCAACTTTCTCCATATCATTATTATTTTATATTTCAATTATAGATTTCAGTTGGTGCAGGATTACAAGCACCACAAGGTTTATACCTTCATTGCCAACTGTACATTTTCTTTTCATCTATGACAGAGGAAACATTTCATGTATAAAGTGACCTATTATTAACCTATAAAGCAATTACCAGCATCCATTGCAGCTCTGTTTAATACGAATACTATAGGTAAGGAATTATAATAATGGAAAATGACACAGATTCCAAATAATAACGCAGCTATTCAGCTACAAGTTTCCATGCTTACCATCTAGTTCATGCTACACACCTACTGTACATACTGCCATTGTTCTCCTGCATTTAGCGTATTGTGTTTCTTTCCATTCCATGAGATTTCGCTCATGAAACAACTTATTCCAAACATTTCTCTTCATTGTTCTGCAACAAATCTGAACAATGAGAGCAATTTAGCAAGCGAGCTGTGAAGCACATTGCAGTGGCTTGTTTATGTGCAGTGCCACTGTTAATCTGTTTGTTACTTCTAATCCTTTCATTTGTGCTTTCTCACATCACACCCCCTCTCTCACCCGTCTTTTTCACCTGTTCAGTTTTTTCTATGTTGCCTGCTATTCATATCCTACACCCCACCCCCTTTTACATCTCAGATTTCACAGAAAATCATGCCGCTACTTTTTCAAGGCTCTTAACCCACTCACTCTTTCATTACTAAAATCTGTCTTATTTTATGGTTTTGCATATTTTAGCATTTTCTCAAAAGCTTGTGCCATGTGGCAATAGCATTGTGCCACTTGTACCCTTGTCTGAAACTTCTTCCTGCTGCTTGTGACCCTTTTGACCACTCTCACTTTCCTTGTTTTCTCTAATCAATCCTTCTGTACACATGGCATATAGTAAAAGGCACATTTGCTACACATTCTCTGGATCATACATGTTTGCTTACCTAGGCTTGTCACTATGCATAGATGCAAAGGTAAATCTGAATAGATTTCTGCTCTGTTCTTTAGAATCAGTGTTCAGATATTACATTTTAATATAGAATGAATTAGGAAATTCAAGAACTAGTCCTTTTCGACATGTTAAAATATGCAGTTCAACAACATAAAATACATTACCCAAAGGACTCACCGTGCTCTGCTCGCTGATCCTCTTCTCCAGCCTCCTGCCAATTTTTAGTAGATCCTCTTCTGTCCCCATATGGTTATGTATACAAGAAGCAACTTGCTGTATACTTGTATGTGCACAAGTCTGTCACAGTTTGCTTTGTTATCAGCTAGTGTAGTATGTGCAGGTGAGGTGGGTGTGACTTTATATTGACATAATTCTGAGTAATTCAGGTGGTGGAAAATTTTTAATGATGATTTTTAAAAGTTAGCTGTTTACATAACACTTAGTTGACTAGCATCTAGGTGTATTTGTATACAAGTGTGTTGTGGCTAGTGTGTCAATGTGTGGGCATATGACTGCACTAAGTGTATACAGGCTTGTCTTGCTTGGTGCCAATCAAGGGGTGTGTCCCAAATTATAAATAGTAGCAAGGTCTTTGAGCCGGACACGGGCGGTGGGGGTGAGCAGTGACAGCTGGTTACATGAGATACACATTTCTAAACACAGCGTGTTAGACAAACCACATGTTACATGTGTTACTAGCAGGATGCATGCTTTCACATGCAGTCAGCTTTACGGCTACTTAAATGTGGTCCAAAGGATATTGTGCAACTCATCTAAAAAGAATCAGAACTTTAAATCTAGGTTAATAGCAGGTACTTAAAATGTTTAAGTACAGTTTAGCACAATAACAACCATTACCAAATAACAATTCACATAGCAAATCACAATATAGATACAATACTGTACACTTCCCTTCACTGCAAAATTAAACCTCTATGATCCTCATATTCACTTTGTAATTAAACTATGTCCAACTCAATGGGGCTCATTTACTAAGGGTCCGTCTGATGCACTTTCGTTGGGTTTCCAGATGATTTCCGTTTTGCGCTGAATTGCCCTGGGATTTTGCCGCACGTGATCGGATTGTGGCACATCGGCGACGGCTTGCAAGCGACCGAAATCGGGGGCCTGGACGTTGGACACCCCGAGGGATTCGGACAAACCGCAGAGTTTATAAAAGGTTTTGTGTCGCAAGATCAAGCACTCTCATGCTCCAGGAAGAAGAAGATGAACTCTGGCGGACCTCGGCGCAGCAGCAACACATGCAGGAACTCGGACGCACGATGTTAGTGAATCGCGCCGGACCTGAATCCTCATCGGACAACGCACCGTGGGATCGCGATGAGACCGGGTAAGTAAATCTGCCCCATTATGTCAGGAAGTAAACAATTATTAATGTAATTCATGATACAGATTATAATACAGGGTCAAAGGTCCAAGGTAACAACTTTTTACAGAAACAAAAAGTTGAATGACAAATCAAATGAATACCCATTCATACCCTGGAACAAGGCTGCTATGTTAAACGCAATTGTACTGCATCAAGGGCAATTTGTTTTCCAATAGTGGTCACGTAGCAAATTAATAATCTTAAAAGGAATGTAAAAAGCACAAAGTATTTAAAGCAAGATATACATTTTTACAGTATTTATTCTGATAAGCCATGTGAACAGTAAGTTACAATACTTTTTTATAGCCTCCAATATTCTTTTGGATTGACATTCAAATGTAAAGGTTGCATGATACAGATCCCTAGATTTACAAAAACTGTCCTTAGGCCATCCAAATGCAAATTCCTTTTGAAAATTATCTCTTATTTGTTAATCAGCATTTATTACAATTATTTGTGATTTACTTTAATTAGGTTTATACAGAGATATCTCTGAAAAATGTTTCTAAGGTTAGTAAGGGAGTGAAATAGGTCTTTGCAACTTATGACAATTTCATCTGAATTTAGTCCTATAATATATTCTTTTGAAACTACGCTTATACCTTTAATATTTGTGTTTGACCGGATTGATTGGGCCAAAGGTTATATACATAAATTAAAGATTAGCGGTTGACAGAGAGCATCCTTTCCAAACACCATTGGTAAGGGGATATATCTTTCTCATTGGCGTTGGTGCTCACCTTCTGTTGTGCAATCGTTGCGCTCTGTCTTCGTTGTGTCTCCATTGTCTTCCGTGTTGCCTCTGTGATGTATCCGTTTTTTCTCCATGTTCACAAAATAACTTAAGGTTTAACATTGCTTTGAAAACATAACATCTGAGCACTTTAACCTCATCAATGAAAAAAAATTATGTTTTATCAGTTTTTTGGGAACTCATAGACTTCTATAACCTACCGTGATCCACATCAGTGAAAATATAAGTTTCATAATTTTTTACATGGACAACGGATCAGTGAAAATAGATCTTAGAGTCCCTATTTTCATCTAGGTTATAAAGTTTTGTGTAATACTCATATAATACTTATTACTCAATAACTCCTTAACTCCTACAATACTTAATTATCGTGTTTGGGTCATAGATGGATTCACCTTTGCTGTTAATTATTCCCTCAATGACTCTCAAAATTTTCTGTTCAGATATTAATCTACAAGGTAGTTTCGCAGTTTGGTAACAGTAGCATATCATCTTGCTTTTGTTTGTTTTAAATTGTCTGCAAAGTCTATCAATAAGATGCTCTAAATGTATAATCTTACTATTTAAAATATTGAATATGTCATATTAGCTGGGTATCCTTTATGCATTTGCTCTGAAATATTCAACATGCATAGTAGTTAATTATGTTTATTTACTTCCATAATGTAATTCAGATATATTTTCAAGAGAAGCACAGTCTTCTGTGCAACCCATAATATAGCAATATTGGATATTTTTGAAGCAAAGAATTCTGCTATGGCTTCTTCTATTTCTTTCTCATATACAGAAAAAAATGTTTGCTTTCATTCTCCAATATCTAAACATTACTTTTTGGCATTATACCAAGGGAGACCATAATTGGAGAGTGATAAGACCATGCCATAAGTGAAATCTCAATTGAACGGATTAACCAAAAAAAAGAGAAAAAGGCATAATCTCTTGTGCATTTGAAATTTCCAAATACGTTTATTAATTGCTGTTCTGTTTCTTGCATTTACCTTTGATACATCTATCTCTATGTTCATGAAAGGGGTGAAGTCAGCTCCTATAATCTGTGTCTTAAAGGGCATCTACAATCACAATGAAAGACTGTATGCAAATGAGGGGCTTCATTAACATGGGACCCCTTAAGCTCATTTGCATATAGTCCTTCATCTTGGTTGTAGATGCCCTTTAAACTTGCTCAATGTTCATTTCAAAAAAGCATGTTGATCCCTATGTGATGCATATAGGTTAACCAGGAGCATAACTATAGCTGTAGCAGCCATAGCAGGCGATAAGGGGCCTGTGCCGCACAGGCGAATCGCCATTCATCATGCTCTGTGGCACAATTTCACTTATCACACGGGCCCCGCCACCCAGTGCAAAGAAGGATGGAGTGTTGTTATTAATTTTATGCTCCCTGGAGCAAACAGAGCAACATAATAACAAGCAAACCACCAGTTCCTAAAGACCACCAGGCTGTTCAAACAACCCATAAGGTACACCAAACATGTCCTCCCATCAAAGAATGGCAGCTTAAATGACATTACAAGGGTCCTTCCATAAAAAAACAACCACAAAGTCTTCTCCCTAAAGAGACACCTTTGGAGTAGCTTATAATTAATACAGATTTAGTACCCATACATGATAAGATAAATGCGCAAGCACACAGAGGCACATTTACTATTTAGAATACATGATAAGGCCTCATGCACATGACCGTATGTGCATGCGGGTCGTAAACAGTGGGCCTGTTGTCTACTGACCAAAACAGTTGTTTTGTGGCCTAGCTGATGTGGGCAGGGGAATCGTTGCTCAACATGTCACAGTTAGGGTGCACACACAAGTTCCACTTGTATGTGCTTTGAAACACATGCCAACTGGATGACCTTCTCATGAATACCCTGGACTGACAGCAATCAATTCAGTGGCTGTAACTTTGGAATGCTTTAACATATCCAATTGATTTTGAAAAAGCTTTCTCGGGACACTTTGGGCTTCATGTTAGTTGAAAAATGTTGTTATTTATGAAAAAAATTATATTTGGTGTAAATTTGTAAAAAAATTCTCAATTGTCGAAATTCAAAATGTTCTACATAAGAGCAAAAATACTTGATAATTAACATTAACCGAATGTCTGCTTTATGTTGGCACATTTTTTTTTACACATATTCTCATTTTTATAGGTGGTTAAGGGGCTTTTCATAAAAAAACGCAAAATCACACTCTTGAGGGATCTGCTTGAATTTCAAGTCACTTTAAGAGGCCTTAATAATAGTAAAACCTCTTAAATTACCCTATTAAACAAAATACACCCTCAAAATATGTAAAACAACTTTCATGAAGTTTATTAACCCTTTAATTGTTTTACAGGGGTTAAAACTAAATCATGTACAATTTTGAAAATTTAAATTTATTGGGCTAAATGAATGTGTTTTTCATAAAATGTACACATTTTCAGTGGATAAAATATCAAAACACTCCACAAAGTTTGATACCCAATCTCTACCCAATACCCCATATATGGTGGTAACCGGCTGTATGGGCACACACCATGACATCAAAGAGAAGCTGTGCCTTTTAGAGCAGATTTGCATTGTCCCTTTTTAATGGCTATACAATCTTTATTTTTTGGCAATTTGGACAAATCAGGGCTTATTTTCTGTGAGATTGGATGGAAATACTCAATTTTGTTTGTTTAGCTGATTGATGAGATTTTATTACCGTATATACTCGAGTGTAAGCCAAGCCAAGACCCCTAATTTTACCACCAAAAACTGGGAAAACCTATTGATTCAAGTACAGGCCGAGGGTGGGAACTGCATTTTACGCCCCCCCCAGTATATCACCAGCAAGCCCCCAGTAGTATATAGGCCACTATCTCCCATGTAGTAGCAGCCAGCCCCCATGTAGTATACACCATCACCTGCCCCTGGAGTATACCGTCAGTCCATCCTGCCACCTGTGGTATACAGCGCAGCCCATCCTTCACCTGTATTATACCGCCAGCCCGCCTGCCCCGTGAGTATACAGCCTGCCCAAGCCTGCCCCCTGTAGTTACAGCCACACAACAGCCAGCCCCCTGTAGTATACAGCCAGCCCACCCGGCACTTAAAAAAAAAACTTATATACTCACCCTCCGGCAGCCCCGATGCTCAGCGTGGCTCCCGATGTCCCTGAGCCGCTCCTCTTCTGTCTTCCCCGCAGCTCCTCTTCTTTCTTCTATCTCCAAGCCGGCCATACTATACTCCATCAGCCATCCCGCAATCATAGTAATGCCCGGACGGAGTCCCTTCCTGCTGTCTAGAAGACCAAAGACAAAAGGAGCCATTGGGAGGCATTGGGAGCACGCTCCCACTCGGGGCCCCAGAGGTGAGTATATAAGTTTATTATTTTTATTGACTTTTTTGTGCTGAAAAACTCGGCTATATACACTCGGTATATACGGTAACTCTTGATTTTATGGCTGAAAAGACATACGACGCGTTACCCGAATATTTCCCATTTGCGCCGATTTTCCCTGAATTGTCCCGGGTTTTTGGCGCACGCGATCGGATTGTGGCATATCGGTGCCGGCGTGCATGCGACGGAAATCGGGTGCGTGGCTGAACGAAAACCCGACGGAAAAAGTGGCCCTGGACACGCGCTTACCTTCACCCACCAATGGATCGTGAACTCCGGCGGACCTCGGCGGACTCCAGCGCAGCAGAGACACCTGGTGGACGTCGGAGGAACTGCCTTAGTGAATCGCCTCCGCAGAGAACGCGCCGCTGGATCGCGAATGGACCGTAAATCTGCCCCATTATCTTTTTATTATTATTATTACTAAACTGTGAGGGCTGTATATAGGATACAGTACATTACTTAGCTGGGAGGGCTGTATATGAAATACAGTATATTACTCAGTGTCAGGATCTGAGGTAGTGAATCCTCTGTTCCACCGCAAGCAATGGTGTAAGCCAACACCTGGGAGCAGAGTCTAAGTGGCACCCAGTTTTCACCAGAGCCCGCCACAAAACGGGATGGACTTGCTGCGCCAGGATACCACCAGGTCACTCCACAGACACGACTTTGCTCGCGGTGGTGGCCAAGGAGTGGTACAAAGTTGTGAGGCAGAATCATGGTTGAGGACAGGCAAGAGAGACAGCAAGCAGCACGGGATGAACATCAGGAACAAAGCAGGTGGTCAAGGCAGCACGGAGTCAAAGTCTGGAACAGAACCGGGGTCACAATGGGAAATCAGCAGACAGGAACGAGGCAACAAAACAAGCTTTCTCTGAGGCATGAAGCATAAAAAATCTGATGTAAATACTTTTGTGTGTAAAACTACAAAATGTTAAGGAATGCTACCTTTATTAGCTAACCAGAAACATTATATTTGGTGCAAGCTTTCAAGCACACAGTCCCCTTCTTCAGGCATGGATACAATGAACACGAGAGAAAAAACACACGGGGCAGATTTACTTACCGGCCCATTCGCGATCCAGCGGCGCGATCTCTGCGCTGGATTCGGTCCGGCGGATTCACTAAGGTAGTTCCTCCACCGTCCTCCATGTGGCGCTGCTGCGCTGAAGAGCATCGGAACGCATGGATACACCGAGCCGGGCTAAGTGAAGGTAAGTGCAATTTTCGCGCACACATTATTTTTTTTTTAAATGCGGGCGGTTTTTCCGAACCTCCGCCGGGTTTTCGTTCGCTACGCCCCCCCATTTCCTTCGTGTGTATGCTGGTGCCGATGCGCCACAATCCGATCGCTTGCGCCAAAATCCCGGGGCAATTCAGGGGAAATCGCGCAAATCAGAAATATTCGGGTAACACGTCGGGGAAAACGCGAATCGGGCCCTAAAAAAAATGACCCCAATATTTGAGGGATGTTACAACACAAGATAATTAGTACATATAGTGAGACCAATTAAGATAGCTGTGGAAATAAAAGTGGAGGTTATGTTACACAGAGAAGGGTGATGGGCAGGGGTGGGTAGGGTGGCAGGCGTCTGAAGTTAGTCTCTTGTGGGGATGTGGCCCTTTAAATCTTTGGGGATGCGCACGCCGCGCTGCTGGATACGGAGCAGGAGCCCGGAGAGGTAAGGATGTTCAGGGGGGGGGGGGCTGGGGGCCACGGAGGAGCCGGGGACTTTAGCGAAGCACGAGGGTACCCGCGACCTGAGATGTGGGTCATGGGGACACCCGTGACACTCAGCTGGGGGCTTATATGTGGGGAACATATTTATTTAAGCTGGAGGGACCTTATAGTATACGTATATAACTAAGTGGGAGCTGTAACATGGGACAGATGTTATTTAAGCTGGGAGGAGATCTGTATAAGGGAGCTGTTATTATTTAAATTAATTGGGGGGGGTTAATAACAAGCCTTTAAACATATGGGAGCAGGCTTTATAAATAATTTTATATTATAAATTATGTATATATTCATTAGGGGATGCTATATATTTACATTGGTTGGGCTAGCACTGTATATAAAATCATATGTAACATAATAGATAACTTTGCATCATGTAAACCAAATGTTGGGGGGTCTGTATTAATAAATTAGGGGTGTTGTATGTTGATAATAATAATATTAATAATATTAATATCCAGTATACAGTCAGTAATAGTCAGTAGTGAGTAGAACAGCTTGCAGTGAGCTTGGTGCTTTTATTGTATGTATGGAGTGAGCTTGGTGCTGCTTCTGTCCCTGTGTAGTATGCTTGGTGCTGGCTCTGTCCTTGTGTAGTATTATTGGTGCGAACACTTACAGTCCCTGTAGATAAAGGCAGATAACTGTTTCAAAATATTCTCTATTTACTGCCATCTAAAGATTCTCTAAGAAACATAAAAATACAAAATTACAATAAAAAGAAAACAGATAAGATGTTAACTTGTTTCAGTGGAGATGCAGGTAATGGCTCACTGCCACTTGTCACATAATTATCAGTTCTTAACAGGAAAAAAGTAAATACCTGAACATGGCATAGAAGTGTAACAAACAGGGACCATATGGGAACAGCTTGTTATTGCCTAGTGTTTTATTAAGATATACTAAAGTGCACTTTTGTGTGGGTGAAGTGTCTTTTTCAATATTTCTACCATACTTTATTACATTCCAGTTCCAAGAAGTTTAATATTGTTGATTTTCTTACAAAGTTACATGGTTGATACGGTTTAAAAAATCCATCAGGTCCAACCTATAGTTTTGCAGCTTTGAGTGAGGGGAAGAAAAAAAAACCCTATGGAATGTACATCAGTTATCCCACATAGAAGGAAAATTTCCTCCATGGATCCAATTTTTAACGAAGTATTTAAAGGAGACAAGATTTTTAAACATTCTCAGTATAACAAAAGAACACATTCTCTAATTCACTGTTATTAACAAAAATATGGCATTTCACAGATATAATTCCAACCTGTCTCTATCAGTCCTGGTGTAAACAATTTTGGTTGCCCTGGGATCCGACCATAAGTCTTCGGTCACACAGGGCAGGTTCTTCTCATGAATAGCTTCTTCTGTCTGCAAGATGCAGTGTGCTCTCTACCCCTTCCCCTTCCATTACAAGACAAGCTGACACACAGGCGCTCATAGACACTTTCTGCCGGCAAGCAGCAGTGTACACAGGCAAGCACACAAGTTGCAGGCAAGATAAGATCTTTATATGTACACAGGCAAGCACACAAGTTGCAGGCAAGATAAGATCTTTATAGGGAAGGAAGCATATAGCAGAGTTGACCCTGTGTGTGTTATAGGGGAGTTAGCAGAGTGTCATTATGTATTATATCCATCTCATGGATCTCAGAGTTAGCAGAGTGTCATTATGTATTATATCCATCTCATGGATCTCATTATCTCTCATCTCTCTTTTTCTATGTGTCAAATACTATTGAATGTTCAGAAGCTAAATGAAATTGTAGATAAACCCTGGACCATGATAATCTAAGCACATTGTCATCACACAGGGATCATTATTTGTCTGCTTAAAGCACGGGTGTCAAACACAAGGCCTTGTGTTATCCGGCCCTGCTTGTGTGTCGGGAGTGCAGAATAGTGCTCCCACGAAACAGCAGTGGAAGCAGCCATCTTCTTCCTTCAGCTTTCGTTCGCTTTACGCAATGGCTCTGAAGCCAGCACACATGATGGGGCACATTTACTTACCTGTCCGACAAAATTGCCCAGCAGTGCATTGTCTGACGATTATGCCCGATATCCTGTATGTGTTGCTTCCCAGCTCAGGTCCGACGGAGTTTACCTTCTTTTTCATGGTGCATGTAAGTGCATTGTCTTGCGACACAATTTGAAAGTTAAATACCGCACTCAGTCCAAATCAGTTGGATAGTCCGACACCCCCCCCCCCCCCCAATACCAGTGCAGCTGTGCCAAAAAAAAGTTCGCGTGTGACACAATGCCAGCACAGACACCTGTTAAATGCCGTGCAATCCCCGAAACAGATGAACAGTGCAGCGACGAAAGTGCAATCTGCGACCCTTAGTAAATAAGCCTGTTTTCATGATCATTTTTGCCTTCTGCAGAGCCGGCGCGTACAGCAGAAGAAAGCTGAAAGAAGAAGATGGCTGCTGCTGCTTCATGGGAGCCAGGCAGGGTGAGTTAGCGTTGTTTTTTTTCTTACAGTGGGACAGTGCTACTAGGGGGCAGTGTGGCTACTCCGGGGCACGGGGATTACTTGGGGGCACTCTGGCTACTAGGTGGCTGTGTGGCTACTAGGCGGCAGTATGACTACTGGGGGAAGTGTGAATACTAGGAGGCAGTGTGGCTACTGGGGGCAATGTGGCTACTGGGGGCAGTAGGTCTACTGAGGGGCACTAACTACCAGGGCATACTGTAGCTACTGGGGGCGCATCGTGGCTATCAAGGAGAACCGTGGCTACTGGGGTTACTGTGAACAGTGGGGGTTACTGTGACTACCGGGGGGAACTGTGACTACTAGGGGGCAGTGTGGCTACTAGTGGCTATTGTGGCTACTGGGAGTCACTGTGGCTACTGTGGGGGCAATGTGGCTACTCAGGGGCACGGGGACTACTTGGGGGCACTCTGACTACTCGAGGGTAATGTGACTACAAGGGGGCAGTGTGGCTACTCGGGGGAACTGTCACTACGTGGTGGCTGTGTGGCTACTAGGGGGCAGTATGGCTACTCAGGAGCACGGGGACTACTTGGGGGCACTGTGACTACTCGGGGGCAGTATGACTACAAGGGGCAGTGTGGCTACTCGGGAGATCTGTGACTACTAGGTGGCTGTGTGCCTGTTAGGGGGCAGTATGGCTACTGGGGGAAGTGTGAATACTAGGAGGCAGTGTGGCTACTGGAGGCGATGTAAGTACCAGGGCATACTGTAGCTACTGGGGGCGCAGTGTGGCTATTGAGGAGAACCGTGGCTACTGGGGTTACTGTGAACACTGGGGGTTACTGTGACTACCGGGGGGAACTGTGACTACTAGGGGGCAGTGTGGCTACTAGTGGCTACTGTGGCTACTGGGGGTCACGGTGGCTAGGGGGGGGGGGGTACTGTGGCTACTGGGGTGGAGTGATTGTGGGCGCTAATTCCAACCTGTCTCTATCAGTCCTGGTGTAAACAATTTTGGTTGCCCTGGGATCCGACCATAAGTCTTCGGTCACACAGGGCAGGTTCTTCTCATGAATAGCTTCTTCTGTCTGCAAGATGCAGTGTGCTCTCTACCCCTTCCCCTTCCATTACAAGACAAGCTGACACACAGGCGCTCATAGACACTTTCTGCCAGCAAGCAGCATTGTACACAGGCAAGCACACAAGTTGCAGGCAAGATAAGATCTTTATACTGGCTACTCGAGAGTAATGTGACTACTTTGGGGCAGTATGACTACAAGGGGGCAGTGTGGCTACTAGGGGGAACTGTCACTACGCGGTGGCTGTGTGGCTACTAGGGGGCATTATGGCTACTCAGGAGCACAGGGACTACTTGGGGGCACTGTGACTACTCGGGGGCAGTATGACTACAAGGGGCAGTGTGGCTACTCGGGGGAACTGTGACTACTAGGTGGCTGTGTGGCTACTAGGGGGCAGTATGGCTACTGGGGGAAGTGTGAATACTAGGAGGCAGTGTGGCTACTGGGGGCGATGTAACTACCAGGGCATACTGTAGCTACTGGGGGCGCAGTGTGGCTATTGAGGAGAACCGTGGCTACTGGGGTTACTGTGAACACTGGGGGTTACTGTGACTACCGGGGGGAACTGTGACTACTAGGGGGCAGTGTGGCTACTAGTGGCTACTGTGGCTACTGGGGGTCACTGTGGCTACTGGAGGGAACAGTGGCTCTCTGGCGGGGGTGGGGGGGGGGGGGGGGGGGGGGGGGGGGGGGGTACTGTGGCTACTGGGGTGGAGTGATTGTGGGCGCTGGCTACTGGGGGAAGTGTGAATACTAGGAGGCAGTGTGGCTACTGGGGGCGATGTAACTACCAGGGCATACTGTAGCTACTGGGGGCGCAGTGTGGCTATTGAGGAGAACCGTGGCTACTGGGGTTACTGTGAACACTGGGGGTTACTGTGACTACCGGGGGGAACTGTGACTACTAGGGGGCAGTGTGGCTACTAGTGGCTACTGTGGCTACTGGGGGTCACGGTGGCTACTGGAGGGAACAGTGGCTCTCTACTGGGGGAACTGGGACTTATGAGGGTCAGTGTGCTTATGGGGGCCCTGTGACTGCCGGGGGGGGGGGGTACTGTGGCTACTGGGGGGGAGTGATTGTGGGCGCAGCCGCTACTGGAGGGCAGTGTGGCCACTGGGGGAAACAGGACTGCTGGGTGGGACAGTGTGTCTACTGGGAGCAATATGACTGCTGTTTACTCACGCCAGGATGCATTGCTTTCCATGCAGTCAGCTTTTTATTTACGGCTACTTAATGTGGTCCAAAGGCAAAAAAGGATATGTGTGGCAACTCATCTAAAAAAAGAACCAGAACTTTAAAATCTAGGTTAATAGCAGGGGTACTTAAATTTTAAGTACAGTTTTAAACATATAAAAACAACCAGTACCAAAAAGAACAATTCAGATAGCAAATCACAATATAGATACAATACTTTACCACTCCCTTAACTGCAAAAATTAAACCTCTATGATCCTTCATATGCACTTTTTGTACTTTTAAACTAATGTCCAACCCAACCATGGGGGCTTCATTGACTAAGGGTCCTGTTATGATTGCACTTTGAGGGGGGGGGTGGGTGAAAGAGGGGGGCAAGATGAGAGAGGAGTGAAATGTGGCGATCAGGAATAGCGGCATATACGGAAGATGGAACATGCGGGGATTTGGGCAGACGACTAAGCAAGTGATAGGGATTCTGTGGGAACCATAGGAGACGGCTTGCTCAAAAGCGGACCGAAACCCCCCGAAAAATCGGGGGCCGTGGGACACCCCGAGGATATTCGGACCAAACCGCCCAGAGTTATTTTTATGTCCAGCAGAGAGTGAGTAGTTTATAAAAAAGTTTTGTCCTTGTGTCGCAAAGAAGGAAGATCAAGCACTCTCATGCACTCCAGGAAAGGAAGGGGGGAAAAACAAAGGAAGACGAGCTGTAGAACGAAGAAGATTGATGAACTCCGGGCGAGACCCGGCCGCAGCAGCAACAGCAGCAACACATTCAGCAAACACACATGCAGCAGCAAGCAACAAGCAGCAGCCCGCAGCAAGCAAAAAGCAAACAGCCAAAGCAGCAACCATAGACACGCCCAGAAAAAAATGAGGAAGGAAAGACGGCACGAAATGAGCGGAGGGAACTAGGGAATCCTCGTCCGGAGAAGGAGAAAAGTGAGAGAGGAGAAAGCACCGCGGGAGATCGTTGATTGATGATTTTGTTTTCGTGTTGTGAGACGGGGTAGGGCTGGTGGTGGTGGACGGTTAAGTAAATCTGCCCCAGTATGTCAGGAGGAAAGGGGGAAGTAAACAATTATTAATGTATAATTCATATTCATGATTACAGGATTAAATACAGGGTTTCAAGGTTTCAAGGTTAACAACTTTTTTACCAGAGAAAGAAGAAAGAAGAAAGCAGAAACACAACGTAGTTTTTGAATGACAAATTAAATGAATACCCATTCATACCCCCTGGATGGAACAGGCTTGCATTTTAAAATTGTTACGTGCAATCAAGGCAAATTTTGTTTTCCATAGTGGTCATCGTAGCAAATTAATAATCTTAAAGGAATATCTAAACAGCACAAAGCAGTTTAAAGCAAGATATACATTTTTACAAGTATTTATTTCTGTAAGCCAGATTTGTGTGTTATTCATTGGTGAAAAGTAAGTTACAATACTTTTTTTTTTATAGCCCTCCAATATTTCTTTTGGATTGACATTCAAATGTAAAGGTTTTGCCATGAACGATCCCTAGATTACAAAAAACTGTCCTTAGGCCAGTCCAAATGCAAATTCCTTTTTGTTAATCAGCATTTTATACAATTATTTGTGATTTACTTTAATTAGGGGTTTATACAGAGATATCTCTGAAAATGTTTCTAAGGGTAGTAAGGGAGTTGAAATAGGTTCTTTGCAACTTTTCTGACAATTTCATTCTGAATTTAGTCCTTCCTATAATATATTCTTTTGAAACTACGCTTTATTACCTTAAATATTGGTGTTTATATATATAATAAAGAGTAGGGTTGTGACAGAGCGGCATTCCTTCAAAACACCATTGGTAATGGGATGATATATCTTTTATCTTGGCGTTGGTGTTGGTGCTCACTTCTTTGTGCAATCGTTGCGCTCTGTCGTTGTGGTGTCTCATTGTCTTCTGTGTTGCCTCTGTGATGTATCGTTTTGTCTCAATGTTCACAAAAATAACTTAAGGTTTAACATGCTTTGGGAAAAACATAACATCTGGCCACTGTAAAACTCATCACTGAAAAAAAAAAATATGTTTTTTTTTTTTTTTTATCAGTTTTTTTTGGGAAACTACAGAGACTCTTACCTACCGTGATCCGCATCAGTGAAAATATAAGTTTCATAATTTTTTACATGGCAACGGATCAGTGAGAAATAGATCTTTTCATCTGGCTTATAAAGTTTTGTGTAATACTTCATTAAAATACTTATTACTCAAGAACTCTTAACTCCACAATTACTTAATTATCGTGTTTGGGTTCTAGATGGATTCACCTTTGCTGTTAATTGTTCCCTCCATGACCTCTTAAAATTTTCTTTTCAGAAATTAATCTAAACAAGGTTGGTGAGTTTCGCAGTTTTGGTTAACAGTAGCATATCATCTTGCTTTTGTTTGTTTTAAGTTTGTCTGCAAAAGGCATCAGTAAGATGCTCTAAATGTATAATCTCCTATTTTAAATATTTTGTTGAATATGTCTATTTAGCTGGGTTCCTTTATAATTTGCTCTGAAATATTACATGCATTAGAAGTTAGTTAATTTGTTATTTACTTCCATATTAATTCAGATATATTTTAAGAGAAGCACTCTTCTGTGTGGATATTTTAGGAAGCAAAGATATCTGCTATGGCTTCTTCTATTCTTCTCATATACAAAAGAAAAAAAATGTTTGCATTCATGTCCAATATCTAAACATTATTTGGCGGGGGGGCCCCATTATACCAAGGGAGGGAGACCATAATTGGAGAGGATTAAGGACCATGCCATGAGTGAATTCTCAATTGAACGGAGTACCAAAAAAGAGCAAAAAGGCATAATCGCTGTGCATTTGAATTTCCCAAATACGTTTATTAAATGCGTTTGTTTCTTGCATGTACCTGTGAGACTCTATCTCTATGTTCATGAAAGGGGTGAAGTCAGTCTCCTATAATCTGTGTCTTAAAGGGCATATACAATACAATGAAAGACTGTATGCAATGGGGGGCTCATTACATGGGTCCCCTAAAGTCATTTGTCTGGTCCTTCATTCTTGGTTGTAGATAGTGCCCTTCTTAAACTTGTACTCAATGTAATTTCAAAAAAGAATGTTGATCCTATGTGATGCATATAGGTTAACCCAGGAGCATAACTATAGCTGTATGCAGCCATAGCAGGCGGATAATGGGCTTGTGCCTCACAGGCGAATCGCCATTCATCTGCTGTGGCGCACAACTGCAACTGAGTCACACGGGCCCCGCCACCCAAACAGAGCAACATACTGTAACAAGCAAACCACACCAGTTCCTAAAGACAACCAGGCTGTTAAACAACCATAAGGTACACCCCAAACCGTTCCCATCAAAGATGGCAGCTTAACTGACATTACAAGGGTCCTCCATAAAAAAAACAACACAAAGTCTTCTCCCTAAAAGAGACACCTTTGAGAGTAGCTTATAATTAATTAAAGATTAGACACAACATGATAAGATAAATCGCAAGACACAGAGGGCACATTTTACTATTAGAATAACTGATAAGGCCCTCATGCACATGACCGTATGATGCATGGGGGTCGTAACAGTGGCCTGTGGTCTCTACTGACCAAAACAGTTGTTGTTGTGGCCTAGATGATGGGGCGGGGGGAGCGTGCCAACAAAGTCCAACAGTTAGGGTGCTTTGAAACACATGCCAACTGGAACGGGGGGCTGGATGACCCTCATCATGAATACCCTTGGACTGACGCAATCAATCAGTGGCTTGTAACTTTGACGTTTTTTTAACATAATCAAGTGATTTTGAAAAAGCTTCCGGGCACTTTGGCTCAGTTATGAAAAAGTTGTTAATGAAAAAAATGATATTTGGTTTGTAAATTTGCTAAAAAAAAAATTCTCAATGGTCGAAATCAAAAAGTTCACATAACAGCAAAAATACTTGATAATAACATAACGAATGTCTGCTTTTATGTGGAACATTTTTTTTACACATACTGTAATTTTTATTAGGGTGGTTAAGGGGTTTTTCATAAAAAACGCAAAATCACACTCTTTGAGGACCGCGTGGAATTCAAGTCACTTTTTAAGAGGCTAAATAATAGTAAAACCCCATAATTACACATTAAATAAAATACACCTCAAAATTTTAAAACAACTTTCAGAAGTTTATAACCCTTTTAATTGTTTTACAGGGGTTAAAAAACTAAATCATGTACAATTTTGAAATTTATTTATTGGGCTAAATGAATGTGTTTTCAAAAATGTTAACATTCGTCAGTGGATAAAATATCAAAAAAAAATCCCACAAAGTTTGATTACCCAATCTATATACCCATACCCCATATATGGTGTAACCGCTGTATGGGCCCACCATGACATCAAAGAGAAGCTGGCCTTTAGAGACATTGCATTGCCCGTTTTAATGGCTATACAAGTTTTATTTTTGGCAATTTGGACAAATCAGGGCTTATTTCGTGAGATGGATTTGCAATATCAATTTGTTTGTTTAGGATTGATTGAAATTTATTACCGTATATTATATTACTCGAGTGTTAAGCCGACCGGATAAGCCAAGACCCCTAATTTACCAACAAAAACTGGGAAACCTATTGATTCGAGAGTACAGCCGGAGGGTGGGAAATGCCAGTGGTAAAGCCCCCCCAGTATATAACCAGCAAGCCACCCAGTAGTATATAGCCAATATCTACCATGTAGTATACAGCCAGCCCCCATGTAGTTTACAGCCCAGCTGCCCCCCTGTAGTATACAGTCAGTCCAGCCTGCCACTGTAGTTAAGCCAGCCCAGCTGCCCCTGTATTATACAGCCAGCCCAGCTGCCCCTTGAGTATAAGCCTGCCCAGTGCCCCTGTAGATACAGCCACACAGCCTGCCCTGTAGTATAAGCCAAGCCCACCCGGCACACTTAAAAAAAAAAACTTATAACTCAACCTACGGCAGCCGCTTGCTCAGCGTGGCTCCCGATTTGTCCCGAGCGCTCCTCTTCTGTCTTCCCAGCAGCTATATCTTTCTTCTATCTCCAAGCCGGCCATACTATGACGTCATCAGCAGCCGCATCATAGTATGCACCGGACGGTCCCTGCCTGCTGTATAGAAGACCAAAGACAGAAGACGAGCCATGGGGAGGACATTGGGGAGCCGCGCCCAGCATCGGGGCCGCCAGAGCATGAGTATATAAGTTTATTATTTTATGATTTTGTGCTGAAAAACTCGGCTATATTACACTCGGATATACGGTAACTCTGGATTGTATGGCTGAAATACAATCACCAATTATGGTTCCACATTTACTAAGGGCCCGATTCGCGTTTTCCGACGCGTTACCCAATATTCCGATTTGCACCGATTTTCCTGAATTTGTCCGGGTTTTGGCGCACGCGATGGATTTGTGGCGCACGGTGCAGGCATGCATGCGACGGAAATCGGGGCGTGGCGCGACGAAAAACCGACGGAAAAAAAGTGGCTGGACACGCGTTACATTCACCCACAAATGGATCGTGAAATCGGCGGACCTCGGCGCTCCAGCGCAAGCAGCGAACCTGGGCGACGTCGGAGGGGAGAGGACTGCCTAGTGAATCGCCTCCGCAGAGGGAATGCGTCGCGGGATCGCGAATGGACCGTAAATCTGCCCCCCATTATCTTTTAATATTATATTATAAAAACTGTGAGGGCTGTATATAGGATACAGTACATTACTAGGCTGGGAGGGCTGATATGAAAACCAGTATATTTACTCAGTGTCAGGGATCTGAGGTAGGAATCTCTGTTGCCACCGCAAGCATGTGGTGTTGTGTAAGCCAACACCTGGGAGCAGAGTCTAAGTGGCACCCAGTTTTCACCAGAGCCCCGCCACAAACGGGATGGACTGCTGCGGCCAGGAGGATACCCACCAGCACTCCAAGACACGACTTGCTCGCGGGTGGTGGCCAAAGGAGTGCGTACAAAGTTGTGAGGCAGAAAGCATTGGTTGAGGACAGGCAAGAGAGACAGCAAGCAGCACGGGATCACATCAGGACAACAAGCAGGTGGTCAAGGCAGCACGGAGTCAAAGTCTTGGAACAGACCGGGTCACAATGGGAAACAGCAGACATGGGAACGAGGAAACAAAAACAAGCTTTCTCTGAGGCATGAAGCATAAAAAATCATGATGTAAATACTTTTGTGTAAAAACTACAAATAAGTGTTAAGGAATGATACCTTTATTAGACTAACCAGAAAAATTATATTTGGTGCAAGCTTTCAAGCACACAGGCCCCCTTTTTCAGGCATGGATACCAAGAAGCGCTGAGAGAAAAAACCACAATGGGCAGAATTTATTACCCGGCCCATTCCGATCCAGCGGCAGCGATCTCTGCGATGGATTCGGGGTCCGGCCGGGGGGGGGGATTCACTAAGGTAGTTCCTCCACCGTCCTTCCATGTGGCGCTGCTGCGCTGAAGAGCATCGAGAACGCATGGATACACCGAGCCTGGCTAAGTGAGGTTAAGTGCATTTTCGCGACACATTATTTTTTGTTAAATGCGGAGGTTTTCCGAATCCGCAGGGGTTTTCGTTCGGCACGGCCCCCCAATTTCGTCGGGTGGATGCTGGTGACGATGCGCCACCAATCCGATCGCGTAGGCGTGCGCCAAAATTCCGGGGCAATTAGGGGGAAATCGGGCAAAATCAGAACCTATTCGGGTAAACAGTCGGGGAAAACGCGAATCGGGGCCCTTAGAAAAAATGACCCCCAATATTTGAGGGAGTTTACAAACAAGATAATTAGTACCATATAGTGAGACTCAATTAAGAAAGCGGTGGAAATAAAAGTGGAGGTTATGTTACACAGGAAGGGTGATTGGAAGGGGCGGGGGGTAGGGTGGCAGGCGGGCTGAGTTGTCTCTTGTGGGGCTGTGGCCTTTAAAGTCTGTGGGGATGCGCACGCCGCGCTGCTGGATACGAGCAGGAGGAGCCCGGAGAGGTAAGGATGTTCAGGGGGGGGGGGGGAGCTGGGGGCCAGGAGGAGCCGGGGGACTGGAGCGAAAGCACGGTGCGGCCTGGGTACCGCGACCTGAGATGTGCGGTCACGGGGAGACCCGTGACACCAGCTGGGGGGGGCTGTATATGTGGGGACAGATTTTATTTAAGCTGGAGGGGATCCGTATATGGGATACAGTATATAACTAAGATGGGAGGGCTGTATACGTGGGGACAGATGTTATTTAAGCTGGGATGGAGATCTGTATATGGGAGCTGTTGTATATATTTAAAGTGGGGGGGGTGAATAAAACAGCCTTTAGAACATATGGAGCAGGGCTTTATAAAAAATAAATTTATATTATAAATATATAGATATATTCATTAGGGATGCTATTATTTACATGGTTGGGCTAGAATGTATATTAAAAATCATATTTAAACATAATAGATAAACGTTGAATCAGTAAACCAATGTTGGGGGTCTGTATTATAAATTGGGGGTTGTATGTTAATAAAATAATATTAATAATAATTAAAATCAGTATACAGTCAGTAATAGTCAGTAGTGAGTGAGAACAGCTTGCATGAGCTTGGTGATTTTATTGTATCTATGAGTGAGCTTGGGCGACTGCTTTGTCCCGTGTAGGTAAGCTTGGTGCTGCTGGCTTGTCCTTGTGTAGTCTATTGGTGCGAACACTTACAGTCCTGTGATATAAGGAGAAATGGAGAGAAAGAATAGAGAAGAGCGGGGGCGCCAATGTGTAGAGTTCCTCAATGTAGGATTAAAAACTCATGTGCAACTGCACTCACCTGGTTGTTTGCTGATGGCACAACATATAAGTATATAGGTGGAACTGGATGCTGCCTTCAGGGATAGAACTTCGGTAGGGAGGAGGGACCGTTGAGTATCGTAGTGGGAAGGATCTTATTTCTGGAGACCTTGCTTGGTTATCCCTTGATCTTTGAAAAAGAACCCGGCGCACTTGGTTCCGAAGACGGTTATTGAAACAATTAAAACCTGACATTAATAAAATCAACGAGCGTTTCGGATCGACGGATCCTTCCTCCGTTGTATTACATAACTAGTTCCAAGTGAGTGTTAAATACAATTTGTTTGGCGCGTACCGTACCGGGTGGGACGCGCTGTGCGGGAGACAAGTGGATAACAGATGTACTCAATTCACGATTATAAATACAAATATATAATTATAATACAATAAATATAATGAGCAAAGACAGGCTAAAGGTATAGTTAAAAGATAAAACCTAAATTAGAGGGTATTACATCAAATGGAAGAAAGTAATACGACACCACGGTGATTGCTAGTTATTATCCCGGTGGAGGATGGAATGGCTACTATAAAGGGCGCCGGGTTTTTGCAATGAGACACATCTACGGACGTGGAGATTGTCAAAAAGACAGGATTAGAGGTATGATTTGCGTATGTGACAGAGTTGTGTTACAAGTGGAAGCCGATATAGATGATGTCTGATATTAGGAATGGTTTCCAGTAATTTCATTTGACATAAGGTTTTAGAGTTTTTAGTTTAAAACCATAGATTCTTTACTGTTGGAGAGTTCGAAATCTATTTGGAGGTTTCTTGGATGACAGGGATCTATGGGACAAATGTACTATATTTTTTATTGTCTGTGTTTAGCGTCCATGTGTCTGGATAAGCGTGTTTGTAGTTCCGTTGTTGAATATGAAATCTGTGTTGGTTAGTCGGCAGTGGAGGGGGTTGTGTGGTTTCTCCCTACATATTGTGATCCCATTGGCTTTCTATAACGTAAAGACGAAGCGGGGGGGACTGACAGGGAATGTGTTTATGGGAAATAATTTTCAGAGTGATTTAGATCTAAATGAGTCTTGTTGTACCGTTGTTTAATGTTTTACAGCACTGGCAGTTTTACTATATAAATTTAGTGACTTTTGACTTTGTTGGGTATTCCACTGTATTCGTTTTTTTAATTGTTCGGTACACTCTGGGCCAGTTTTTGTTTTAATGTTCTGGCTCTCCTATAGTGAATTTGGATTTTCAGGATATTATTTACAGATATGGAATCATTCAGTAAGTATATGCCAGTGCTTTTTAATACTGCTTCTTTTCTTTTGATTATGGTGTATGTGGTAATGAATCTATATTAGAATCAGATCTTTCGTTTTTATTTAGTTGATATTCTTTTTTCTTCTTTTTTATTGTATTGTCGCATTCGTTGAGAGAGTTGCTTGCTTTGTTTCCTGCGTCTTCTACTAATTTTATGGGGTAACCTTTTTCAGAAAATCTTGTCGTGAAAATTAGCCGGTTCTTGGAAGGTTATGTCATTGTGACGATTTTCCTAATTCTAAGAATGGGGCTTATAAGGGTATATGTGTAGCCATTTTTGTGGTGTGCTTTTAAAAATGATGGAGATAACTGTTGGTATCAACCGTTTTGAAAAATGTTCAGTTATGATCGTGTTTTCTTTATTGTTTGATAATTAAGGCTAAAAAACTCAATTTTTCTTTGGACATTTAAGGGTTAGTTTTATACCCCATTTATTTCGTTTATTTCTCGCAAAATCTCCAGTGCTCTTTTTTCCCCTTCCCAGATAATAAACAGATAGTCTAGAACTGAAAATAGGTAATAAGTCTGCCTTGGTGTGTTCTCTTTGGGGTGGTGTGTGGGGTAGGTATATAAAGACTTCAAAGATCCCCATAAAAATGTAGGCGTGTACGATGGGGCTACTCTTGGTCCCCATTGCCGTGCCCGAATTGATTGGGAGGTGGTCGTACCCATATTCAAAAAGTTGTCTGTAGTATGACTTCAAACAGTACTAAAAATGTGCTTTGTTCCTTTTGATTGTGTATTCTTTGTCCAGGATCAATTCCACACATGTGAGTCGAATGTGGTGGTCTATATTACGTATAGGCAGTGAGTCCATTGTGGCAAACCAAATAGTCATTCTTCCATTCAATGGTTGTAATTCTGTATGAGCCTCACTGAATCTTTTATGTAGGCTCGGTTAAATCTATAACATTAAATGGATGGAGGAAATAGTCAATATAGGGGGTAGAATGCTAGTATGTTAGCATCTGGACGTTGGAAAAACATCGGGCGACCCGGAGGGGTATATGAGGGGTTATGTATTTTGGGCAAATGATAAAAGTATGGTTTTTCGGTGAGTAATGGTGATGAATTCTTTCTTTTTTATTTAGGTATCCATTAAGTATGCAGTTTGATTTAAATTGTTGCATTCTTTACTGATAGTTGGAAAAGGATTCTATAGTCATTGGTTCATAATAATTGATTGCTGTGTCTGACCAAGATGTGAGCGCTTCTCTTATGATAGTTCCCAGTCTTGAAGACTAGTCCGCCGCCCTTATCTGTGCTTTATGATGATTATAGGGTTTGTCCTTCTAGATTTTGCAGGCTATTTTTTAAGTTGTAAGGTTTAGTGGATATTTTCCCTTGCTAGTACTGCTGCTTTTTGGGATCGGATGAATGTTATAGATCTTGGCAACAGGTCATGGAAGGTTTTTATATGATGGGACTTGGTGTTCTAATGGGTAAAAATTTGACGGTGGGTGGAATCTTTATTGTATAGTTTCCAACGTGGGGGGGCTCTGGGTGCTGGCATGGTGTATTTTAGGTTTTAGCCAAAGGGTCTTTCAATGGTAAAGTTTCCTGGGAATTGATGGTAAATCAGAAATAGAAAGGTATTAGAAATTATATTTTGTATTTATAATCTTGAATTGATTAATCTGTTATCCACTTGTCTACGGCACAGCGCGTCCACCACGGGACCGGTATACGCGACAAAAAAACTCTGTATTTAACACTCACTTTGGAAAACTTAGTTATTGTAATACAAATGCGGAAGGTCGTCTTCCGGATCCGAAAGAGTCTTTGATTGTAACTGTATGGTTTTATTGTTTAAATAAACCGACTTCGGAACCAAGTGGCCGGGTCCTTTTTCAAAGACAAAAGGGATACCAAAGCAGGTCTCCAGAAATAGGATCATTCACCATACGATCCCTGTAGATAAAGGCAGATAACTGTCAAAATATCTCTATTTACTGCCATCTAAAGCATTCTCTAAGAAACATAAAAAGAAAAACAAAATACAATAAAAAAGAAAAACAGAAAGATGTTAACTGTTTACAGGTGAATGCAAGGGTAATGGCTCCTGCCACTGGTTCCACATAATATCAGAGTTCTTAACAGGAAAAAAAGTAAATACTGAACATGGCATAGAAGTGTAAACAAACAGGGACCATATTGGAACAGCTGTATGCCTTAGGATGTGTTATGTAAGATATACTAACAGTGACACGGTTGGTGTGTGGGGGAAGTGTTTTCAATATTTCTACCATACTTATATACATTCCAGTTCAAGGTTTAATATTGTGATTTTTTACAAGTTACATGTTGATACGCGTTTTAATAAAAATCACATCAGGTCCAAACCTATAGTTTTGAAGCTTTGAGTGAGGGGAAAAAAAAAACCTATGGAATGTACATAGTATCCCACATAGAAGGAAAATTTCCTCATGGATCCAAACGAAGTATTAAAGGAGACAAGAATTTTAAACATTCTCAGTAAAAACAAAATAACACAGCTCTCTAATCACTGTATTAAACAAAAATATGCATTAAGATATAATTCCACCGTCCTCTTCAGTCCTAGTTGTTGTAAAACAATTTTGGTTGCCTGGGAACCGACCTAGTCTGCGGTACACAGGGCAGGTTCTTTCATGACATTGTTTTCTGTCTGCAAGATGCAGTGTGCTCTCCGCCCCTTCCCCTCCACTTACAAGACCAAGCTGACCCACAGCGCTCATTGACATTTGCCAGCAAGGCAGCATGTACACAGGCAAGCACACAAGTGCAGGCAAGAAAGATTCTTTTTAGGGAGAGAAGCATATAGCAGAGTGACCGGCTGTGTGTGTTGTTATAGGGGCAGTTGCAGAGCGGTCATTATGTGTTATATCCATCTCATGGATATCATTATCTCTATCTCTCTTTTTCTATGTGGTAACAATACTATTGAATGTTCGAAGAAGCCTAAATGACAATTGGATAGATACCGCCCCCCCCCCAATACCAGTGCAGTGTGCACCAAAAAACGTTGCGGCGAAAATGCCAGCACAGAACCTGTTAAATGCCAGCAATCCCCGAACAGATGAACAGTGCGGCACGAAAGTGCAATTCGACCCCTTAGTAAAAAGCCTGTTTAACATGATCATTTTTGGCCTGTCTGCAGAGCCGCGCCGTACAGCAGAAGAAAGCTGAAGGAAGAAGGAAGAAGAGAAGATGGCGCTGCGGCTTCATGGGAGCCAGGCAGGGTGAGTTAGCTCGCGTTGTTTTTTGTTCTTACAGTGGGCATTGCTACTAGGGGGCAGTGTGGCTACTCAGGGCAACGGGACTACGTGGGGGGCACTCTGGATATGAGGGTTATGTGACTTAGGGGCATTATGACTACAAGGGGGCAGTGTGGCTACTCTGGGGAACTGTGACTACTAGGTGGCTGTGTGGCTATAGGGGCAGTATGGCTGAATGGGGGAAGTTGTGAAATACTAGGAGGCCGTGTGGTGACTGGGGGGCAAGTGGCTACGGGGGCAGTAGGTCTACGAGGGGCCAGGTGGCTACTGGGGGCACTGTGTAATACCCAGGGATTCAGTACGAGCTACGTGGGGGGCATCGTGGCTATCAAGGAGAACCGTGGCTTACTGGGGTACTGTGACTACCGGGGGGAATGTGAACTGACTACAGGGGGCAGTGTGGCTACTAGTGGCTACGTGGCCTATGGGAGTCAATGTGGCTACTGGGGGGAACAGTGGGCCTCTCTGCCCTACTGAGCTACTAGTGGCTACTGTGGCTACTGGTGGTAACTGTGGATATGTGGGGGCAATGTGGCTATCTCAGGGGCACGGGGACTACTTGGGGGCACTCTGGACAACCGAGAGTATGTGACTACTAGGGGCAGTATGACTAAAAGGGGGCAGGTGGTACTAGGGGGAACTGTCACTACGCGGTGGCTGTGTGGCTACTAGGGGGCATTATGGCTACTCAGGAGCACAGGGACTATTGGGGGGCACTGTGACTACTCGGGGGCCAGTATGACTTACAAGGGGCAGGGGGCTACTCGGGGGATCTGTGGACTACTAGGTGGCTGTGTGGCTGTTAGCGGGCAGTATGGGGACTGGGGGAAGTGTGAATACTGGGAGGCAGTGTGGATACTGGGGTCGATGTAAACTACCAGGGCATACTGTAGCTACTGGGGGCGCAGTGTGGCTATTGAGGAGAACCGTGGCTACTGGGGTTACTGTGCAACACTGGGGGTTGCTGTGACTACCGGGGGGAACTGTGGACTACTAGGGGGCAGTGTGGCTACTAGTGGCTACTGTGGCTACTGGGGGTGGTTCAGGTGGCTACTGGAGGGAACAGTGGCTCTCTACTGGGGGAACTGGGACTTATGAGGGTCAGTGTGCTTATGGGGGCCCTGTGACTGCCGGGGGGGGGGGGTACTGTGGCTACTGGGGTGGAGTGATTGTGGGCGCATCAGCTACTGGGGTGCAGTGTGGCCACTGGGGGAACTGTGACTGCTGGGTGGGGCAGTGTGGCTACTGGGAGCAATATGACTGCTGGGGGTGCTGTGGGAGAGTTCAGCTTTGTGTTTGCCCTCAAATGGCTGATTGCAATGATAATTCTGTATAAATGTAACTACTAAACAACTCAAGTCAATATATTTATACAGTCCCCACCTACACTCATCAATGAGTGATAGGAGCTAAAACATCAATAAAACTAAGTCAAATTGTGACACAAGAGGGGTTAAAATTATCTTTGTTGTGTAAACATCACTATAATTTGAGAACTTATTTTCATGGGCAAACCCCTTTATTTCCAATATTTAAGATCTTATAGGCGGAAGGAAGAATTTTATAGACAGAGTTGTGACCCTGGCTTGTGTGTTGTTATAGGGGCAGTTAGCAGAGTGTCATTATGTGATTATACCATCTCAGGATATCATTATCTCATCTCTCTTTTTCTATGTGTCAATACTATTGAATGTTCAGAAGCTAAATGAAATTGTAGATAAACGCCCCCCCCCCCAATACCAGTGCAGCTGTGCCACAAAAAACGTTCGGTGCGACACAATGCCAGCACAGACACCTGTTAAATGCCAGCAATCCCCCGAACAGATGAACAGTGCGGCGACGAAAAGTGCAATCTCGACCCTAGTAAAATAAGCCTGTTTACATGATCATTTTTGCCTTCTGCAGAGCCGGCGCGTACAGCAGAAGAAAGCTGAAGGAAAAAAGGAAGACAGGAGAAGATGGCTGCTGCTGCTTCATGGGAGCCAGGCAGGGTGAGTTATCGCGTTGTTTTTTTCTTACAGTGGGACATTGCTACTAGGGGGCAGTGTGGCTACTCAGGGCACGGGGCTACTTGGGGGCACTCTGGATATGAGGGTAATGTGACACTTAGGGGCGGCATTATGATACAAGGGGGCAGTGTGGTACTCTGGGGGGGAATGTGACTACTAGGTGGCGTGTGTGGCTATAGGGGGGCAGTATGGCTATGGGGGAAGTGTGAAATACTAGGAGACAGTGTGGACTACTGGGGGCAATGTGGCTAGGGGGCAGTAGGTCTACTGAGGGGCCAGTGTGGCTACTGGGGCACTGTGTAACACCAGGGCATACTGAGCTACGGGGGCGCATCGTGGCTATCAAGGAGAACCGTGGCTACTGGGGTACTGTGACTACGGGGGGAATGGAACTACTTAGGGGGCAGTGTGGCTACTAGTGGCTACTGTGGCTACTGGGGGTCACTGTGGCTACTGGGGGGAACAGTGGCTCTCTGTCCCTACTGGCTACTAGTGGCTACTGTGGCTACTGGGGGTCACTGTGGCTACTGGGGGGGCAATGTGGCTACTCAGGGGCACGGGGACTACTTGGGGGCACTTGGACTACCGAGAGTAATTGACTACTATGGGGCAGTATGACACAAGGGGGCAGGTGTGGCTACTAGGGGGAACTGTCACTACGCGGTGGCTGTGTGGCTACTAGGGGGCATTATGGCTACTCAGGAGCACAGGGACATTGGGGGCACTGTGACTACTCGGGGGCAGTATGACTACAAGGGGCAGTGTGGCTACTCGGGGGATCTGTGACTACTAGGTGGCTGTGTGGCTGTTAGCGGGCAGTATGGGCGACTGGGGGAAGTGTGAATACTAGGAGGCAGTTGGCTACTGGGGGCGATGTAATACCAGGGCATACTGTAGCTACTGGGGGGCAGTGTGGTATTGAGGAGAACCGTGGCTACTGGGGTTACTGTGACACACTGGGGGTTACTGTGACTACCGGGGGGAACTGTGGACTACTAGGGGGCAGTGTGGCTACTAGTGGCTACTGTGGCTACTGGGGGGCACGGTGGCTACTGGACGGGAAACAGTGGCTCTCTACTGGGGGGGAACTGGGACTTATGAGGGTCAGTGTGCTTATGGGGGCCCTCTGACTGCCGGGGGGGGGGGGGGGGTAGGTGGGCGGGGGGGGTATGTGGCTACGGGGTGGAGTGATGTGGGCGCAGCAGCTACTGGAGGCAGTGTGGCCACTGGGGGAACTGTGACTGTGGTGGGACAGTGTGTTACTGGGAGCAATATGACTGCTGGGGGTGCTGTGGAGAGGTTCAGCTTTGTGTGTTGCCTCAAATGGTGATTGCATTGGTAATTCTGGTATAAATGTAACTTACTAAACAACTCAAATCCAATATTATCAATGAGTGATAGGAGCTAAAACATCAAAAAAAACTAAGTCAAAATTGTGGACACAAGAGGGGTGTTAAAATTATCTTGTGTGTGTAAACATCACTAGGGGGTTATAATTTGAGAACTTATTTTCATGGGCAAACCCCTTTATTTCCAATAATTTATAGTAAAGAGTCACTACATACCTGTCCTTGCATTAATTCTTGAATTAATTATAACTGTTAATGCCATTTGTCATTAGAAATACATCTAACTTTTTTAAAGGCCATTAGAGGTGCTGCATTCCATAGTTTAACTATTATAACTGTAAAGAACCATCACTGCTAAATGTTATGTCTGCTTCTCATTCACACTTGAATACATTGGTTGTTGCTCTTTTCTCAAATTCATTACACAATTATATTTTAGAAAGCTGCCATGACCCTGAACTCCTTCACACTGACATCAGGAGATCTACCTGTAGGAGGGTTGAAACCTGCTGAGAACGTTCTGTACACCATCCCATATTTATATCTTTAATTTGTTAATAGGTCTTACTGTGTGGACTTAGTAATGTGTTTATGACTAATTATATTAATGGGGTATTCCCATGAAGACAAGATTCTTAAATATAGTCAGGATAACAAAATAACACATTCTCTAATTCACTGTTAACAAACACACAGAATTTCACAGATATAATTCCAACCTGCATACAATTTAGGTTGCCCTGGGATCCAACCATAAATTTTCTAACCTATGGTTGGCAGGGCAGAATCTTCTCATGAAGAAGGGGCCGTGTGTTTTATAGCTAAGATGTAGCAGTGCTGAAGTGTGTCATTGTGTGTTATATGCATCTCATGGATCTCATCATCTCTTATCTGTGATCTATCTCATCTTTCTTTTTTTCTATGTCAGATACTAGTAGAATGTTCAGAAGCTAAATGAAAGTGTAGATAAACCTAGACCCTGCTAATATAACCACTTTTTCAGAACACAGCATCTCATAGCAATTATAATATGTCTGCTTAGAGAGTCCCATCCGCACTCTGGAATTTTACACTGACCATCACTGAGAGTTATAGGAGCTAAAACAGCAATAAAACTGAGTAAAATTGAAAATTAAAATGATCTTTATTGTGTAAACATCACTTTCTTTCATGGGAAAACCCCTTTAAAATTCCTAGATATTGCATGCTTTTGTGCATGCTGTGATTAGTTAAACAGGCTTGTATATTGATTGTGAACGCACATACTGTATTTATTGTACCCTGAGGTTTAAAGGCACATGGAGTCTGGGCTACATGTGGGGGCCCCCTCAATAGGTTCTGTTCTGTAGTGACTGTGGTATCCACCAAACCAGTTGCCGTTAAGAACATGTTTTGGTTTCCTGCTGTGTTTACTGTAATACTGTACCAGCCTAGTGTGAGGTCTGGGAAATAATGACTGCCCTTCACACTTACCTCCTCTTTTGTATGCCCTTTAATGTCACATGTAGAACAACATTTTGGTACAAATGAGAAAGAACTCAAAGTCAAATCATTGGTGTCACAATTGATGGATAGAGGCCACATCAATTTCTGTCCTCATCTAATTCCTACCATAAAACTCTGATCAACTCAATTCCTACTCCAATTGATATGTCTCTCTAGTCTGGGAATGCATTGCTGTGAGACATTTTGTTGGTCCCTGACATATTGACCTTTCCACCCAGCTTCCTAAGCAGATTACATGTGCTCAAAGTCAGCACTCCATCAATAAGAGAATAACCTTTGCCATGTTTTCCTTCTATTTTAAATTAAAATATGATACAATACTACTTTATTGATCCTGTAGGAAATTATTTGTACACAGTCTCCAGGCTTATTTACTAAGGGCCGCACTTTTGTCTGGTTTCCTGAATATTTCCGAATTGCCCTGGGATTTTGGCACATGCGATTGGATTGTGGCGCATCGGCGCTGGCTTTCGCGCGACAGAAAACGGGGGCGTGGAATTTAAAAAATTATTTGTGTCGCAAGATCAAGCACTCACATGCACCAGGAAGAAGAAGGTGAACTCCGGCGGACCCAAATTCTCGTCGGACAACGCGCCGCGGGATCACGACTGGACCGGGTTAGTAAATGTGGCCCATAAAGTCATTGCAAAAACAAAAGAGAAAGAACTGAAAGGAGGAAAACAGAACACACATTGAAAATTGGGGTGGGACCCAATTCCTAGTATTCCTGTTGCCCAGGTTTTGGTAAAAAAGGTTCAATGTATTTGGGGATGAGGGAGTTGTGGAATCTCATAGTACAGCAGGATATCTGATGGTAGCGATTGCTTCTGATGCTCTGTGTTGTAGAGAACATGGGTTGCTGTTTGCACATGGTGATTTCCCTGAATTTGTGGAGGCATATATGTGCTCAAATGAGCTCAGAGGTACCCCAATTGTGCTCTGTGCCCTTTTAATGATTATTGCCACCTTTTTTTTCCTGTTCCACCTCCCTACCACACAACTGTGAAGAAGATGATGCTTGCAATAGTGGACTCATAAACATTTTTAGCATCCAATTGCTGATATTGAAAGATTTCAGTTTCCTAAGTACATATGGTGCAGGGCTCACACTGTCGGTATTGGTCAACCAATCAAGTTTATTATCGCCCAGGTTTTTGGAAGTGTGAACCTGTTCTATTACCTGACCCTTGATCTTAATTGGTCTGAAGGTGATTTTATTTTTTCTCAGGTTCATGACCATCTCCTTGGATTTGTTCACATTTAGGAGGAATTTATTGTTCTCACTCCACACAACGAACTTGTCAGAGAAATTTTGTAGATGACGTTTTTCCGAGTCGTGTCTGAAGTCCAAGATATAAAGAGTGAAAAGAAACAGGGATAATAGTGTGCCTTGTGGTGCTCCATGGTTGCTAATTACTTTGAGCATCCTCAGATAGGATATTATGTTTTTTTCAAAAACCTTTATAATATTGGAAGTTAGGGCGTTTGGCCTGATGTCATTACATTCGGTTGGTGTTGCTTATTTATGCAGCTGGTACACACGGGAATATGCATTATTTGGAGGACAATTTTGTAATTTGGACTTTCATTACTAGTAATTAATAATTTATGACATAAAAAATCTCATGATACTTTTACAAATGTCATATCCTTTTGTTTTCCTACTATTCTGTGGGCTCCCTTAATCTCCGTTACCATATCCATGGCCCTTTTCTTTAGCCATAGTAAATGCTTAAGTGGTTTGCTTAAAGTGGTTTGCCCCACTCCTCAACTAGTTACCAACCTCATGTTCTCCCACTCTTCACTCAATCACCCCCACTCATGTTCTCCCATTCCTCACTCAGTTACTCCCCTCATGTTCTCCCCCTCCTAACTCAGTTGCCCCCTCATGTTCTCTCCTTCCTAACTCAGCCACAATGGAAAACTGCTGCAGGGAAACAGGTAGAGGAAAGTTTTTCATTCATGGATGACAGGTTACTCTTTTGTTAAAAGTTTTTTAAAGCAACATACAGGGGAGAGGGTAAGTAGCCACAATCATGCTGGATTGATGGGCCACAATGGGGAAGAAGTATAAGTATTGGAGTGCAAAACATGGTATGGTCACAATAGGCCAAATAGGGGTAGAGTATATGTTTAGGGCAGGCTGATTCTAGCCATTTTGCTGCCTGAAGAAAAAATTAAAAATCCCCCCCCCATCCCCGGTGCACCCGATGATGCTACATTACACACTTGTAGTCAGTCAGTGACACAGACATTAGTGACATCTAGTCTAGAGTATCAAGTACCGTACAATTGATTATCTGCCCCCTGAAATACAGGACCCAGCTAACTTATATACATAACCATTTTATTTATATGCAGTTCCCCTAATTTATTTATAACAGCCCCCATATACATACTCCCAAATTAAATGATATACAGTACTCCATATTAGGCCACCCAGTTTAATTAAAATCCAGCCCCTATATACAGATCCCCCATAGAGGTGCATACACAGCCTGTCCCCCATAGAGTGCATACACAGCCTTCCCCCCATAGAGTGCATACACAGCTTTCCTCCTTATAGAGTGCATATACAGCCTGCCCCCATAGAGTGTATACACAGCCTGCCACAGAAATAAAAATAATAAATCAGCTACTTACCTCCAGTTTCATTTCCACACAGCCAGGGGTGTAAATACGAGAGGCTGGGCCCCATAGCAGATTTAAACAGATTTGTAAAATCACACTCATTTATATAAAGTATGAAAGCCGCCGCGTTTGCCCCAAAAAAACGTTCGCATGCACCACAATACCCTTTTAAATGCGGCGCAAATCGGTAATTGTTCGGATATCCGTCGTTTCTGCGGATCGGGGACCCTTAGTAAATGAGCCCCAATATATACACACATACTGCATATACATACTGTGGTTTATGCACATACATACAGTATATAGACATCATACATACACACAGTATATACATACCATACATCATATACACGCGCATACACCATATACACTTATACAGTGTATACACATATATAGACGCATTGGGGCACATTTACTAAGGGTCCGCGGACCGCATTTTCGTCGGGTTTTCCAACTTTTTCCCTTTTGCGCCACATTTAACTAGGGATTTTGGCACACATGATCGGATTTTGGCGCAATCACGCCGACTTTCATGCGACACAAATCGGGGGGGTGGCCGTTGGACAACCTGACTGATTCGGACTAAGCGCGGGATTTAACATTCAAATTGTATCGCAAGCCATGCACTTACATGCGCCGGGAAGAAGATGGTCAACTCCGGCGGACCTCAGCGGGGAAGCGACACATATACATATATATACATACATCAGTGCCTCCTGACTAAATAGCCGATTATCTATTGTGTCCCCAAGATGGTTTAGGGAGCCACAATAGTGGTGAGGAATTCCTAGTTTGGGGTACACAATAAGGAAGTTATAACTGGAGACCACAGGAAAAAGAACATTATACAGTGGTGGGGGAACAGGCCAGACATAATACTTTGAAGGAGTACAGTAGAACATTATAACAGGTTAATAAATTAAAGGATGGCATTATACCGTGTGGGGTCATGACCACTATGCTGTTGCTGTCCCAGCTTCTCAGCATGCTCCTCTAATCTTGTTGTGTCATCTTGCTCCTAACAAGGAAATCCTGGTTCTTAAGACATGCATTTCACTTACTGAGAGTTAAAGAGACAATGCACCCACTCAAATCTGTCACTACAAATTTGTATAATGTATACCGCTGCTGATAGAACACCTATCGGATGTTCTGTACAAAGGTGAGCATTCTAGTTATAGAGTGTATTCCTGTGTTCTGATTCTGTAAAGGCTGGGTTTTTCTTTGTGCAGAAGAGTTGAGTTCTGTTATGGCCCCACATCTCTGCCCTGAACAAGAATAGGGGTGAACACAAAGTCTTGGACCCCTGAGGCTGGAGAAGCCTTCATATCAATGAATAAAGCATTTGCCCCTGCCTTAATTCTATATCATAAAGAGATCTCAAACCAATTTTTCTTGGAGGCAGACATTTTCTTTGTAACTTTTATAGGATGGAACCAAAAGGCTAATGTGATCCCTTTTCTCATAGGTGGGAACCCATAAGCTTCCTCCCTGCCCAGGACAGCACGACAGAGCCTGAATTCCGTGACTGTTCCAACAGATAAGGGGTTAGGTAGAGATTAGTTGGAAAGTATGGTGTGTGTTACAGATGTTTGGGAAATATGCAACTATGTTTTCCAGGATGAGATTAGGAAAACATTGCCTCTTTTGGCTACATTGTAAGGCAGCCCCCTTAACATCAAGGATAACTTTCAGGAAGCCTAATGACATGGTGCAGAATTACCGTATATACTTGAGTACAAAAATTGTGCTGAAAAAACCTAACTCGGCTTTTACTGAAGCTGAAGAGGAGCCGGAGGAACCAAAGATGAAGCCGGAGCACCTGAAACAAGAAGAGGACTTGCAGGGGGTGTCGGAAAGGTGAGTACAGTTTTAATTTTTTTTTTTATAGACTTGGCATGCTCGGGGCAGGGGCTGGCTGGTTATATGGGCTGGCTATATATTGGGCGGGCAGGGGCTGGCAGGCTATATACTGGAGGGAGCAGGGGCTGCTAGCTATATACTGAGGGTAGGGCTGCAGGCTATATACTGAGGGCAGGGGCTGCTGGCTATATACTAGGGGGGCAGGTGCTGGAAGGCTATATACTGGGGGGGGCAGGGGACTGGCTCTGTACTGGAAAGAATGGGCTAGCTGGCTAAATACTGGGGGGCAGGGGCTGGCTGGTTATATGTTGGGGCTGGTTATAGGTTAGCTTTATACTGGATAGAGGCTGTGATTAATGCATTTCCCAACCTAGACCTATACTCAAGTTAATAGGTTTTCCAGTTTTGTGTTAAAATTAAGTACCTCGGCTTATACTTTTATAATCAAGCAACACCTCTGCTTTTTTGTTTGGATTAGTACGATCATGGTGATACCACATTTATATAGGCTTTATTACAATTTAATACATTTTCAAAAATTAAATGAATGTGTACGGAAAAAAAAATTTGCCATTTTCTGACACTAATAATATTTTTATATATTGGGCATTTTGGGATGCAACGATACCTAAGTGTTTGTGAATTTCACTGCTTATTATGTTTAATATCAGTTCTAGGGTAAGGGGGGGGTGATTTGAATTTTAAGGTGTTTAATAATTTTTTTTAACTTTTTAAAAACTTTTTTCTTTGACTATTTTTTAGACTCTCTATGGTAATTTAACCCTAGATGGTCTGATTGTTTCTACCAAATAGTGCAATACTACTGTATTGCAGTACAGGCGGTCCCCAACTTAAGAAAACCTGACTTACAGACGACCCTTAGTTACAAACGAACCTCTTGTAATTGGTAATTTACTGTACTTTAGTCCTAGGCTACAATAAACAGATGTAACAGTTATTAAAGGTGTCTGCAATTAAGCTTTATTGTTAATCCTGCTTTTTATGACAACCCAAAAGTTTTAAAATCCAATTATCACAGAGACCAAAAAATTTTTGTCCGGAGTTACAATTATAAAATATACAGTTCCAACTTACAAACAAATTCAACTTAAGAACAAACCTAAAGAACCTATCTTGTATGTAACCCGGGGACCATCAGTATATGGCATTTTTGTACACTTTTCATTACAATGATCTACTGGTTCATTGTAACGAAATTGCAAAAACCAGGTATCCTTGGGTCTGACAAAGACCCAAGGCTGTCATGGCAACCGATCACCGCTCCCCGATGACCTTTAGGGGAGCAACAATCAGCAGGGTTAATACATGCCATTGGTGCAGCAATTTGCAGCAAACCCCACCTCTGTATGAAGAGGGCTTGGCCTGTAAGCACCCTTCATACACCCACCACACCTCTGTGCGGTACATGTACGGCATAGATAGTGAAGGGGTATTTTTCCTTTAATGTGGGTGTCCTTTCCTTAACAATGCAGCCATCTACTGGCCCTATTTGGTATTGCAGCTACTCAATATCTGCCTGAGAAGGAATGTGTATTTATGATAACCAATCACATGCTTTGTTATTGTTACATTGTATAGTTGGATAAGCTGAGCTGGACATTTCCAATGGATATATAAACCTTTGGTGTTGAAAATTCTCTCTCTTTCTCCTGAGGTCTCTCCAGGGAGAGTGCTGTGGCACAGCACTCCTCAGCACATGGCCTGCAGCCATCAGGCAAAAAGACATACCTCCCAACATTTGTGAAAGGGAAAAAGGGACAAAATGGCGGCACGCGTAGCCACACTCCCTGGCCATGCCCCAAATTTTAGCCATATTATAATAATAAAAATCATCTCAATAAAAAAAAAAAATTATCCTCATTGGGATTTGAACCCAGAACCTGCAGTATCCATGTACAATAATGACACAGCGCCTCAACAAACTGAGCTATAATCTCTGTGATTATCTAGGATTAGAATTTTGGTAACTAAGAACTATGACTACTGTTACACTGTGACATAGATTTAATGCTTTGGTATATAGGGAGGGACTTTCAGAGATATTGTTAATTATTGAGACTAGTATTATATGGAGATGTATTATTATAGTATCTTATTGGACGGAAGGGATGAGGAGGAGGAGGAGGATGGAGGGGAGTTAGTAGATTATGATGATTTTACGATGATTAATAAGCGTCTCATAATAAAAAAAGAAGAAAATGTATAAGAAAGATAGTCTCACTCTACCCAACATTCTTCCTATCTTCTTCTCCCCGTTCCCTGAAATCGTCCTTTTTTCTCACTTTCACTTTCTACCATCCTTCCCCTTCCACTCCTTTTGTACTTATCCCTCTTTTTCCCTCATTTCAATAATTAACATAAATAATCTCTGAGAAGATTCCTCTCTATATATCAGTGCATTGTCTGTGTCACAATGTAACAGTGGCAGATAACACTTCTTACTTACCAGAAATCCTCAGCCTTGTATCACTGGGCTTATAGCTCAGTTAGTTAAGGCTCCTGTCTACAGTGCAGAGGGTCCCCGGTTTGAATCTCAGCCTGGCCAAAACTTTATTTAATTTAATTGTGTCTGGGGAAGCCCAGGAGACCATATATGGACAGATGGTGATCTAAAGCTGATGACGTGGTCCCTGCTCTCTCCGCTAAGCCGACACTTCTCTGAAAAGGATTCCCTGCCCGAAGTCTGCTCTGGGGAACCCTAGGAGATGCAGTGACCATATATGGACAGATGCTGATCTGAAGCTGATGATGTGATCCCTGCTCTCCGCTAACTCCGACACTTCTCTGAAAAGGATTCCCTCCCGATGTCTGTAGAAGCCATTCTGTACTGTGAGTTCTTTCTTTCAAAGTATTTACTATGCGGACACAGCGCCGGGACACAGCGGGACCTGGGGGGAAAATCCGTGACAATCTCATAGCTGCCCGTGACGCGGGGCAGAGGTAAGAAAAACGGGACTTTCCCAGCAAAATCGGGACGGTTGGGATCTAGGAAAAAGATGACATCAACCTTCAGGGGTCTAGATCATCCTGCTGAAGCAGCCATCTATCCTCTCCAGCCTGAAGCTATCTTTACCAGGCTGTGAGCAACTCCTGTAGAACAATATCCAACCAGCCACCTCAACCCAGTTGAAGTTACTGCTGTTGTGGCCATTGCTGAGTTCCAAATAAATGAATTGTAAGTTGAATGCTTTACAAACACTGCCTTCCCAGTGATCCTTCTGTAAGGCTGTTACCACCACGGGTGTCCCATTCACCACCACCAGGGTTCCCTGCATCTGAATTGGGGAACCTCTCTCTCAATTCTTGTACTTCCACCTGCCCTTCTTCCGGAGACCTGCCCGGCAGTGGACAAGGCCTCTGTTCCCTGGTACCAAGCACCGTGACTACAGATGAGTGTGAGGCTGTGCTCCGCCAGCCGCTCCGGTACCGCGGGCTCCGGCTGCCCCCAAGCCCAACATAACCCACTGTGCTAGACCCACAGTGGGTTATGTTGCATATCTATTCCAAAATGAAGAACCAACACTATCATTTTCCATTCCGTTATCACCTAAACAACTTCCTGAGAATGTTAAACCCTTTCCAACATTGGACTTAGTACTACGTCACAGGCGGCAAGGACTAGCCACATTGAAACCTAGTACTACGTCTAGCTTCTGGCATCGGCTGCCAAACGATCGCAGGCGTTAACCCCTTACACACCACGGTAAATTTGACCGCAGCGTGCAAGGGTCTCTTATGATAGATCCCCGCGACACTTACCGGGGAAGTCTGCGGCTCCGATGGCAGCCCTGGGTCTGCCAGTGCCCCATGGCTGCCTGCTCCTCTCTGGCTGCCTGCCTCCTAGCAGTTAGACACTGATTATGCCCAGCATGCTCAGTGTGTTACATAACACAGTGTAATACATCTGTATTACACTGTGTTAAAGGAATAAGAGCTTCAAGAGCGATCAGAGCATCCCCTGTTCAAGGCAACCAGTAAATGTAAGAAAAAAGTTTAAAACACTTTATAAAAACATTTTTTATTAAAATGAATGTATTAAATAAAGTAAAAGTCCCCTAAACACCAACATTTCCCTTACAAACCCAATAAGGTACAAAAAACTCATTAGTCATTAAAAAAAAAAAACACACATATTTGGTATGGCCGCGTCTACAACAATCTGTACAATAAATCAGTAACATTATTGGACCCGCTCGGTGAACGCTGTAAAAACAAAACCCGAAAAACTGTACATTTTTCATAAAATCCATTCAGAAAAATATTCCAAAAAGTGATCAAAAAAAGTTATGTACACGATAATGGTACCACTGAAAAGGACAACTCAACACGTAAAAATTAAGCCCTAAACCAGTTCTGTCAACCAAAAAATATAAAAGTTATGTCTCCAAAAAGATTTCTTCAGTAAAATTGTAAAAATATATAAAAAATGTATAAATGAGGTATCACTGTAATCATAGTGATCCATAGAATAAAGATAATGTGGCAGATTTACTTACCCGGTCCTGTCGCGATCCCTGCTGTGCGTTGTCCGACGAGGATTTGCCCTGCTGAAGTCCACCAGAGTTCACCTTCTTCTTCCTGGTGCATGTAAGTGTTTGATCTTGCGACACAATTTCGTTTTTAAATTCCATGGTTGTCCGAATCAGTCAGGTTGTCCGACGGCACACCCCCTGAATTCTGTGGCATGCAAGCCGGCGCCAATGCTCCACAATCCAGTGGCGCGCGCCAAAAACCCGGGGCAATTCGGCGCAAAAAGGAAATATTTGGGAAACTCAACAGAATCTTATCAATAAGCCAATAACCAACTAAAATGAAGTATTTGTAAAGTGCATCTCATGTCGCTGAAAATAAGCCCCTGTTGTATAGCCATTAAAAAGGGACGATGCATAATCTTCTCTGAATGGCGCAGCTTCCCTTCAATGCCCTGGCGTGTGCCCATACAGAAGGTTGCCACCACATATGGGGTATTGTTATACTCAGGAGAAATTGGGTATCACCTTTGGTATTTTGGTATTTTATTCACTGAGAATTTGTACATTTTTTGAAAAACACATTCATTTAGCCAAAAAAATTACAATTTCAAAATTGCACACAGATTTGTTTTATCCCCTGTAAAACAATAACAAATAACAATAACAAACTTCATGGAAGTTGTTTTACATACGTTAAGGGGTGTAGTTTCTATAATGGGGTAATTATTGGGGTTTTACTTTTATTTAGGCCTCTTAAAGTGACTTGAAATTTGAGCAGGTCCCTCAATAGCTTGATTTTGTGTTTTTTATGAAAATGTGAAAAATCTCACCTAAAGTTCAAATCCCTATAACATCCTACAAAAATGAGAGGATGTATATTAAAAACCATGTCAGCATACACCAGACATTCAGTTAATGTTAGTTATCAAGTTTTTGACTATATGTGGAAAAAGTAGAACATTTTTAATTTTTCCAAATTTTCACCAACTATTCGTTTGGATAATTAGCTTTTCAACTAACATGAAGTACAAAGTGTCACGAGAAAACCATTTCAAAATCACCTGGATATGTTAAAGCGTTCCAAAGTTACAACCACTTATAGTTACACAGGGCAGATTTGAAAAAATGGGCTTTGTCAGGAAGGTAAAAAGTGGCTTCAGTGTTAAGGGGTTAAAGGGTATCTAGAGACACCATTAAAGGAAAACTACCACTTAAAAGGGGTAGTTCTAACCCACAAATACATGGCACCAGCTCAGGGTGAGCTGGAGCCGGAGCATATTTTCATTAATGCAAGAAACCCCCGATTGCTGTTTTATACCTTATAATACAACCCGCTTCGGCGCACCGGATTACGGCACGGCGCAAAATATGTGCAACCGTGCATGCGGCTGATTTGGAAGTGCCGTAGAGCCGGTGATGTCACTGAGCTCTTGGGCAAACTCGCACCTGCGCAACTTTGCACGGGGAAATAGGCCGTGCAAAGTTGCGCAGGCGCGAGTGTGCCCAAGAGTTTGCATGGTGCACTTCCGAATCAGCCGCATGGTGCGCCGTGCCGTAATCTGGTGCGCTGAAACAGGTTGTAATATAAGGTATAAAACAGCATTCGGGGGTTTCTTGCCTTAATGAATATATGCTCCGGCACCAGCTCACCCTGAGCTGGTGCCATGTATTTGTGGGTTAGAACTACCACTTTTAAGTGATAGGTTTCCTTTAAAACATGACCAAAGCTGAGCATTCAGCTGATTACGGCTGATGTCAAACCTTCTCTCTATGGTTTAAACCCCCTAAGGCAGTGATGGCAAACCTTTTAAATACCAAGTGCCCAAACTACAACATAGACCCTCTTATTTATCGCAAAGTGCCAACACAAAAAAATAATTTGTGATTTATACTCCGTTCTCTGTCACAGTTTTTATTGATACCAGCACCTGAGGACACCAATAAAGCAGAAAATAGTCCCAGGTAGAGCTGTCACTTTAAAATACCTCTGTGCACAGCAAGTCCTGGGCTGTCTGGGACTGCAAGAAGATACCTGGAGTCATCTCTGGTGATGGCCTGAGTGCCAACAGACAGAAAGGGCTCTGAGTGCCACCTCTGGCACCAGTGCCATAGGTTAGCCATCACTGCCCTAAGGTATTCCCATCTCCATATACACATTCAAGTTTTGAGAAAGAGGAAGGGGCTAATCTTATAAAACCCAGGCCTACCCCTAGCTCCCTGTGTATGCAGGGAACACAGAAACCAGGACTTCTTAGCCTCCGGTTAATGTTAGAGATATGGTGGGGCTGACTGAAAAAAGAGTGGGCATATGAAGTGAAGAACATGGGAATGATGGCCCCAACCCCCCAGTGGGACTATGACTGATGCTTCTGACCCTCCAGACTATGATTGATGCCACAGATCCCCCAGACCAAACTATTACTGCCCTGCAGATCCCCCAGGCCAGTTTATGGCTGTTGCTGTGTTGGATAAAATTACAAATTGTATTTATTTATTGAAATTTATTAAGTTTTTCAAATAGTTTCTTTTTATAGAATTAGGGCCACATGTATCACTCGTTTTTTCTGTTGTTTTTGCGCCTTTTCATTCAGGCGCACCGTTTTTGCGCCATTTTTCCGATTAAATGTCAAATTAGCCGCGCAGCTAAAATAACCAGCTTTCCCTCATCTATCTTACCAATCCAGATGTTTTGCTGCGCCTAATGATATTCATCACTTGCAACGTCTTCATTTAGGCGCAAAAACGGGCGTATCTATCTATCTATCTCATATCTATCTCTCTATTTCAGATGTACTTTTTTTTTTTTAAAAATGATATGTAATTACCTTGTACATTATATACAGTTTATACGTATAAATTAACTTTCTTCCAATAATTTGGTACAATGATATAATCCAGCCTCCGGGCCTGATACATTACACTGTATAAGATTCTTTCCTATTCCCTTCCTAACTAATCCCTTGAAATCCTGAGCATTTACAATGTTTCCACTTTACATTCCACCCCTCCCCCTCCTATGTAATATTACTATCCGCCAGATTAACCCTTGGCTGGAAGCACTAGTTCAGAATCGTAGAATGTAAACTTTCCCAATAACTATTGCATGAGCCTTAGTGGGGACCAGCAGTTGACGGAGGAATAAATCTTCCTCCTGGCAGGGACTAGGTCAGCACAATTTATATGAAAGCCGCTTCCAGCAGAATCACAGGATCCATGAGAATGTGAGAAATCTCATTTTATTCAGTTCTAGGCTGGAACATATTGTCAGGATGGTTTTGTCAGAGGAGATGCATACTGTATGTAGGATTATAATGTCACTATATAAAAATCCACATAGTCCAGACCCTGGTTTATAAGAAGAGAAAAGACATAACAGGACAGCAGGGCGATAAAGGGTTAACAACAAGATGAGATGATAAAGTAGTTTCCCAAGTATCGTCCATGTATAAAAGCAGGGGAAGATTTGTCATTTCTGGGGCCCTACCAAATCTTTGGGGTTCCATAATCAAACTAAGAGTTGGGAAGTTTTAGGACCTTGTGGATACTGCAAAATTGGCGCAAATATCTCAGCGGTGGAAAGTACTGGGGAGTCAAGTTAGATGAGGGGGGGTATATGTCATCAGGCAACTTGTAGGGTGCAATTTAGGTAATATTGCCCCTGTATAGAAGTTACGATGTTTGGAGCGGGAGGTGATCAACTTTATCACCTATTGTCAGTGATCGATCCTGTGTTATCTGCCTTAGACTATGTAATAGAGTGAATCCTGCCTATCATGAGAATGAGATAACACAGGATAAGATAAATGGTGATAGGAAATATCAACCTATTATAAGGGCCCAATACTAGCTATGCAAAACTGATGTTTTCTGGTCCCCGGACAGGTTTTCTGGGGCCATATTCTGGTACTGATCTACTGTATAGTATCCAATCAATGCACATTAGAAAGCTGGACTGCAGCATCGAGCTGTTATGGTCTGACACTTGTACTTGTGGATGAAGCTCAAAGCAGAAGTATCAGGTTAGGGGTAAGGGTAGGCGAACCCTGTCCTTCCCCTACAGCTGTACCTGCCTTCTTCATGCCCAACCAAGATGATGGAACCCGACTGGCAATGATTCCTTTACTAATTACTAGAAGGATGGTGAGAAATTCCGCAGTCAGTAATTCTAGCCAAAACCAATAGGTTACATAAAAGGAATATGTCACCAGGAATGTAATTTTTAGCTGGTGACAGGTTCCAATAGCCTCTGCTATGATGATTTTAAAAATGCATTTGTCGGCATTCTGAATCATTTCAGTACTTTGTAAAACTTTAATTCACATTACCTGGCTCCCGTCCAGCTGCGTGCTATAAGGCCCCAGGGAGGGGGCAGCTGCAGCCTGTGTGTGCCTGTATCCCTTCATGTATTCTTCCTCTCCCCCACACCATCCCCTTCCCCTGGCTGCTCAATGCGCATGACGGAAAGTGGGGAGGGGGAAGGAGTTGGATGAATGTGGAGGAGACTGAGACACAGGCACAAACAGCCTGCAGCTTCACTCCCTCCCCACAGTACTTTTATAAGGTACTGAAATTATTCAGAAGGCTGACAAAAGCTTTTTTAAACAAACAAAAAAAAAAAATCAGCATAGCACAGGCTAATGGAAACTGTAACCAGTTAAAAGTGACATACCTGGTTTGCTCTTCTTTTTGGCTCCTGATCTATGATGGATCTAGTTCTGCCTTAGTAAATGCACTTTGGAATTGTCGCATGTCCGATTCATTTGCGCCTAAATTTGCGCAAAATTTGTCTCAAATTGTTAGATCTCATTTGTGAGCAGTAATGAAAGGAGACTGAGAAAATGTGACAGAACGTTCAGGGCGTCATCTCTGCACAAAGAACTATCATTGCGATGTAACTGCAGGGACTAAAAGTGACAGAGATGTAAAAAAAAAAATTCCTGCTGAAATGAGTCTTTGCCTTTTTATTATAATTACAGGAAATGGCGTCTGATAATATTCTCAGATCTGTACAATAAGACAATAATCACTCACAGAGATGATCCTATAGACAATGATGAAGTCGTTACTGGGGAAATGTTACATTTTATCCTGCTCCGAAGTATTTTCCATGTTGCATAGAGGTTATTCTTCATTTTGGAACCTAAAATGTATGTTTTTAGTAATGAAAAGGGAAGTTTTTTGGAAGTGCACCTGCTCAGAGTAGGTGCATTTTTGCGCCTATTTTGCGCCTTTTTAGGCGCAAATTTGTGATAGATCCCGTGCAAACATCTGTATAGGAGGCACTCACTATGTCAGATAAGGCGCAGGGACTCAGAACCACTAAGTGCCGAACTTTGCTGTGCGCCAGAAAATGAAATTAACGAGATGCGCCAGATTTTTGTGCTAAAACACGCTCAAAACAGTATAACAGACTACGATTAATGTCCCGCAAAAAATTTAATAAAATCAAGAGTACAAACCAAGCTCAAAGCGCAATGCAATACAGGTGGCAAGGGATGATAAGGAAAAGCAGGCAACTAGGCAACTCAAATATAAGCAAACTAGTGTAGGTAAATCAAATCACTGGCAGAGAAATCCAGCTCCAAGGATAGTTTTATAGCTGGCCAATGAGAAAACTGAGAGGCAGCTGAGCAAAGTTTTGAAAGTTTTAACTCTCATCTTCCTCTCAGACCACCACTGCAACAAGGGAATGTGACAAGAATGGAATCGCAACTCAGCCCCCATTCATGTTCTGGAATAGCTGATCCATGTGGGGGCAAGGTGTCACGTACTGATGACCTAAGACCTGACCTTAGATTATCAGTATAAAAAGTGCTTTGGGGGCAACCCCTTTAAATTAGATAATGACATGGAAACGTAATGATACATTCCCTTTAAGGCAATGGCTGACAACCCTTCCTAATAATGACTAATGTCAACCCTGGACGGGAGTGAGAGAATGTTGACGTAAATCCTTTGCTGGCAGATATAAGGTCTCGCTTGTCTTTGCTGGAGGCGCAGTTGTTATCCTGAGACTAGATCAGTATAAATTGATATTATTTGCCTATTAGAGGTAACACGCTGCTACACACTCGCCGCGCTCAAGCCTCTCCATCCGACTAAGGATGCGGCAAATCTGAGGGACCTCATTTGTGCAAAATGAAATCCTATTTATAGCGGCGCTCCTCTAACTGTGCAATCAGGATGCCAAGCGGCTTGTCAGAAGATGACTGATTGCTATTTCTTGAGGAAGTTCTCGCAGATTAGTATGGCGCACACGTGTTGCACTATTTTTAGCTTCCCGGCCGGCGAGAGGGGCGCAAAACACAGTGCACAGTTTGGGAAAAATTGGAGAGTCATTATCTACGGTGAATCTGAATTTTCAGTAAGAAGTTAGTTATATACACAAAGAGTGCAGAATATTACTGCACCTCCCATCCACACACTGGAAATGTTACTTTTTGTAATTTCTGTGGTATACAATTCCAAACATGATACAAGTATCTATCTATCTATCTATCTATCTATCTCCTATCCATCCATCTATCTATCTATCTATCTATCTATCTATCTATCTATCTATCTCCTATCTATCTATCTATCTATCTATCTATCTATCTATCTCATATCTATCTATCTATCTATCTATCTATCTATCTCCTATCTATCTATCTATCTACTTCTAGAAAGATCCAGCGGCACTATCTGGTGTACTATAGGTGGGTGCAGGCGTCCTAGGATTCTTCAATAATAAAAATCCAAAAACGGGCAGCACTCCAGATTGTGAAGAAAAGGTGATCCTTTTTATTCCATTGTGAGCAACTACAGCAACATTTCGGCTCTAGAGAGCCATAGGGCCACATGTATCACTCGTTTTTTCTGTTGTTTTTGCGACTTTTCATTCAGGCGCACCGTTTTTGCGCCATTTTTGCGATTAAACGCCAAACTAGCAGCAAAAATAAGCAGCTTTCCCTCATCTATCTTACCAATACAGATGTTTTGCTGCGCCTAATGATATTCATCACTTGCAACGCTTTCATTTATGTGCATAAACGGGCGCAAAAACACTCCACCCCGAAGGTGGCGTAAACTGAGAAGAAAGCACTGAGCCCCTTTCAAGAACAGCTCATTTCTAGCAGCAGAGCTCAGCCAGACACTGGAACATATAATAGATACATTAGATACTCCGCAGACACTGGAACATATAATAGATACATTAGATACACTGCAGACAGGAGCTGCAGACTCTATTTACAGTTCATCACCTTCTATTTACAAAATATTCTGCAAACTCCTGAGCTCAAAGCAAGAGAGAAGAGAACTTTGCACAAGTTTGCAGAATGTTGCAGATACGACATACAAGTGTCCCCCATGTAATTCTGCACAGTATCACCAGTGTGTCTGAGGGGGATACTGTGCAGAATTAGGGCTCATTCACACGGCCGCCTGCGGGGACGTACATGCGGCCACAAATTTGTGGCCGCATGTACGTCCCCATAGACGGCAATAGCGGCACGGCGGGGATCCGAGCCGCACACCGCAAAAAGATAGAGCATGCTCTATCTTTTGGCGTGTGTGCGGCGGTGCGCCGCTATTCTCTATGGAGGGAGGAGGGGTCACCTCCTCCTCACCTCCAGCACACGGCGGTATGTCCGCACGGCGGGCATACCGCTGTGTGAATGTACCCTTACAGGGGTGCAGCAGGAGACCAGCACTGGGGAATCCCCTCTAGGAGAAGCCCCTGCTGAGGAGGTCACTGGGTGCAGGGGGTCACACACCTGGGTGCTGCTGTGAGTGTTATCTTCATTCTGGGCTGTGGGAGAAGCAGAGAGGAGCTTGTAGCAGGATGACATGTAAGTGCCCGAATCTAACATTGCCCCTAAACTGCGCCAAAATTGCGCCTAAACTGTGTTAAAGTAAAGTGATTAATAAGAGGCAGAAAATATACTTATCACAGATGGTTGTAGCTTGTGATAATTCTGGCAAAACAGTGCGCCAGAATTTAGGCGCAACTACCACACTTAGGCGCACAAAAGTGATAAATGTGGCCCATAGTCTGTAGCGATTTCAGAGTTAATATTAGTTACGTTTTTTGACAAGATAAGTGATCTTTTTAATGGTTCTTGACAGCATAAAAGAAAACATAGCAACTATGAGTTTCTTCCCAAAACAGCGCCCCATCTGTCCACAGGCTGTGTATGGAATTGCAGTTCAGTCTCATGAATTTTTCTGGGGAGCTGAGCTGCAGTACCAGACACAACCCATGGACAGAGGGGGGCGCTGTTTGTGAAATGCCATTTAATTCTACTTTATCAATTCCATGTGTGCACAAGTGGAGAAGGATGACGTGGAAACAACACAGGCCCTGCTGATCAGTTGGGAGACATGCAGCGCGGGGATCGTCTCCTGGAGCAGAAGGAAATCTGGTGTTACTTAAAGGTCACAGAAGCTTCTTAGAAGACGCAGACAGTTACAATGTGACAAAGCGAGTGGGAAGAGGAAAAATGCAAAGCTGCTCAAAAAAAAGGGTATATAAACTTGAGGCCGCAGGTCATTTTGCATAGCCCCCTCCCTGTCTTAATGGAGATGTCCAGCATTTCCCTATTTTGTGTACATTACTAATCCAGCACTTGTGACCCTTTCACAATATTTATGGCTGATAAACATAGAAAGTTCACCTGTAACAAAGTGGAAAGAAGTAAAATGGTGACAAATAAGATCTCTGCTATTGAGTTTTTGGGTGTGCCACATTCAGAAGCAATGGTGGATAGGTACCGTATTTTTCGGCCTATAAGGCGCACCGGAGTATAAGGCGCACCTCTAATAAATGCCTGCTAAGACATCTAGGTTCATATATAAGGCACACTGGAGTATAAGGCGCAGGATCAAATGCAGTACCTAAAAATGACCAGCAGGTGGCAGACCTGTGCACAGTTCAAGCCTGCTACACTTCCCGGGAAACTTGTCTTCAGCGTGTCAGAGAGCTCCGATCTCAGAGGTATGGGCTGCTGGGGGTTAATGCAGGGTGAAGCAGCAGGGGTTTAGCTGTCTCCCTCTGCCCCTCCTCCTTCCCTCCTCAGCCAGGGTGTTATTCCTGAGGGGTTCCCTGTGGCTCCTTCTCTTCCCCCTGTTACAGGGCTGTCAGGTATGGGGGATTGTTTACTGATGATGATGATTGCCTCGTGGTCGGCACTATGGCAGCTCCGGTCTCTCCGTGCTAGGGGAGGGCAGGATGGGCACAATGTTAGTTGTGGTGCCAGGGCACTTCAGGAGCTAGGGACCCTGTATACTGTGTGGGAAGGTGCAGGAAATTTCTGGGGTTGGAGCTATTAAACACTGGTAAATGTACAGTACATCTTGTATTTAGCACATTTCTGTATAAGTTCATATATAAGGCGCACTGGCCTATAAGGCGCACCTTTGATTTCTGAGAAAATTAAAGGATTTTTAGTGCGCCTTATAGGCCGAAAAATACGGTAAATGGATGGATTTGAAAAAGAAGGTGATAGATTAATTGATAGAGAGTGTCATTCATCATACACCAGAGTTCCTGCACTGACGTATGACAAAGGGGGAGTTATCGCGGCTTGAAAGACATAAAACAGTTGTACAAGCCATGATTTAGTCACAATTTCCAGCGTATGGCCGCCCTCTATGCCGGTTGGGTGAGGAGGGTACGGTGGTGAACCACCCAGGCCCTGTGTACTGCCTATAGCCTGTGTAGAAGTGTCCCGCTGCTGCACCCCCTGGCATTTATCACAAGGCCTGAGCGCCTTGGCACCGTCATATACTGGCGCCCATACAGTTTATTGCAACTATGAAGTAAAAAAGTTAATATAAGAAACATGTGATAGATAGATATGATACAGATAAAGGGACAGATGTATCTTTTTATTTGCTTCCTTTTTTCTTTCCTATTTGCGTTTTTTTTTTTGCATTGGCTCATTCCTTTGCTATAAAACTATCCTGGGAGCTGGATTTCTCTGCCAGTGATTTGATTTACCTTTACTAGTTTTCTTATTTTGCCTTACCAGGATTTGAGTTGCCTAAACTCCTGCTTTTTTTTACCATCCCTTGCCCCCTGTACTGCATTGCTATCCTTATGCTAAGTCCACACCAAGTGTGGCCCGTGGCAACCAATGAGAGCCCAGTTTTCATTTTCCCACAGCTGTTTATAAAATTAAAGCTGAGCTCTGATTGTTTTCCATTAGGCAACTAGAACACAGCATGGAGGCTCCGTGGTTAGCACTACAGCCTTGCAGTGCTGGGCTCAAGTCCCATCCAGGTCAACATGCAAACAGTTTGTATGTTCTCTCCGTGTTTGCGTGGGTTTCCTCCCACACTCCAAAACAATACTAGTAGGTTCATTAGATTGTGAGCCCCATTGGGGACAGGGACTGATGTGACAAGCTCTGTGCAGTGCAGTGCTGTGTGCACTATATAAATAAAGGAATTATTATTACCTGTTTTACATCAGACACTTCGAATAAATCTCCCACATAGCACATACATATACAGTTCCATCACAAAGCCAGATCAGCCACATAATCAGTGCAAAAACATTCCCTCTAAATATTAACAGCAATATAGAAATTGACAACAAAAATCATATCCATTATGTAAAAAACAAGTCCTCTCCTTTGCCTCACTGCAGAAGATTTTGTTATCCAGTGACTCCCTGGCAATGTGGGAATGTAGGTGAGTATACAGTAGCTCCATAGTGTGCGGATCACACAGTCCACATAGTAATCACGTCTGAGGCCACTTACCTCACTGCTGTCATAGGGTTACACATGGGCCCAGTATAACGGGGTTAATCAGGAAACCTCTTCTCTCTGTGTGTCAACAAGTCATGAAATTCCTACTTATCCCCGGGATGTTGGGTTCTGTGAATGTTCTCCATATGTGACTGTAAGATGAGAGGTGCTTGAAAATTTCCATGAATCCCAAAGAACAAAAATACAATGTTCTGGGATTCATCAGTGTATCCGTGCGGGTAAGGGACTGGAAGCATTACATTCCCTGGAAACTAGAATTCCAATCCCAAATTTAATTTTATAGCCTTCTTATATCTTAAAATGGAGGCCGAATAGAGGGGTCACCTACGTGTCGAGGTAATCATAACAAAACCAAGGGGCGATGCATGGGAGCCACGGATGTAATATGGACATCTGCTTCCTGCAAAATGTGCTGTCATAAGGGTCAATTTAAGGAGTGATGCTTCCAATAAGTTACACGTAGCTACATCTGTGTTGTAAATATGAGACAAGCTTATATAATAGAGACCTCTGCCTCCTATATGGGGGTCTCCTCCCTCCTATGAGCCATAAACGGCACTTCTGCATCTTCTGATTGGCTTCTACTATAAGCATAAGCTCAGCACCAGCCGCTCACAACATTAGAGGAAGAGTCATCAAACAAAGATTACCAAGAGGTCATTGAAACATTTATACAAATCTGTAATATTCTACCAAATTTCCCTTTTTTCAAACCTAAATTTGCATTACTTCTCATACCATCTGCAGCAACAGTTGGCCGTGACCGCTGGCACCTCCTCTGACCCACATGATATACTTTTTACTGCTGCCAGTCTCTACTTGGGGGAACCTGGAAAGGTAAAGGACATCTACCACCACATTTAGGGGTGGAAGACTGTCCCCAAATTGATGCTCGTTACCATAGGGGTGATGGTGGACTCCTGCTGGCATGCTCCGGGGCGTCTTCAATACCGAAATACGGAGTTAGAAACTTTATACAAATGAGCCGGAGAGGCGCTCACCTCTCTTCTTTTGGGCAAAAATGACGCCCTGAACGTTCTGTCACCTTTTTTCAATCTCATTTAATTATTAGTCACAAAGGAGATCTACTTTGTAGGGTAAAAATTTGAGACAAATTTGGTGCAAATAAATTGGAAATGCGACGATCCAAAAACGCATTTACTAAGGCAGAACTGGATCCGTCATAGATCAGGAGCCAAAAATGAGAACAAACCAGGCGCAAAATTAGGCGAACCTGAGACCCACTATGATTGATGATTAATGTCCCCCTTTGTTTTTTCCTAATTTCATACAAACTCTAGACGCCCCATAAGGAAACAGATTAAGGCGTCTTTAAACAACCAACGTCTTCGTAAACTCATTGGACTCCCAATGGGCACAGCGCGCCGGATCATCGCGTGTGCTGAGGCAAGTGCCCCCGTACCAGCAGCGCCCACGGGATTTTTATAATTTTATGATAAATTATTGAAATAATAAGATCGGAATGAGTCTATTGATTGCAGATACAGAAGAGCAATAAAATGCAATGTAAACAGCTTGCTGTCCTGGCACGCACAATGGCCGCTTCTCGGCATACGGGAGGAATCGCTGACATAACTATTCCGGCAATGTGTATGTTATTCAGAGATTCCTGCAACACGGCTGCTCCTGGGCTTAATTGCTTTCATATTCATCACATTTATCAAAGTCAGCACTCCCCTTTCTTAAGAGCTCCTCCATGTTATTCGCCGTCTTAACAGTTCAACGCAAATGGTAAATGCATCTGCGGAAAGATATGAGGCATCTGCTGACATCAAGGAGAAGGGCGCCCCCCCACCCCCGTCCCTTTAAATCACGGCACCATATTGCAGGTACGGATGGCTCCAGATGTTGTCACGCCGTCGTTAGTTCTCTGTCGCCGAAGCATTCCGGGTTATTTTACTCATTATTCCACCAGATCATTTATAACAATCTCCTATTACAATGGCCTCCCGCCAGTTGTCATCACTACTACACTTAGGCGCACAAAAGTGATAAATGTGGCCCTTAGTGTCTAATTTGTATGTACCCCTTCTGCTCTTTTATACAGATCAAATATAACAGTGATCTTATGGTAAAATCCCATCGGATCACTATTATCAGTCATCTATATACACAAACATGCCGAGAGGATGCACATCACATCTTCTCTGCATGCATCTCATCCCTCTGCTTAGGGGATCCCTCTGCAGGCACAGCACTCAGTATGAGCGCTCTATTCAGGGGCAGATGTGACCGGGGACTAATTGTATTGATCTCCAGTCAGTATAACATCCAGATATTGACTGTACAGAAGAGCACAGTGCCATGTAGATGGCCTGGGTCCATCAATGCTGAAGATAATGGTTACTGTACAGGGTCATGTGATCTGAGCAGCAGCAGCCAATACTGAATGACACTGCTGCGATCACATGATCTTCTAATGGAGATTACAGGGTGCTTAAATGAAGTTACATGAATCTGTAGCACCTTGCAGTTTGGACTGAGGGAGACAAGTGAAAACTCTTATGTGGATTTTTGAGGAGTAAAACCACCTGGTGTGTGGTCTGTGTGAGAAGGCGGGAACAGAAGGTTTCAGGCCAATATTAGATCCTCTTAATATAGGGCATCTCTGCCCTTCATTAGTGCTGTCCATATGGAGTGTCTCCAGCCATGGCTCCTGCCAGCTACTTGTGAACCTAGGGTCAGAGAACAGACAGCACTTGCGCCTGGGGAGGTGTGTAACCAACAGATACAAGGTACTAGATTGAGAAATATGCCTATTAACGCATTACTTAAAAAGACCACCAGTAATGTTCCCATTAAATGGAGCTTGTCATCAGATTCTCTCCTATTCACTTATAACAAATGGTTGACGGGTCTATTCCTATAATAAGAGACCTATCAAGCTGGGCTCTGCAAGGAGAAGCTGGAAGGATTTGGCTGTTCTAAATCTATGTTTTATATGAAATGCACATGAGACATCTATGAGACATCTCAGAGCTATACATAGTTATAATGAGAAAGTATCCATATTTTATAATGCCCTGAATCTGCTGACAAGTTCCCTTTAACCATTTCTCTATCGTAAGGAATATTGATTTGGTGACATGTGTGTGCTGGGGGGGAGGCACAATTATTCTTCTCTGCTTACGATACTAAAATGCCTTGTCACTTTCTAATTGGTCAGGGTCTAACAGCTAGGATCCCCAGAGTTTAATATAATGAAGGATTGTGAAATGGCAATATGCAGAGAAATACTTTAAGGGTGCTTCCCATCAATGCACAACAGAAAATAATTTTAATCCAGAGTATGTCAATTTATGTTACAGATTTTACCCTTTTGCAATGTAATTTTTGTATGGGTGCTAAGTTTTTTCTTCTATAATTTTTTTTATCTATTTTTCAATCAATTTTAGAATTATGTGATCATATATTTCATTTAGCTTGTAACATTGTCTGTTTCATTAGTGCTTTTAGCAGGGAATGTTGAAGATGGGTGATTTATTTAGAACGCTGCTAATATGCCCAGGGGCATAACTACAGCGGTAGCAGCCGCTATGGGGCCCACGGTGTCTGGGGGCCCCTGTCATTTGACCTGACACAATAAAGAATGGAGGATGTTCACCATTATATCTATATTGTACTGCACATGTCCAGCAGAATATGTATATAACATATACTGTGATGTATATATGCAGTATCTGTGATGTGTATATGGTGTCTGTATACACTGTATGTGAGTATGTTGCATATGGCACTGTATGTATGTGCATATGCACATGAATGTATTTATATGTGATTGTAACTCGCATGTGTGAGTATATTAATATGTATATTTTTTAAGTGGGAAGGGGGGCCCTATGCAGTATCCTGCTAAGGGGCCCTGTCTCTCCTAGTTACGCCACTGAATATGCCCTAGATTAGAAGATTGCCTTCCAGAGGACAGTATGGTAGAAAGGAAGAGGAAGCATTGTTTTGATGATCCTAATATCATACTCTTACTTTTCAAACCATGCTTTATTCTTTAATGGAGAAAGATTTTGTGGCACTTATGCAATGCTCACCCCACCGGGGTCTGACTGCAGTGTGGGGGCAGCTGGATTCTCTGGGAGCGGAGTGGCTGGCTTGTATTGTGGCCTAGCACCAGCTTGGTTCTGAAGAACTTATTGAACAACAAAGCAGCAGATATCAGGCTATAAATGTTCCCCTCTTCAGGCACACACAAGGCAGTGGAATTGGTTGACTGTGTATCTGGAATATGATGATTCCGTGGAGAAGTAGGGCTTTGACAGTACCTCAGCCTTGACATGTGTCAGAGGGCTGGAAAATAGGGGCCAGACTGACCTTGCAGCTTTAGCATCAGGCTGCGGGCAGGGAAATACCTAGAATTCCAGTCAGAGAGCATAGTGGCAAGCATGCTTTAATACAGAGGTAAATAGCACTTTCAGATAGTAGATAGGATAACTATCAGGTGAACTGCAGAATTAGAGCTACATTTTAGTAAGGAGCTGTCCAGTGGGGAATTACACTGTGATAATCTTCTTATATTTATTATCCATGGCCTCCTTCTATCTAAAATCAACTTTTACAATTATGCCAATTATCCAAAAAGCCATTGGGTGTGTTACAGAAGCCCACTGTGAGGTAGCTGTTACACTTTGCTGCAGTATGTCTCAGTCTCACCCTTAGGCCCCTTTCACACTTGCGTTTTTCACGCCCGTTTTCTGCGCGTGCTTTTGAAGTGCAGAACTTGCATTGCACTCTGACCCATTGTAATCAATGGGTCTTTTCAGACATGCACACACGCGCGTTTTTTTTAACGCGCAATTAAATCTCAGCATGCTCTACTTTTGCAAGTCACGCGTGTGAAAAACGCACTATACAAGTCTTTGGAGATGCATCAAAAACGCATTTCACTCTGAGACACTTGCAAGTGCAATGCGTTTTTCACGCATCAATTGCCATAGAAAAGATAGAGCTCAGTCCTGAGTCCATTTCACGCGCATTTTCTGCGCGTGAAAAACGTATTGAAATTGCATTGAAAACGCACCTGAAAAACTGAGACACTGAACAAACTCTGACTGAAAACTGACTCTGATGCAAAACGTCAGTTTTTCACTGACCAAACCCTGATCGCTCCCTGCACACGGTGGAAAGGAAGTTCTCGTTCACAATGTAACAGGCTGTGCAGCTCCAACACAGAGCTTTTGATAACACGTCCATAGCCTTTCTGTCTCATTAGCATAATTATACAAGTGGATTTTAAAGCAGGCCATGGATAACAATTATAAGATTACCATATACAGAGAAAAAAGAACTATAAAAAAGTTGTCTCACATACCCATATTAAGGCCATCTTGAGGTAGTGGAAGGTTGCTTGGGAGTGCTCGGCATCTTGCTGGCTTGTATATCCAAATAGGTCCAAAGAAGAAAAGGGAGATAGACGTGGCACATCCAATAAAAAATGACTTTTATTCTTCTCACATTGATTTTAAAGCAGGCCATGGATAACAATTATAAGATTACCATATACAGAGAAAAAAGAACTATAAAAAGTTGTCTCACATACCCATATTGAGGCGATCTTGAGGTAGTGGAAGGTTGCTTGGGAGTGCTCGGCGTCTTGCTGGCTTGTATATCCAAATAGAGCCAAAAAAGAAAGGGGAGATAGACATGGCACATCCAATAAAAATTGACTTTTATTCTTCTCACATTAAAAGAATTGTGCGGTGTACATGTAGGCGAG
>CM033642.1:152483946-152695480 GCA_019512145.1 Engystomops pustulosus
CCAATACGGGTTTAGGATTGTAAACCATCAATCTCTGTGAAAATTGTTGTTGCCGTCATGGTGAGAGATGGCTAGACACGAGAGGATTAACACAAACTTCACCTCTGGAACGTCCGTTGTCGGAAAACATGGCGTACTTATTGAAACCTGCCATGTACTTTATGAAATTATTCCAAAGGGATCGATTAAAATCCCAGGCAGCAGCATCTTAAAAATAAAGTTTAATGCTGGAATATACAAATTAATTTCTAAGGATTAAGGGGACAGCTAAGGGCAGAAGTTACTCACACGCCTCATGTTGCACTTCTGACCTTTTCCGCTGTCCAGCTGTCCCAATTCCAGCATAATTTTGCGCGCCACAAGCACAGTATCTTGCAATTGGCTTGCTGCTGGGGAGCTGTGCGAATGTGCAATTCGTCTGTTGGCGGCGCACCAGAAGCGAGCTACTGCCCATGTGCAGAGCTCAAATGATGGCAGAGACGGGCCAGAGCGGATAAAGGAGGGTCATTGGTGGCTACTGGGGGCGGGTGAGGAACCCGTACATCCACCGTCAGTTGTATAGGACTTACGATTTTACAGCACGTCGTCCCAGCTAAGCCAGGGTGCTTATCGATAGCGCTTCCTGGAGAAAGGCGCAGCTTGCAAAGGAAGAGGAGTGGCCAGGAGCACCAGAGGATAAGTAGAAGTAGTCGTTTTAATTTACTGAATAAGCAAATGTTGCTTTTCAGCTAAAAATAGTGTAGAAGAACTTGGTTCGTCGGTAGCCGGTAATTGCTAAAAGGACCATGAAACTCAAACCGTGATGTCTATGCCAGAATATTATGTGTACTATTAAGTTTGTTATAATAGTTGAACTGGCTCCCCGGTCTTAGCATGTGCATACAGGTGGGGAACGTAGAACTTTGTCTTTGTTTATTCGATATACTCGTAAACAACCAGTATGTATGCTGTAAAGATTGACAAATGGTTACACATCATTTAAATCACCTACAAACACCTGATGACTTCTTGACGTCATATCCGGTTTAGTTAGGAGAAGACGTTACCGCAATATTGAGGCTTCTGTGCATATTGGTAAAACATTTAGTATAATCAAATCATTCATATATATGAAAAATATATACAGCAATTATTGAATATGACATTGCGCGAACAGACGCTATTCCAAATTGTCCGTCCACACATATAGCACGATCCAGATGTGTACTATGACCTTTTTTCAAGATTTTATTCAATATGGTGTCCTGATTCAACATTGGGATATATCTCTGTATGATTTTTTTGATGCAATTGAATTGTGGACTGTATGCTGTACTAAACGTAGGAATGCCATGTGTTTCTTTTGCATTACTGGATTTATCTTTAACTGAGCTATCAGAAAGAAGATCTTTTCTTTTAACTTTGTTCACTTTGTCACGAGAAGTGGATAATATTCTCTTGGAGTACCCTCTTGTGGTTAGTTTATTTTCTATTTTTGTGGCATTGTTTTGAAAAATCTGGTTATCCGAACATATTCTTTTTGCACGGAGGAGTTCTCCATAGGGTATAGCATGAATGGTGTGAGTAGGGTGACAACTGGTGGCACATAATATAGAATTGCCTGCAAGAGGTTTTGTAAACATGGATGTATTAACTGTTTTTGATGTCATTGATGCTGTGAGTGCAATGTCAAGAAAATTTATACTGAGAGATGGATTTTCATTGGTAAATTTTAAATTAACGTTGTTATGGTTTATGTAATTAATGAAGTCAGAGAAAGTGTTTACTTCTCCTTGCCAGACTAGGATAATGTCGTCCACATATCGGCCGTAGTAGATTATATTATGAAAAAATGGATTGGTGATCGAAAAAATATACTGTTCTTCCCACCAAGCGACAAATAGTATTGCTAAGGAGGGTGAGAATTTTGACCCCCATTGGGGCTCCACAGATCTGTAAAAAAAATTCTTTGTTGAACATAAAAAAATTGTGTTTCAACAGAAATTCAATGGCAAGTAGGATGTAAATCTGGAGATTGGGTTCATAGGCACTATATCTAGCGAGATGGTATTTTATGGCTTCAATGGCTATATGGTGTGGGATACATGAATATAAGTTTACCACATCGCAAGTAGCAAATCTATAAGTGTCCTGCCAAACAAAATCCTGGAATGTTTTTAATATGTCTGACCCGTCTTTTAAAAAACCTGGTGTGCGTAAGACCAAGGGTTGCAGGTGAGCATCAACCCATGCACTAAGCCTTTCATTGAGAGACCCAATGCCTGAGATGATGGGACGGAGGGGAGGGGGAAATGTATCTTTATGAGTTTTGGGGAAGCCATGGAATAAGGGTGTGCATGGATTATCAATAGTTAGGTAATTGGCTGTTTTCTGATCCAGAACCCCTAAGGCAGTCCCCTCTGCATAATTATACAAGTTAATTTTAAAGCAGGCCATGGATAACAATTATAAGATTACCATATACAGAGAAAAAAGAACTATGTTGTCTCACATACCCATATTGAGGCGATCTTGAGGTAGTGGAAGGTGTTGTCTCACATACCCATATTGAGGCGATCTTGAGGTAGTGGAAGGTTGCTTGGGAGTGCTTGGCGTCTTGCTGGCTTGTATATCCAAATAGGTCCAAAGAAGAAGCTTGGCGTCTTGCTGGCTTGTATATCCAAATAGGTCCAAAGAAGAATAGGGAGATAGACGTGGCACATCCAATAAAAAATGACTATTATTCTTCTCACATTAAAAGAATTGTGCGGTGTACATGTAGGCGAGAAAACAAATGGTTACACATCATTTAAATCACCTACAAACACCTGATGGCCATGGATAACAATTATAAGATTACCATAGTCATGATGCTTGGATCTATGAGAAAGCGTTCCTGGTTTATCCATGCTTGATTTTGATGGTAGATTTCCTTTAGATCCTGAAACAGCAGTTGATTCCTTTCTGGCTGTAGCAGTCAGTCCTGAAGCTGCAGTTATTGGGGCTGTCCTCTTCACAAAGGAGGTATATTTCCTTCTTTCTTAGTGTCCCATTGATCAGTGGGGGGTCAGAGTGATGAATCATCAATAATCTCATATTCATGACCAAACCTGTGTATCATCAGTATGTAAAAGGCAGAAACCATTTTATTCCAGAAAAAATGCAAGCAGTGTTCTATATGGTTACAACAAATAAATAAAATAAAAACAAAAAAACAATGGGCAATGAATAAATTAGTCCAAAATCCTCCAATATTGGTATTAAAATGAAAGTACAATAATAAGTAATAAGCACAGGTCAGCCTACTACATGATGGCATATGGGCACTTAACCTTGCTCATTTATAATTGATATATAAACCGTTTGTACCAAAAGCAAATTGTGAGGCTTTTGTGTACATTTACATGCATAATTACACATAACCTTCACCGCTGAGTAACATGCTCCCTTGATCGCTATATGTAAATATATACATATAAGAACATGCGCTGGGTATTTGTACTGCATGTTTGCTTTATAAATGAACCTCATTGGGATTATTTCCTCTACTTTTATCTCTTACTTTGATTTTTAAATGAAACTGTGAGGAAGATTCACATGAAGTGAGGTAACAGATTTGATGTCTACTAAAGCAATAGAAATTGGCTCCCTCGTTGAAGTCTTTAGTTTCCATGGGAACACACTTTCGTCACACAGAGATATGACTCATTCAGACTTTGAGACCAGGCGAATGAATAACTTAATATGAGGGCCTTGGGTTGCCCATATCTACAGAGGGAGATCATAATCGTGTCATTAATGTTGGTATTAATTGTACTGCTAATAATAATAATAATTCTTTATTTATTGTACTGGTGTTTTTGTTGTAATACTAGAGGCTCAGTCTAAATAACTGAAAATAATCCTAGTGAGTTGAAAATTTTAGGAAGACCTGACAATATTTGGGAGAAATGAAAAAATCTCTCACATCTTAATGAATCTCTGTGATCTAGTCACTTCAAGCATCATTCCAAACAATGCATGGTAATGTAGTGAGAAAGATAATATTTATCTCTATGCTTTTATTCAAGAAGCAGCCAGTTTGTATGTTAAGGTTCGGCCTCTTATTCTGTAATCTGGCATGTGTCGCATTATATGGTTATAACTTTTGAACTCTTAAACTTACCAAAATGATTTTTAACAGTAACAAGTATTTTCTCTGCTTCTACGTCTTTCTAATTTTCACTTTTCGGATATGGCAAGGTAATCAATGAGACAATCCCAGTAAGGCTACATTCCCACTGCCGTGAGCCCGCCGCACCGTAGCACGGCGGGCACACGGCAGCGCGGGGAGAGGAGGAGGAGGTGAGCGCAACTCACCCCCGCCCCTCTCCATAGCGATCTATGGCCGTGGCGCCGTAATACGGGAAAAGATAGGACATGTCCTATCTTTTCCCGGGCTACGGAGCGGTACAGTGCCGCACCGTACCTCTCCCGTAGGGCGCCGCGAGCCCATAGAAGTGTATGGGGGACGTATATCGGGCGCATATACGTCGGCGCCGTAATACGGAAAAAGATAGGACATGTCCTATCTTTTCCCGGGCTACGGAGCGGTACAGTGCCGCACCGGACCGCTCCCGTAGGGCGCCGCAAGCCCATAGAAGTGTATGGGGGACGTATATCGGCCGCATATACGTTGGCCGTATATACGTCCCCCATACTGTAGTGTGAATGAAGCCTAAACAGTACCTTTCCCGCTATGGCTCTGAACACAAAAGTAGGTAAGTAAGTTCCTATTGATCGTACATCTTCTTGGGATATCGTTCAGCCGGCTGTTCGTGGGGGCTCCCGGTTTACAGCTGGTTCCAGATGCAAGTGTCCGATCTTCTAACTAGGAAACTGCACTGGGAAAGGTAATGTTTACTTGGATTGTCTCTTTGATTACCTTGCCATATCCGAAAAGTGAAAATCAGAAAGACATAGAAGCGGAGAAAATACTTGTTACTGTTTGGACTCTGTGGCGTTTTGGACTTTTTCTCCTTATCTTTTTCCCCTGCGCTGTCTTTCTTGTTCTGTTTTATCTTATTTTAGTCTATATGTGTCTACTAATCTATAGGTAGTTGGGTTTTAATAAGTTTTTCCTCTGTCTATTTACAAAATGATTTTTAGATATATCTCAATATTATGTTTTCATTATTTTTTAAAATCCCTATATTCTTATATGACGTTAGACAGTTTACAGAGTTTATCATTTTTTCTGAAATTTTTGGGATAATCTTTATTTTAAATGAGTTTGAAATATAAAATTAATAGGATCCCCCCATTTTCAAAAGTACACCCTTCAAACTATTAAAAACTGCTTTTAGGAATATTTGTAACCCTTTAATGGCCTAATTTTGTCAGTAATACATTAATTTAGCCTTTAAAGGGGTATTCCCATTTCAGCAAATTACTTTTATTGTTTCTATGATGAAAAGTTTTCCTATATACTTTCTTTATCAATTCTTCATAGTTTTTGTAGATCTCTGCTTGCTTTCATTCCATAGAAAGTTTCTATGTTTACCTCCATTAGATAGAAATCTGTCCATGGTTGCACAGGTCCACGGCTTGTTACTGTCGCAGAGAGTAATCAGAGCTGTGTGATATAACGAGCTGCACACCTATGTGACCATGGTCAGATTTCTATCCACTGGAAGTAAACATAGAAGCTTTCTATACAATGACACCAAGCAGAGATCTAGGAAACCATAATGAATTGATATAGAAAGTATATTGGACAACTGTATCACTTTTTATCATACAAACAATAACATTAACTCACTGTAATGGGAATACCCATTTAAGGTTATACATTTCCAAAAGATAAGAAGAGAAAACCCATCCTAAAATTTGCTATGCAATTTTACCCCATATTAGGATGTTACTGGACGCATATATGGACGCAGAAGGGAAAGAGCGCCCTGCAGCTGCCAGTTTTATTCCAAAGAACTTAGTGTTTTTTTGTTTTCTCACTGGGGCCCTTTTGTAGGCTATAAAATTTTAGTTTTTCCGTTAGTGGGGCCATGTGTGGGCAATTTTTTTGCGGGATGAGATGTATTTTCCAGTGATACCATTATGGGGTTGGTGTTCCCATATTAACTTTTTGGAGGAGTAGAAAAGCATCAATTATGTAATTGATTTTTTACTTTATTTTTTTGGTGTTCACCATATAGCCTACGAAACATCTTATTTTTATGCTATGGGTCCCTCTATTGAAGTGGATACCATTCATAGATATTTTTTCTTACGTTTTACTAAATTTCTCACAATAAAATATAATCTGAGGAATAAATCGCTGTCTTCCGAGTGGCATAGCACTTTTATTTTTTGTCTATGGAACTGTTTTTTGATGGACATGTAGTACATGTAGTACATGTAGGACATGTCGGATTTTGGACATTTTTATTAATTTATTTTTTTATTGAATAACTTTTTTTTTTACTTTTTATTTACTTCCACCATGGGACATGAACAATCAATCATCCGATTGTTTATGATAATACCCTGCAATACTGCACATGCATAGGCTGACACGGTGCCTTTAACCCCTTAATGACCTGGTCCTTTTTAGTTTTTCACTTCCATTTTTCCCTCCCCACCTTCAAAAATCTGTAACTTTTTTTATTTTTCCCCATAAGGAGCTCTGTCATGACTTGTTTTCTGCATAACAAATTGCACTTCATAATGATGGTATTTAATTTTCCATGTCATTACATTTATATAGAACATTCCCTGCAATGCGAGGCTTAATGTAGTTATGGTTTTGGAATACTTAGCAACATATGTATCACATTGTCAGTGTCTCTTTTTTATGACATGTACTTGATTCATATACATGTATTTGTTGCTCTAGGAATATGTATAGGTATATACAAGAAGGTGAATCTTGCTAGTGTGGTCCCTAGGGACTGTTTCTGGGAGGTGGGTCGGTTTTGGGACTCTATGTACTTGGTCCATGCATAGTTCATAGTCTGCTAGGGGCTTTAGTCATGTCTTGGACATATTGTTTAAGTTGATTTTTGGGTTAATCTTTAACTTCCTCGTTGCTCTGCCGCCTGATCTCAGTAGAAGACACATGGAGCTTATCTGCACCGGCCTTGTTTATCCCCACCTGCTTCCGGCTGCCTGTCCCTCTCTTCTCTTCCCTCCTCCCTGGAGTTTCTCTTCCTGGAGAGGACACTCATCCTGCTCCTGTCACTTTGGATGTCTTTGTGATGTGACTTTTTTTTTATCTTTCCATGTACAGAGCTGTGTGATGGGTTGTTTTCTGCGTAACAAATTGCACCTCATAGTGATGGTATATAATATTCCATGCCGTGTACTGGGAAGCGGGAAAAATATTCCAAATGCAGTGAAAATGGTGAAAAAACGCATTTGTGCCGTTTTCTTGTGGGCTTGGATTTTACGGCTTTCACTGTGGGCTTGGATTTTACGGCTTTCACTGTGCGCCCCAAATGACATGTCTACTTTATTCTTTGGGTCGGTGCGATCGTGGGGATACCAAATTTGTATAGGTTTTATAATGTTTTCATACATTTACAAAAATTAAAACCTCCTGTACAAAATGTTTTTTTTAAATTTTGCCTTCTGACGCTAATAACTTTTTCATACTTTGGTGTACGGAGTTGTGGGTGGTGTCATTTTTTGCGACTTTTGATGACGTTTTCATTGCAATCATTTTAGGACTGTGCTACCTTTTGATCACTTTTTACAGATTTTTAAAGTGCCATTTTTTACTTTGGGCGCTATTTTCCGTTACGTGATTAAACGCAGTGAAAAACCATTATTATATTTTGATAGATCGGGCATTTTTGGACGCGGCGATACCTAATCTGTTTATGATTTTTACTGTTTATTTATATCAGTTCTAGGGAAAAGGGGTGATTTGAATTTTTTAATTATATATTTTTTTTACTTTTTTTCATTTTTATTTTTACAATTTTTCAGACTACTTAGGGTACTTCAACCCTAGTTTGTCTGATCGATCCTAACATATACTGCCATACTACAGTTAAACACCTGCGATCGGAGCTCAGTATGAGCTGTTAGACACCCTTAGTTTTATGATGCTGGCTCAGCTCCATATATTGGACACTGAGCGTTAAAGCCCAGCACTCAGTGTCTGAAATAATGGGCGCAGATTGCTAAGGTGTTAAGCATGGGTAAAGCTCACACATATTTGTCAAATGTCCCTAATGTCTCCCGGAAATTTTCGTTCCTGGAATTTTTCCTCTTACTTTATCCTCCACTGGCTTTATAGGATGTTTATAAACAGGGTTATTTATAATATATGGAGGTGTTTTCCAATGAAATCCTGGACGAATATAGAGATGTGTTTTCTATATGATAGCTTATGGTCTAATTTAAACAAGCCCTTTCTTCTAGCACAGTATAGAACTAAGAATGAAATTGCTTTTCATGTGTACAAATTGGATGATAATTGTAGTGACCATGACTAAGGATTGAAGGAATATAGTTTGAAATGCGTAGGTGTTTTGCTGCCAAATATACCTTCTTGCATCCTGTGATTTTAAAATGTATTAATAAAGGATTGTGTGATAATATTGCACCTACTGTACATTTTTTTTAAATGTACATCTTTAAAGTGTATTGTCAATTTGATTACTGACTGAGTTATGAGGTTCCATTCACCAGACCAAATACTAATTACATATACAACTGGCAGGAAGGCTAACACCCCAGGAGATTCCTTGATGACCAAAGATTAGTATTAAGCTTCCCTACCCCAAGTGCAAAAAAATCACATCTCTGCTAGCTCATCTCTGGGGAAGGAGAGATCAAAGGAAAAGTGAACCTGTGTGTTACTTTTCCACCAAAAGAACTATGAGAGACAAAGAAATATCATAGCTGTCTATAACTGAGGCATAATTCACAATTATCGGTCTCCAGTTACAGGGGAGAGTTATAGGATCTAAATACCCTCATGGCCCGAGTATCAAAAGCCTAGCTGCAGGAAAACCCAGCCAATTGCTGAACACCCCTGATGTTAGGCCTTGACAATGAAAGTTTGGTATGGGGTGAAAGGTAGCAAATTACACTGGTGATTGGAAGCAATGGCATGATTGAAGGAGAGCAGATGCTGGCAGAGGGGGAACATACCATACAAGTGTTGATAAGGTGATAAGGATCTCTAATCTCTCTCTTTTTAGTATGCGTCAGTTGTGTGTTCCAAATTAGTGAAGCATGTGTGCACGTCTCAAGGAATGACTCAGACAACTGCAGATTCAAGTCTCGCTCATGCTACCGCCCTGGGTAAATCAGCACTGCGCAAGTTTATTTGGTTTACCAGTCTACATAGAAAAGTAGAAAAAAAGTAGGAAAGAAGGAGTGTACAAAGTATAATTTATCAGTGTAGTCTCTTGAGTTTCCTGCTGTCTCACGCTCACGTCACCATAGGGTTGTACATGGAATTCCTGGAATTCTCCAGCCTCAAAGTTTTATGTTCGGTCGAGGATGGCGGCAACCTCTTATGTTCAATTTATATTACACTACTTTTTAGGAAAATAAGACAAATAGAAATGACAGGATTTGATCTATCAGCTAGGTTTTCCTTAACAGACCCCCTAAATCCTGGAATTTCTCTAACTATTCTTTGCTTTAGAAAGACCTACCAGATTTGCCCATATGTGTTTCATTCTCCTCTTCACCCGTTGGATGACAGCATACCCCTGTTGGGTGTGCCCCTATTTAGTGGACTTTCACATATGGGAATCAAATCTCTACTCTACCGTTCCCTATTCTAGGGGGGCTGTTTGATATGTTTCAGGGGTGGTTGATCTTAGATGGATATCTTCATTGTGCAAATTTATATAGCTTGAGTAGGGTTTTTTTGGCTTGACTAACTCCTGGTACCCAAGGGTGACTGCAGGATACATCCCCTTTTTGGTCCGGTCTATAGTTTATGGGTTTATTAACAGGCAGATTCTCCAACAGGCAGCAACATCCTCCACTCTGGGCACTTCTTCTATCGTGGTTCTTACCTGGACTGCCATCTGGACATGGTGGACTAGCAAAATCACAATCCCCAATATCACCCCCACTTAAAGGAAACCGTTCCAATCCCCCAACCACAAAGTGAAGGACAAAGTGTCCACTCCAAAGTTTCTCTTGAGTTCCCTGGACAGTCGTTCAATCTTTTCAAGGGCATGGGTAATGGATCCATAGGGGGCAATGTCATCCTGGATGTACATGCAACAAGCCACTCCCACCATCTTACAGACTCCGTCTTCTCAGCAGGTTCATTCGCAAAGCCAGCTGTTCGGAAAGCATCTCGGATATAATCCACACATCTCTGTTGATTACAATAAAACCGTTAACCCATTCAACATTTTTGTTCATAGCTATCTGGGGAATAATGAACTCTAGACCTGCCCATATCTGGGACCCCCCTTGGTACTCCTACTGTATCTATATAAACATTGTCATCTGGGTGCTTCTCTCTTAGACCTCCAGAATCCTTTGGGATTCTCTACCTTTTCTTTATGTGTCCGATCAAACTTATCCTTGGGGATCACGAGGAAGGAATGCACAAATTTTATAACCGTACACTCACCTTCTTAGCCTCTAGGCTTGACCTGACTCTTCTATCCCCACAAATCAAGTACACATCAGACACTGCCAATACAGGGTTAACCTGTGCTGTCAATGTTAAAGAAGGTCATTGTCTTGTTGCACCAACCGTAGGTAAAGTCTCCTAACCTGGGGGCATCCTGGTCACCCCTTTAGATACATAGATAGTCATGGTTGGGGTGCATACAGTCAGTCAGAAGAGACCAGCTAGCAAGAAGAATTAGTAAGTTTTCAATACAAAGCTTGGAAGCAGGCAATTTTTATATTTTAGTCTGTGTGAAAGAATAGGCATTTACAATTATTTGATGGAGCTCCAGCCTTAATATATTTTGTTAGCTTTATTCTTTCATCTACTCGAATATCCTTTTATAGTGGAAAGGTAGCAAACTTATACAGACTACTTTACTGTATTCTATTGGGCTAAGGAGTTTATTTCTATAGAGATGAAAGATTTATGAGTTAGTTAGGATTTACATAAATTGTCTTAGAATGAAAAGTTATCAGTACATCTTGGCTCTGGCACTAATGATAACTTAATGATATCACATTGATGGTGACATATACAATTTTAAGTGGTTTTCTTCTTTTCTTTGCCATCATGCCACTGAGTTAACCTTTAAAACAAACCTGTTACCAGGAATGTAATTTTTAGCTGGTGACAGATTCCAATAACCTATGCTGATTTTAAAAATCCCTTTATCAGCATTTACGTACTTATACTTATATATTAGTTTAATTCACATAACTTGGCTCCCTTCTAAGCACCATGTTGTGAGTCCTGGGACATGGGCAGCTGTAGCATGTGTGCCTGTGCCTCCTCATGCATTCTTCCTCTGCTCTACGCCATCCCCCTGCCTCGCCTGCTTGAGTGTGGAGGAGAAGAGAATGACACAGGTGCACTCAGGCTGCAGCTGCCCCCTCCTCCGGAACTCACCACACACTGCTGGCTGGGAGCCAGGTAATGTGAATTAAGCTTATATAAACTAATGAAATGATTCAGAATGCTGACCAAGGCATTTTTAAAATCAGCATAGTATAGGCCAGTGGTGGCGAACCTATGGCACGGGTGCCAGAGGCGGCACTCAGAGCCCTTTCTGTGGGCACCCGGGCCATCGCCCCAGCACACCAGACAAGACTCAAAGAATCTTCTTGCAGTTCCAAGCAACGTAAAAGATGCTGCTTACCGTCATATTTTGATACTTGCTTCGCTACTTAGGATTGTAGGAAGAGGGGGAATGAGACAGGGCTGAATTATCTTTGGAGGTCCTCCTGCTGACCCCACGATTCTCTGTGTACACTGGAAAGAAGCTAAAATGATGAAAATTTTCCATCTTTCTACTGTGTTAATGTCCTCAGGAGGCCAATATGATTGAAAGTTGTTGAACAGGGAGCATCAAGTTACTCGCAATAAATAAGGGGGTTTTTTGGTTTGCACTCGGCCGCTAAAAGGTTTGCCATCACTGGTATAGGCTATTGGAACCTCTCACCAGCTAAAAATTCTGTTCCTGATGACAGGTTCGCTTTATGATGTTCTACCACTTCTGTGTATTATTAGTAAATGGTTAGAATCTCTTATAACCACAAAAACAGCCACAACAAATGGTAGCTACGTTGTACTTGACTGAAAATAAAATTTACTTTGTATTGCACACCACAATAATAATTGTATTGCACACCACAATAATAATAATAATAATATTCTCGTAACTTGGCTTTTTCACTCCCCACCATCAAAAATCTATAACTTTTTTATTTTTACATGTAAAGAGTTCTGTGAGTTTTCTGCATAACAAATTGCACATCATAGTGATGGTATTTAATATTCCCTGTCGTGTATCGGGAAGCTTGAAAAAATTCAAAATGCAGTGAAATTTGTGAAAAAACGCTTTTGCGCCGTTTTCTTGTGGGCCCAGATTTGAAGGCTTTCACTGTGCTCCCCAAATGACATGCCTACTTTATTCTTTGGGTCTGTGAGATCATAGGGATAACAAATTTATATAGGTTTTATAATGTTTTATAATATATAGGTTTTACAAAAATTAAAACCTCCTGTACAAAAAATGTTTTTGATTTTGCCATCTTCTGGCGCTAATAACTTTTTCATACTTTGGTGTAACGAGCTGTAGGTGGTGTAATTTTTTGAAACATTTGTTGACGTTTTCAATGCTTCTATTTTTAGGACTCTACGCCGTTTGATCACTTTTTATTGGGTTTTTTATATTTTTCAAGATGGCAAAAAAGTGCCATTTTTTGACATTCAGGCATTGTCTGTTACGGAGTTATATGCCGTGATACAACGTTATTATATTTTAATAGATCGGGCATTTTGGGACGCGGTGATACCTAATGTGTTTATGATTTTTACTGTTTATTTATATTTATATGATTTCTAGGGAAAGGGGAGGGGGGTGATTTGAATTTGTAGGTTTTTTTTAATACAATTTTTTTTTTACTTTTTTTTTTTCATTTTTACTATTTTTACTATTTTCAGACCCCCTGGTGTACTTTTACCCTAGGTTGTCTGATTGATCATATCATATACTGCATAGGTTAAATCTAGATAGCCTCCGGTCTTCGGAGGCTGTCGTGGCAACCGATTGCCGCCTTCCCCGATGACGTCACAGGGAGCGACAATCTTCAACAAGTATACAAAATAGTGAACTCTAGGGGAACATTAGAACAGTATTAAGTTTGTGATAAGAAGAAAGAGGATTGTTAAATCTGCAGACAAGTTGTAGCTGGTAGAAGCTGAACTGGAGCCAAATAGAAGAAGAAAATGAAAGTCTTCTCCAATTATTAGCCTTATCTGTGCATTGCCAGATTTACAGCAATGCTGGTAATGTTCACAATTCGGCACTTAAAGGGAACCTGTCACCAGTGACCTCATTTCACCGGCTATGCACACGACGGGCGGTCGTGAACCGGTTAACAACTGATTTTCTGATCTCTTGTTCAGACTAATAACAGTGATGTATTGCAGTATATTACAAGTACCAGATGCACTTACTGAAATACAGACTAAATCCAGTTAGATAATAGAGCTTGCTGATGCACTACCACTATAGTCCCACTAATGCATGCTCAAGTATGTTGGGGTATCTCCAACCAAAAAAGAAATATAGATCATAACAAATACTGGCAATAGATGGGTTGAGCAAACCTTATAAAATACAACTATTAAATAACATACATTTAATGACATAAAATAAAATAAATAGTACAACAGTTTGCAGGGCCCATGCAATAATTCAAAAAGTTCTTCTCAATGCATGTGATTGTAATGCATCATATAATATAAACTTATACATATAATAAAAATAGATAATTGTAGATATTATTATATGAATAGCTGTGAGTATTGATATAAGTACGAGTGTCTTTACAATGAGTACATATAGTTGTGCGACACAATTCAAAAATTGCCAAAGGTATGTTATATAGTTTCATTGGTGATATTTGTAGCACCGATACTAGTTAGGATGGTAGTTTGTAACACTGATGTTTGCAGTTTAGACAGCAAATCTTGGTTTGATTAATGTCATCACGATCATAAGCATCAAATATTCTATATAACGTCCTCTATATGTGGCACTGTGGCTGGTCACAGTATATAAAATGGCAAGACGCGTTTTAGAAAACAACGTTCCTCCTTCCTCAGTAACTGAAATACTTTTGAACTCATTTGAGCGTATTTATTCACTAGGTGTTCAAGATTATATATAAAACACAGAGTGGGTATGTCTTTGCCAATCTCAGAGCTTTTAAAAAAAAATGGCCTTGATTTTGATATAACAATGTAAAAACAAAAATCGATGCATTATAATTTTATCTAAAAACAATAATTGCTATAAACATGCATTGTTTAGATGTCAACAACAATAAAAAGTAGAACATGTACTGAAATGAAAAAATTATTAAAAGAATTATACAATTATATAATAGAATTGTATAATTGTATAATTTTTATAATAACATAACATACCTTTGGCAAATATGTACTATACTATACTATATAACATACCTTTGGCAAATAGACAATCTTGGCAAGCGGAGATCTATGTCCTCTGGCAGGCTTCAATTGTCTATTTTATTATATGTATGTGTTATAGTTTGTATTATATGATGAATTATAGTCAAATGTATTGACAAGAATTTTTAGAATTATTGCAAGGGCCCTGCAAACTGTTGTACTATTTATTTTATGTCATTTTGTTTTGTTTTGATCTAGATCCAGTTAGATCCTGCCTCCAAGGACCTGTGTACTGGCAAAGATAAGTTGCTATGACTGAGTGAAGTTATGAAACCCTGCAAGTGACTGGTAGATGTTTTGCCTTTCTCAATAAAATTATATTCCAAGCATCCACTATACCTATATGCTCCATGGATCTGATCACGGCCTCCTCACTACCCCATACTGCCCACCCTTTCTGTTTTTGTTGAGTGTCATGGTTCAAGGGTCTTGCTTGTAAGCTACAATGTTTCCAACACCTGTTTTAGTGCTGTTATGTGAGATGCCTGCAGTATTAACAGTTTTAAAAGTATTAAAAATTTGGCTGGAGATATGGTGAAGCTTCAAAGACGGACTGGCTCCCTAGCAATATGGCAGTTACATCACCAAGTGTGTCTTAATAATGTAGATATTTGGTTAACGATATTACAACAATAAAAGCTGTGGACTATCACCATCCTGCAGAAAAGATAATATTGTGCCTATTATTATTGACGGGTTGATTGGAGAGTTAAAGGACATCTACCACCAGGATGAAGAATTGTAAACCAAGCACACTGACATACTGTTGTGTGCCCCCGCTGGAAGGATATGTTCTTCTTTTATCTTCTTATGCCCTCTTTTTTAAGAAAAAAAGATCTTAAAAATTATGGCTTTAAGTATCTCACTCAGGCCCGGCAACAGCACCTGGCTAACCCGGGCAAGTGCCGGGGGCCTCGGGGTGCTGGAGGGGCCCACTTGGGGACCCGGATCAATTGTACTAGTGTCGCTTTAAGACATTGGTACAAATGATCACCATCCAACTTGATTACTTTTCTGCCTCTGTGCCGCGCTCGTCTGGAGCACAGCATTGAAGCAGAATCCAAAACTCACCTTTCCTCGTTACCCCGCAGCGCCATTCCACACTGTATGTGACGGCTCTGAAGCTGGCGCACATGATGATGTCATCAGATCACGTGTGCCGGCTTCAGAGCCAGCGCGTATGGCAGGCACATGCCGAAGAAAGAAGGCGGCTGCAGGCGCTGCTCTGGGGGAACAAGGAAAGGTGAGGTTTTTTTCTTTCCCAGAGGGGGGGTAGTGTCTACAGGGGGGGGGGGGCAGTGTCTACAGGGGGGGGGAGAGGGGCATTGTGTCTACAGGCGGAGGGTGCAGTGTGTGTACAGGGGGAGAGATGTAGTGTCTCCACAGGGGGAGAGGGGCAGTGTGTCCACAGGGGGAGGGGGGCAGTGTGTCCACAGGGGGGGGGGGGCAGTGTGTCTACGGGGGGGGGGGGGGCAGTGTGTCTACGCGGGGTAGGAGGGCAGTGTGACTACTGGAGGGCCTACTAAAACCTGGTGCAGCCCTGATCTCACTTCCAATGGTAAGCATAGGGGCAGTCTCGGCACAAGGCAGAATTACTACAGGAGGTTTTACTATTGGCTTAAAAAAAAAAAGCCTATGCAACAGAAATATCCATCTGACTACGTGGCAATATTACAAAAGGAGCTTGTAAATAATTTTCAGCTGAATAAGGCCCCTAAGTGACAGAATTGTTACATTTATTTACCATTGAAGCAAACTTTCAATTTCATGGAGAATGTTGGATCCTGGTTCAATGTTCACAAATGTTTCTAAAACAGCTGGAGTTGGGCTCCCCACTGCGGAGCATAAAAAACATTTGCCAAGTCCAGATGTTTTGCTTTCTGTGATTTGTGAGCCACAATGCCTAAATAGTTCCCTGTGTTAAAATGTGGTCATGCAGAAAAGAATGGGTTAATGTGCAGTTGATTCAATTGACCACATGCTGCATTGTTTGTTATTGGACTTAATTCTATTATTTGTAGTAGGATATTTAAGATACAAAAAGACTCCAGGAGGCTGCTTAAATCTTTGGAGTTATTGCAAATTTTAACTTTTTCTTTCCATATGGACTGAAATAGAAAGGTTTCACTTAGGATAAATCAAGATACACCACATGGTGGTTGCTCAGCAACTGTAAGTAGTATTTCTGCAAAGATGTTAACTCATTATGTATTGTATCTTACAGAGTTGGTTGCTCCAGGAGTGAGATATTATTTCAGAAAAAAGAAACATAAAGCGGTATATTTGGATTTAAGTAGAGTAACCGAATAAAAATAATTCCCACCTCACTTATTCCAGAATCGTGGCAACACATTTTGTAGAATGTATGTTATAATGCCATATTTTTGGAATGGTTTAAAAAAATAAATTAAATCGGTTACAGCCCTAAGCCAATAATACATAAAAGATTGTTGATTAAAGGATACACTTTAGTCATATCTGACTCAATAGCAAACATTATAAAACCACCAACTCTTTATCAAAAATATTGTGTGTGTGGCAAGTTGTGTATGTGTATGTATTTTGAAGTGCTTCCCTATGACGTCACTATGAGGCCCCTGCTGTGGACATTACATTAAAAGGTGGCATCTGGGGTGGACATTTAATTAAAAAGGGGCAACTGGGGTGGACATTTCATTAAAGGGGGCCATCTGGGGTGGACATTTCATTAAAGGGGGCCATCTGGGGTGGACATTTCATTAAAGGGGGCCATCTTGGGTGGACATTTCATTAAAGCAGGCCATCTGGGGTGCTCATTTCATTAAAGCAGGCCATCTGGGGTGCTCATTTAATTAATGGGGGCCTTCTTGGGTGGACATTTCATTTAAGGAGGAATCTGGGGTAGACATCTCATTAAAATGAGGCATGTGGGGTGGATGTTTAATTGAAAGGTGGCATCTGGGGTGGACATTTCATTAAAGGGGAGCATTTGCTGTGGGATTTCATTAAAGGGGCATCTGCTATGGACATTTCATTAAAGGGGGCATCTGTGATGGACATTTCTTTAAAGGGGGGCTGTGTTGTGGGCTGCATTTCCTACCCCAAGGTTTATACTCCAGTCAATAACCTTTCCCAGTTGTTTTTTTCCTGTGGTAAAATTAAGAGCCTCGGCTTATATGCAAGTATTTCCATTATGAGAGGGAGTTCAGCTGCAGAGCACAGAGACTGGGGCAGGGGCAGCATCCACATCTCCTGAACTGTCTGGGAGATCTGGTATGGATGGTAGTCGGGGGGGGGGGGGGGGGGGGGAGTTCATGCAGTTAAGGAATGTGATTGGCTTTCCTAAATAGATCGGTTATAAAAAGCAGGTATGAAGTTCATCATTAAATGACTTTTGTTAACTGGGCACATGTTGATTTGGATGCTGGGGGGAGGGGAGGGGGCCTAGTCGTGTGAACAGCCCAGGGCCCATGGGACACTTAATCCGCCACTGTGTGTTTGTGTGTATGTATGTAGTGTGAGCAGGAGAGCTGTGTGTGCGTAGCAAGTTGTGTATCCACATATAGTAATGCTGTGTATGTAGTGTGTGCTGGAGAGCTCATAGTATAGACGTCTAAATATATGGTGTACATATGTAGAAATGTAAAAAATGATATGTGCACTAGATATACAGATAAACAGTAACATGACTTGGAATGTGTTATACACCATTAATTTCAATAGTATTTAATGCGTTAAAGTCCAGTTAACATTTAAGACATTGACTCCTACATTCCTTTAAAAACAAGATTGTATTAAATATTTAAATATAGTTTTGCTATTTTTTTCTCTCTATCTTTGGGCTTGTCTAAAAGTCAGATATGCAATAGTCTTACAGACTGAAAAATACAGTACTTCATGTATTACCATATATACTCGAGTATAAGCCTAGTTTTTCAGCACAAAAAATGTGCTGGAAAAACCCTAACTCGGCTTATACTCGAGTCAAGGAAAAAAACAAAACAAAAAGTGAACTCGTCTTCTGACGCTCCCCGGCATCCATCGGGGCTCCGACATCGGGTCCTGGTCCGTCACAGTCTTCGTGATTTCAGCTGCATCAGAACACACTATGATGTCAGCTTGCGGCAGGCTTTATACTCCAGTGGGCTGGCTAGCTATATACTCCAGGGGGCTGGCTGGCTAGCTATATACTCCAGGGGGCTGGCTGGCTATATACTGGGAGGGGGGCTGTGACCAATGCATGTCCCACCCTCGGCTTATACTCGAGTCAATAGGCTTTTCCAATTTTTTTTGTGTCAAAATTGGGGGTCTCGGCTTATACTCGGATCGGCTTATTTGTATATTTATGTGGGGGTAAAATAAATGTGACTTACCTGCTGGCCATCCTGTGGATGCCTATTCTCCTGGCTCTTGCAGAAGGATTCAGGCAGTGCAGTTACGTCATTATCCCTTCTGTGTCAAAGAGAGGGCACATGCAAATGTATAGCTCTCCCAATCAGTTATTGTATCTATGGTATAGCAACGCAGACACAATTTATTTACTCACTGTACCGGCCTACCTGTTATAATACTCCACTGATTACGGCCTAGATGTACACAAATTTTATGTCATAAGGATTTAGTCACTAACTTGATGTGTATTTACTTTCTAAGAGCAGATATGCAATGCATACCATTTCCAAAGTTCTTTTTCTCTCTACACCACCCTCACACCAGGTGGACATGACATATCTGTTACATTGTATGCCTACTTGAAAATGTCATCAGATTTTCCACAGAAATTTCATTAGGATTTCTTTATTTGAATTATGGTTTTCATGTAGATTTTCTGCATGCAGGTTTGTAATCTCGTTTATTTACCGTGGTTATTTTACAGAAAAAAAACCTGCATAAAACAACATTGTTGGAAAGTTTCATGAGGTCTTTTATTTGACAGAGAGTTTCATATCACAAACACTCACTGTAGAAAAGTAACATCCTCCATATTTTATAAGCACATAGTCTGTGCTCCAGAAATAATGCTAATAGAATTTTGACACATCTTTGTGGCATTAACTAAGTCAACATACAAGTAATATACTAATTTATTGAGAAGCACTTGTAACTTTCATATGAATGCATCTGTATTACACAGTGGAATGTCCACCATAACACATTTTTTAATATAGTTAAAAGTCAGTGAGTAAATGAAAGAAATTAGATGTCAAGATGTCCTCCTTGTGCTCTGTGTGCATTTTGTTTTTCACTGTTATACTTGTCAGCAGCATCCTTATTTTTAGTTTGTGTAAAAGACAAAAATTATTGTGCTGCACATCAATCCTTGTTAACAAGAACACGATACATATGGCCTCTGTCTGAAGGGTATATGGGACATGACTGGAAGGAGCACCCACAGCCTGGTATTTGAGGCAATAGCTACACGTGGGTGGTATGCCACAGTTTCACCTCACAGTTCGAGACTTATAATAAAGCTGTGGTCCATTTTAATCCTAAACCCATGTCTGTATTTTGGTTTGGAGTGGTGGCCATGGCAAATCTGGTTTTCACATTCACTGGGTTGGTGGTATTCTCTCATGTACTGCCGACCATGATGAGTCTGTATGTAATTAAATTGGTAACACTAATAATCATTCATTTACATGGCGTCACATTGACTGTTCAATCGAACCTGAGATGATTGGCCAGATGCTACATCTATGCAATGTGCAACCTTTTTTTGTACATGATCTTGCACATGTATATGTTCTTTCTATCTCTATTTATATTAACATTTTTTCATAAACATAATAATAGGTATAGGTTTAAGCAACTGTGCAAGGACTGCATAAATGTTGGAGTATAATACTACAGTACCCTCTATTTTTATACAAGCATAAATTCCTATACTACACTGACTTGTTTTGTAGGACAGCAACAGGATAACAATCATGTGTATTTACATTCTAAGAGCAGATATACAGTACAATGCATACAATTGGTATATAGCCTACCAGCCCAATACCCCGCAGTATACAGCCTGCAAGCCCCTGCCCCCAGTATACAGCCTGCAAGCCCCTTCCCCCACTGTATACAGCCAGCCAATCCCCTGCAGTATATAACCTGCCAGTCCCTTTCTCCCCAATATATAGCCAGCCAGCCCATATCTCCCAGTATATAGCCTGCCATCCCCTTCCCCCCAGTATACAGCCTGCAAGCCCCTTCTCCCACAGTATACAGCCAGCCAATCCCCCGCAGTATATAGCCTGCCAGCCCATATCCCCCAATATATAGCCTGCCAGCCCCTTCACCCCAGTATACAAGCAGCCCTCCCCCCCCCCCCCCCCCCAAGTATAAGGATGGTCGGGGTGCCATGTCTGACAAGGAAATGTAATGCCTTTCTAAAGCTTAAAAAATACAAAACTTTATCCACAAACTGTTTCTAGTTATTGATGAATAGCTCACAGTCCAAAAGGTACTTTTCATATTTTATCCAGTGCTTTTGAGAGCTCTATGAAAAGTCACAGCTGGACATGTTTTATCTCCTTTTAGCAGGACTACTGTCCACATTGACAGCTCACTTGCAATATTCCCTGTCAATCAAAGCATGGCTTCACAATGCAGCTGCTGTATTAGCAATAAAGGTCACATACTGTTCCCCTGTGAGAAAGTTTCACAGCTCTACATGAAATAGTAGCAATTTCATCGACTGAATCCACATGTATCTCAACAGAAATGGATTCAATTAATATTATAGCATCACCAGGGTTACACTTCATGGGCACAGAAATGGGTGGTTGTGTCTACAGCCTGTGTTATCCTCCTGATCATCACTGGATTATTTAAGCTGTTATTTTTATACCTGGAAAGTTGGCTGGAATTCACAATATATTTAAGGTTAGTCAACATACCGCATATACTAAAGTATAAGCTGACCAGAGTATAAGCCGAGGTACCCAATTTTAACACAAAAACTGTGAAAACCTATTGACTTGAGTATAAGCCTTGGGTGGGAAATGAATTAGTCACAGCCTCCAGCCATAAAGCTGACCAGCCCCCTGCCTCCCAGTATATAGCTTGCCAGTCCTTCCCCCCAGTATATAGGTGGCCAATCCCTTCCCCCCAGAATATAGCCTGCCAGCCCATATCCCCCAGTATACAGCCAGCCCTTGCCCCCCAGTATATAGCCTGCCCCTGCAGTATACAGCCTGCAAGCCCCTGTCCCCACAGTATATAGCCTGCCAGCCTCTAATGTATACAGGCAACCAATCCCCACAGTATAAAGCCTGCCAGTCCCTTTCCCCCTAGTATATTGCCTGCCAGCCCATATAGCCCAGTACATAGCCTGCCAGCCTCTGCCCCCCAGTATACAACCAGCCCCTGTCCCCAGTATACAGCCTGTCAGCCCCTGCCCCCCCACCCAGTATATAGCCTGCCAGCCTCTGTCCCCCCAGTATAAAGACTGCCAGCCCCTACCCCCGCAGTTCCAACCATAAAGCCAGTATATAGCCTGCCAGCCCCTGACCTGAGTATGCCAAGCCTTAAAAAAAAAATTAACACTGTACTGACTCCTTGCTTTGGGTCTTCCATCTTGGTCTTCGGGTCCCCGCGAGTGGCCGAAACACACAATGATGTCAGCTGCATGCAGACGTAATTGTTTTTGCACTGCCGGCATCCCGAGGGGACCCAAAGAGGAGCTGGAGGACCTGAAAGGGAGCCGAAGCACCCAAATAGGAGCTGGAGCATCCGAAACAAGAATAGGACCCGTGGAGGGTGTCGGAAACATGAGTACAGTGTTAATTTTTTATGGAATCAAGTATAAACTGAGTTACCATATTTTTCGGCCTATAAGGCGCACCAAAAATCCTTTAATTTTCTCAGAAATCAAAGGTGCGCCTTATAGGCCGATGCGCCTTAAATATGAACAGAAATGTACTACAGACAAGATGTACTGTACATTCACCAGTGTTTAAAAGCTCCATCCCCAGAAATTTCCTGCACCTTCCCACACAGTATACAGGGTCCCTAGCTCCTGAAGTGCCCTGGCACGAGGACCGCCATTGTGCCCATCCTGCCCTCCCCTAGCACGGAGAGACCGGAGCTGCCATAGTGCAGACCACGAGGCAATCATCATCATCATCATCAGTAAACAATCCCCCATACCTGACAGCCCTGTAACAGGGGAAAGAGAAGGAGCCACAGGGAACACCACAGGAATAACACCCTGGCTGAGGAGGGAAGGAAAAGGGGCAGAGGGAGACCGCTTAACCCCTGCTGCATCACCCTGCATTAACCCCCAGGAGCCCATACCTCTGAGATCGGAGCTCTCTGACACGCTGAAGACAAGTTTCCCGGGAAGTGTAGCTGGCTTGAACTGTGCACAGGTCTGCCACCTGCTGGTCATTTTTAGGTACTGCATTTGATCCTGCGCCTTATACCCCAGTGCGCCTTATATATGAATCTAGATGTCTTAGCAGGCATTTATTAGAGGTGCGCCTTATAGTCCGGTGCGCCTTATAGGCCGAAAAATACGGTAGGTTTTTTCAGCACAATTTTTGTTGCTGAAAAACTTGGCTTCTATTCGAGTATTAGAATTGTATCAATATTATGGATTAAACAGTCTTTAATTGTAATTACAAATTTTACTGTATTCAATGAAGGTCCTACACGCTGATAAAAAAGTCAACCAAACCCAAGGTGGGACCTGCAGGCTCCCATATAAATCCTTCCAGCTAATAAGGGGCATATTTATCATACGCTGGCGCTCGCCCGCTGCTAGCCCCGCCGCTGCATGTTCGCAGCGGGATACATCAAGAGGCTTCCACCTGGCGTAGAAAAAGACGCAGCCGGCGACTTTTCACATATGAAACTCCCCACGCCCGGCCGGCGGTGCCTCCCTTCACGCCCCTTTGGCGTGAAGGTGGCGGATCGGGGCAAATAATCGCAAAAGCTAGCAATAAGCTAGCATTTGCGATTATTTCAATAAATATGCCCCAATAAGTCCTTCCAGTTCTCCACAACAGATGGTATTGCATGTTACATTTTATCTTTCCCAGAAATCAAAAATATGCTTTATGGTATGTAGGGGTGATGTATGTTTATATTGCCCATTGCAACCAAACATGGTACAGTGAAAAGATTTAGCTTTTTCTTTTAGACAGTTTCATAGACAGTTTGCATCGCAAAGGTTAAAAATTGAAGATAAAAGCCAGAGGAAAACACTTTACTCTTCAATAAAGCTTTTCAATGAACAGCATTTATCCCCTAACTGTCCCGAGGATCAGTTCAACTCAGGACATTTACTAAATCTTTCCAACTATTCTTTTTACAACTCTTTTGTTGTTGGATCACTGTCCAGCAGCATTACTCAATTATTCTGCGGGTTCAGCTTCTAGACATTTGACAAGATATTTTTCTTAAGACTGCTACAGCATAGAATTCATGGATCATTCAATATTGGCAAATTTTCCAGCAGAAAAGCTTTCCTTGCCATAAAACTAGAAGAGCAATGTTTGTCCTTTTATTTTATCTACTTATTGAAGAAGGAAGTACTGGCCTAGCAGTACAGGCATCAGCAATGACTGTAAATGAAATCCCTCTGTTATTCCTTATAAATTGACAAAGTTGATTGTGTCTCACTGCATCCTGTGATTTGTTCAATAATCATCAGGCTGTGTAGGGACACCCCGCCCTTACCAGAGGAGTATCATTTGTCAATTTAGGCATAATTATTTATCAGCAGTAAGAGCACAAAAAAACAAAGATATTTCAGAATTGTTATATTATGAAGAACACAAAAATTTACTAAAACGGCGGATTTGACATACAGGCTAACATGACACCCACAATGATATATAGAATGACTACTTTTATCATTTAAATTATACAGGAGAGCAGCAGACGATTCCCAATACGATTTTGGTCTTTGAGTAGAACCTTAACTCCAGTTCTGAGATTCCTGTGTTAGGAATATGTAAATAGGTTTTCCAGAATGGGAAAAGAAAAACTATGCTGCTAGTGCTATTTTAAAGAAAGCAGCTCCCTATAGATCAATGCTTCGTTCACAGGCAAAGCTGGCTTGCAAAGGCTGCTCCACAAGGAGAGATATTCTCTAAATAATTACAAATATGGTGAAATTGTTGAAAAAACACATCTGTGTCACTTTCTTGTTGGCTGAGTTTTTCCAACTTTTACTGTGTGCTCCAAATGATAAGTCTACTTTATCCTTTGGCTCAGTACGATCCCGGTTATACCAAATTTATAAAGGTTTTATTGTGTTTTAATATAGTTTAAATAATGAAAACAATGACGCTAATACGTTTTTCATACTTGGGTGTACAGAGCTCTGTAAGATGTCATTTTTTGTGAGATGAGCCGAGTTGTTTTCATTGATACCATTTTGACGACTGTGCAACCTTTTAATCACTTTTTATTAAATTTATGTGATGTAAAATGGTGTAAAAGTGGTATTTCGGACATTTGGAGCTATTTTCCGTTATGGGGTTCACCTCTGTGAATAACCATTTTTATACTTTGATAGATCAGGTATTTTAAGACGCGGCGATACCTAACATGTTTTAAGACCCTCTAGGGCAGTGATGGCAAACCTTCTAGAGACCGAGTGCCCAAATCACAACCAAAATCCACTTCTTTACCGTGAAGTACCAACATGGCATATTAAGGAGTAAATTTTTGCTACCTGTTTTTCCTCATCTTTCAATCGTATTGACCCCCTAGGCCTAGGGCCACCAATACAGTTGAAAGAAGGAAGGCAAATTAAGATTCGTAGCTTCTCTCCAGGGTCTCTCTGTAGGAGAACAATTGTGGGTCCAGCAGGAGGACCTCCAAAAACATTGCAGTTCTGTCAACACCTTCTTGTTTTTCCTGCAGTTCCAAACAGCCAATGGAATGTTGCTTTAAAACAGCGCTGAGAGCAGCATCTCTTAAGTTGCCTGGGACTGCAGGTGGATTTGGTCCTATTTGGTGAACTCTGTCTTGGAGCAATGGACTGAGTGCCCACAGAAATGGCTCTGAGTGCCACCTCTGGCACCCGTGCCATAGGTTCGCCACCACTGCTCTAGGGTACTTTAAACTTAGATGGTCTGATTGTTCCTACCATATTCTGCAATACTAATGTACATCTGCTGAAGCCATGCGGTCTCACGACATACGAAGATCTCAACAAAAATGGCAGGGCCCATGCGATGCAGTCTTTTAAATGCTGCCGGTGGCAATCAAAGGGTTAATAAATGGCTGTAATATGCACCAAACCCCACCTCTTTATATAGTGTTAGGAGCTCTGTGCAGTAAATGTACGGTGCAGAGCGTTAAGAGGTTAATATACTCAATGTCATATACTTTCCAGTATAAATTCTAAATTTTAATATTTGCAAAAAGTAAGAAATTACCACACACTGCAAGAATGACCTTGGTCTATGTCACATGACAAACTAAATAAATTCAATATTTTCCATAATTCATTCCAGTTGCGTAGGTTTGAGATGAATAGATTTAAAGTGGTGTTGTCACAAAATAAATGTTTTGGCACAGATTTCAAGAAAGCAATAAGTTCTACAAGGAGTTATGCAATTGTGCATAGAAACAGCATCAGTGACAAAATCTGCCTGACAGTCATGTTATTTCCAAAAACTTTTGACAAACTGTCACACGAGCTGACCATCAAATCTATTTCTCTTTTAAAAAAGCACATAAAAAGCTCAAGGACATTTTCTGGGTTTTTTAATATTAAATTTCATTTGAAAAACTGATATAAATATGTTATGACTTTGTCTTTTGTCAGGCAGAGATATAAGCTCTGTTCACATCTACCTCATAGTTTCCATTATAAATAGGATCCACAAAGCAGTGCCATTGCCTGAAGGATACTGGTGAAGCTGATATAAGTCAGCTTGGGTTTGTCTAGTTTTACTGTGTTCTAAAAAACATAAAGTGCAGAATTATTTTGTACATAACAATGACGGAATCTATAAACTAAACTAATATCATATGCACACCTACTAGTAAAAAATGTTAAAAGAAATTGTCAAGACATTCACCTTAAACATTGTATGAATCACACAATTGAATGTACATGTAAAATCCAAGGTTGTTACCATACTATGCATTAGCATAAACAGCACTTTTCATCAGGTAGATCCACTAATTAAATCAGACTGTTGTGCAGGAAAATAATGGCTTGGATGGACTAGAGGACACACAAACACAGAAATAAAGGCTGGATAATACAAACATAAAAGAGTTGTCATGACATATGGGTCAGAACCAAGATGACAATACAGTACATAATTAATAGGCAAAATGGATGATCAGAAAAAAGGCAAAAGGTCATGGAATCGAAGACATAGATGTCAAAGATAAATGCTCCAAAAAAAGATTTAGCAAGCATTGGCCATTGTCAGAGTCTGGGTCCATAAGGTCATTGGACCAGATATCTGATTTAAGTGTTTGAAATTAATTAAGAAGCCAATAGAGAAATGAGGCAGAGTTCATACTATTGCAAACTTAATACAAAATTACATTCAGCAGCGCCTCTTCTACCATACTTTACAGGCAGAGGATGTCACTGAAGCCCAACTGGGCACAGATGTTACACAGATATATAAATCCATTGTATAGCAAATTATGAGGGTGTTCACATGTTGCACTGTAATAAACTGCATTCAGTTTTTAAGTAGTTTTAGGAATACTGTGTTAGCCCCCTTTCACAGTTGCGTTGCATATCATGTCAGAGTCTGATCATGATGCGATCAGGGTTTGATCAGTGAAAAACTGACATTTTTCTGTTCAATAAACTTTATTAATAGATAGCATATGACAAAACACAAGGCATAGTCAGTATATCATGTACATGCTGTGTCTATACATTACTTACAATGTGAGAGACGGGCGCCATAAACCTATCAATTCGGTAATAACATTCAAGAGTGCTCTTGTCTGAGGTACACAATATTTAGGACAACATAGAGAATATTTCTGTTCATTTGGGGGCTGTGTGGGGCACATTACTTACTGGGGGGCTGTGTGAGGACATTTCTTGGAGCGTGTTCACACATGACACTAGGACAGGCCTTGGTTTGATCACATATATTTTCCAGTAATACACATGTGATGGGTAACATGCACCTGGTTTTGTTTAAATGCAAGACAAAGTGTGAGCGCTGCCTTTCAGTATTTGGGGAGATTGTTAGGGGTGGCAGCAGGATAACACTGCCAGGGAACCAAGATGTAGGAACAATGAGGAACATAAGATGTGGTGATGCCTAATGGAGAAGATATAGGACATGTCACCTACAGTCACTGGATGTAACAAGTAGGGATTTCTCCTTTGTTCTCTGTAGCTGTATATGCCAGAAGTAACCTTGTTATTGGCACAACCACATGTGAGGGCGTTATGTACACTGAAAGTGCAATACACATGCATTGGGGCCCGTGCCCCGAATCTTTTACCACCCTAGCAACGCCCCTGCCCCACACCATGACACCACCACCACCAGCCTGAACCGTTGATACAAGGCAGGATGGATCCATGCTTTCATGTTGTTGACGCCAAAATTCATCTAAAAACCTTGTTATTTTTCCATTGCTCTTATAAATAGAAGAAATAGAATATATAATATATGGGTCTTAGAATACACAGGCCCACATTTATTAAGTGCCATGCGCCAGTTTTGCAAGTTCTTTTCAGTGCAAACTGCTTGCAAAGCATGGTTAAGTACTTGTCACAGGGGGACTTTAACTACCCAGATATTGAGAGGGGGGCAGAAACCTGCAGGTCCTTTAAAGGTAGCAGGTTTTTGCTACCAACAAAAGACAATTACCTGTCACAACTAGTCCTGCCTGGAGCCAACAAGAGGGGGAGCACTGCTGGACCTTATCCCAACCAACAGACCTGATAGAGTATCAAAATTACAGGTTAGGGGGAACCTGTGTAATAGTGATCATAACATCATTGATTTTGTATTACGCTTTACTAACAGCATTAGCAGAGGGGCAACCAATACTCTAGACTTCGGGAGGGCAAATTTTCAGCAACTAAGGGAAGACCTTATAGGCATGAGCTGGGACAATGTTCTCAAAGACAAAAGTCCCCTACCCCCACACACAAATATTCTAAAAAAGGTCTGTTAGAAACACATACTATATGGGAAAAAGCATAAAAGGAACAAGAAAAAGCCAATGTGGCTAACTAGTCTTGTAAGGAGAGCAAGATAAGGCGTTTAAAGTGCTAAAACACGAAGGTAGCAATGAGGCATTATAGGATTATAGAGAGAAAAATAAATCCTGCAAAAAGAAGATAAAAGCCACAAAAATAGAGACTGAGAAAAATATTTCCAGGGAGAGTAAAATGAATCCCATATTATTTTTCAAGTATATAAATCATAAGAAACTAAAAATGGAGAGTGTGGGCCCTCTGACGAATAACATGGGGGTCATTGTGGAAGGAGATAAAGAAAGGGCCAATCTACTGAATGTCGCCTTCTCAACTGTCTTTACCCAGGAAAATCCCCTGGTGGAAGACACAATGAGGAATAATGTAAATTCTCTTTGTAATGTCAACAGTTTAACCCAGGAAGAGTTAAGGCGCCGCCTCACAATAATGAATGAATCTGGTGCACTCTGCACACTACACAGACAAACTGTACATAGTGCAGTTTTCACTGTTTTAGTAAATGTGGGCCACAGTTCCAGAACCTATTAGACAACTAAATCATCCAGAAACACTTCTGTACCTTTTTGTTGTCTAAGGGGTTTTGTTACTATTTTGGTGATATCAGGGAGATAACACCTATGACCTAGTATTTAGTATATTGAAAATCAATGCAGCTATCCTCAATTCTGTATGTAAATACTTTGTTGCACTCTAGTGGCAGAATATTGACACTACCTGTTCATTTTCATTTAAAATTCTAAATAAAGTACATTTTAAATTTATTAAACAATGAATAGAATAAAGTTAATCACAATCATATAATTCTATATATAATTTCTGTTCAATAAACTTTATTGAAAAATAGCATATGACAAAACACAAGGCATAGTCAGTATATCAGGTACATGCTTTGTCTATACATTACTTACAATGTGAGAAACGGGCACCATATACCTATCAATTCGGTAATAACATTCAAGAGTGCTCTTATCTGAGGTACACAATATTTAGGACAACATAAACAATATTTCTGTTCATTTGAAGCATATAGGTAAATGTTAAAGATGACCGTGTCCCAATTTACAAGTATTAGTACCAATACTGGCAACAAATCAAACACCAATAACAAAGCACATTTGACACAAAAATACCGAGGGAAGTACACAGGGGATGAAAAGGGTTGGGAAGAGGTGGGAGGGCATTAGAGGGAGACACATAAGGAAGAAAAAGAGGGAAAAAAGGGGATACATATATATAAAACCAAGCAACTATGTATCTACCGCTCGGTCTGTTCCTGAGTGGCAATTGATAAGGTGGGGATCTATGAGCTGCCCCCACCCGATATCCAAGATGCAAATTCCGTCGAACTACGGAAATCAATCCACGGGGACCAAATCTTGTTGTACCTATCCATTTGTGAATATGCGATCCCCTCTATAGCTCTCATCCCCTCCATTCTCATGATATGATTCAATGTTTCTGCCCATTGAGCCCTTGAAGGGCAAACACTTGACTTCTAAAGTCTGGGGATGATCTGGCGAGTAGCGGAAATGCAATGTCTCAGGAAACCTTTCTTTACCGCTGAAATAGAGCTAGGGAACATAGATAAGAGACCAATCTCTGGAAGTAGTGGAATTGTATTTGTGACGAAACGGATACTTTATGCGTCAAAACAGCCGCCTTATCCCATTCCGCCTCAGAGAACGTTTTGTTCAATGCTCTTTCCCATGCCTGTCTGTAAGGAACACACGCTTTCTTAGCCCTCTCCCTCAGCAACCACCCATAGACTGCAGAGATCAGATGTCTAGGCGCGACCTTATTCGTGAAGATCTGTTCAATGAATGTCAGTTCCCTTGTAAGAGATTGTGTGTGACCTAAGGACTGCAGAAAACTACTCAATTGATTAGCCATAAACCATCTGCTACCCTTAATGTCAGCGGGAAACCACCCTTACAGGGATTGTATATCACGGCCTTCTAGTGCATGTCGTGCCTGTGCCACTGAATTTGTCGGAAGCCCAAAAAGTTCAGGGTTCAGATCTCGGAGTGGACATCCCGGGTCCATAAAAATTGGTGACATGGGGCCAGGTATAGAGGTCAAGTTGTGACGTCTCCTCAACTTGTCCCAGCTACCAAGAAGAGTTTTGTATAGAGGCGTACAAGAGGACGACAATCTCGGTTTGCAGCTGGGAGCCACAGGGATGCCATCAAAGGTGCTGAATTTAAAGATGCTTCCAGCTTCACCCATAACTTGGAAGGCTGGCTCAAGACAGCATCAGTCAGGCAGGATATCATGGAAGCTTCATAATATAAGCTCATATCAGGCAGGCTCGCCCCGCCCAATTCTTTAGGCCTGGTAAGAAGGTTGTGTGACATCCGGGTCTAGAGGAGTCCCAGACAAATCCCGATACTATCCTTTTAAGTCTACTTAAATAGGAGGAAGCTACTTGTATGGGAATTGTTTGGAAAAAGTAGAGAATTTTTGGTAAAATGTCCATTTTAATTACACTGATCTTTCCGAACCAGGAAAGTGGGAGGCGCTTCCAGGTGAGAAGATCCTTCTCAATTGAAGTTAAGAGGGGCTGGTAATTAACTTGAAAGAGATTAGACAAATCTGTTGGGATTTGTACCCCTAGATAAGTGATGGCACTCTCGGCCCACCGAAAGGGGAACTCAGCCTTAATATCTCTTACCAAGCTATCAGGAAGGTTGACATTGAGAATTTCGGATTTGGTGAAATTCACTTTAAAGTTTGATAATTCGGAGAAGGTTTTAAACTCTGCCATAGCTGTTGGAAAGGTTGTGCGTGGTTGGGTGATGAATAGCAGTAAGTCATCCGCGAAAATGGCCATTTTATGGTGAGGCCCGCCAAGGTGCAAGCCCTTAATGGATGCATTAGCCCTAATGGCATTTGCTAAGGATTCCATCACTAAGATGTATAACAATGGCGAAAGAGGGCATCCTTGACACGTCCCATTCTTTATACCAAACGGGGCAGTTAGGTCCCCGTTTACCCTAACCCTTGCCATCGGATGGTTGTATAGGGCCATTATGCATGCTAACATGGAAGGACCGAGGCCTATCTGCTTAAGTGTCTGTTCCATAAAGCTCCAACTCACTCTGTCAAATGCCTTTTTGGCATCAACAGAGAGCAGGCACATAGGTACCTTCTTCCGTCGAGCAGCGTGCATCAGGGACATCGTTTTGATTGTATTGTCCCTGGCTTCTCTACCTGGAACAAAGCCTACCTGCTCTTTGTGAATGAGGTCAGGGATCAAAGTTTGCAAGCGTTGTGCCAGAAGTTTGGAGTAAACTTTAATGTCAATATTGATAAGGGAGATGGGTCTGAAGTTGGCGCAATGGGGGGTATCCTTTCCGGGTTTTGGGATTACAGATATATGTGCCACTAAGGATTGTTTAGGGAAAGTAGCCCCTTTCGCTATCGCGTTATATGAGGCTAGGAGGGGTTCTGATATGTCTAGTTTCAGTTCCTTATAAAAACGCGGGGAAAAGCCATCAGGTCCCGGACTCTTGCCCACTTTTAACTCTTTAATCACATTATTAAGCTCTTCTGATGAGAATTCCTCCTCTAGACCCTCTGCCAATGCCTGTGATAATCGTTTAGGGGCAAATTTAGACAAGTATTTAGCTATGTCCTCTTTGGGGACCTATGGGCTACCCCCATCCGCTATCCAAGATGCAAATTCCGTCGAACTACGGAAATCAGTACATGGGGACCAAATTTTGTTGTACCTATCCATTTTTGAATCTGCAATCCCCTCCATAGCTCTCATCTCCTCCATTCTCATGATATGATTCATTGCTTCCGCCCATTGAGCCCTTGAAGGGCAAACACTTGACTTCCAAAGTCTGGGGATGATCTGGCGAGTAGCGGCAATGCAATGTCTCAGGAAACCTTTCTTTACCGCTGAAATAGAGCTAGGGAACATAGATAAGAGTCCAATCTCTGGAAGTGGTGAAATAGTGTCTGACTATAGTTTATTGTAGAGTGTGAAAACCACTTTCCACAGGTTCCCCACCACAGGGCAGGCCCACCAAATACATAACATGGAACCATGTTCCGGGCTGCACCTCCAAGAGGTGTCAGCTACCGAGGGGAACATCTTATGTAGCTTTGCTGGGGTTCGGTACCACCGAGCCATGATTTTGAAGTTCATCTCTTGAATTTGTGACGAAACGGAGACTTTATGTGTCAAAACAGCCGCCTTATCCCATTCCTCCTCAGAGAATGTTTTGTTCACTGCTCTCTCCCATGCCTGTCTGTAAGGAACAGGCGCTTTCTTAGTCCTCTCCCTCAGCAACCACCCGTAGACTGCAGAGATCAGATGTCTAGGCGTGGCCTTATTCGTGAAGTTCTGTTCTATGAATGTCAGTGCCCTTGTAAGAGATTGGGCAGATTTATCAAGCAGTCTGAAAGTCAGAATATTTCCAGTTGCCCATGGCAACCAATCACAGCTCAGCTTTCGTTTCACCAGTGCTCATGAATATTTTAAAGGGGAGCTGTGATTGGTTGCCATGGGCCTGTCTGTAAGGAACAGGCGCTTTCTTAGCCCTCTCCCTCAGCAACCACCCATAGACTGCAGAGATCAGATGTCTAGGCGCGGCCTTATTCGTGAAGATCTGTTCTATGAATGTCAGTTCCCTTGTAAGAGATTGTGTGTGACCTAAGGACTGCAGGAAACTACTCAATTGATTAGCCATAAACCATCTGCTACCCCTCATGTCAGCGGGAAACCACCTTTCCAGGGATTATATATCACGGCCTTCCAGTGCATGTCGTGCCTGTGCCACCGAATTTGTCGAAAGTCCAAAAAGTTCAGGGTTCAGATCTCGCAGTGGACATCTCGGGTCCATGACATAGGGCCAGGTATAGAGGTCAAGTTGTGACGTCTCCTCAACTTGTCCCAGCTACCAAGAAGTATTTTGTATAGAGGTGTACAAGAGGACGACATATCTCGATTTGCAGCTGGGAGCCACAGTGATGCCATCAAAGGTGCTGAATTTAAAGATGCTTTCAGCATTGTCCATGACTTGGAAGGCAAGCTCAAGACAGCATCAGCCAAGCAGGATATCAGGGAGGCTTCATAGTATAAGCTCACATCAGGCAGACCCGCCCCGCCCAATTCTTTAGGCCTGGTGAGAAGGTTGTGTGACATCCGGGGTCTAGAGGATTCCCAAACAAATCCCGATATTATCCTTTTAAGTCTACTTAAATAGGAGGAAGCTACGTGTATGGGAATTGTTTGGAAAAAGTAGAGTATTTTTGGCAAAATGTCCATTTTAATTACACTGATCCTTCTGAACCAGGAAAGTGGGAGGCACTTCCAGGTGAGAAGATCCTTCTCAATTGAAGCTAAGAGTGGCTGGTAATTAACTTGAAAGAGATTAGACAAATCTGTTGGGATTTGTACCCCTAGATAAGTGATGGCACTCTCGGCCCACCGAAAGGGGAACTCAGCCTTAATATCTCCCACCAAGCTATCAGGAAGATTGACATTGAGAATTTCGAATTTGGTGAAATTCACTTTGAAGTTCGATAATTCTGAGAAGGTTTTAAACTCTGCCATAACTGTTGGAAAGGTTGTGCGTGGTTGGGTGATGAAGCCCTTAATGGATGCATTAGCCCTAATGGCATTTGCCAACCTATCCCTTGCGCATAGCGTTTTCTGATCAAGAATTTGCAGGATTTGTTGTTTAACGGAAGAACGTTCTGCTCTTAAGACCTCGGTTTTCTGTCTTTTGTCTGCGGATTCAAGGGAGGCCAGAGTAGATAGCAAAGTCTGAAGTTTAAAGGCATTTTGTCTCTTAATCCTGCACCATGTGACATAAATACTCTGCGTAGGTCACACTTTAATCCCTCCCACATGAGTGGAGCATTATTATGATCAATTGAGTTGCCTCTCTTGAATCCCTCGATGGCCGCCTTTACTTTGGTCATGCAGAGGGCTTCTTTCAATTGATGATCATTCAGCCGCCATGAGAATGTCTTTCTTCTCTGGTGGTAGGGCCTAATATCACCCACTACACGTGCGTGGTCTGACCGTATAATAGAGTCAATGGAACATGTGGGACTAAGATCAAGAAGAGAGTGGGAGACTAAGATTACATCAATGCGACTGTATGTGTTATGGACACTAGAATAGTGACTATAATCCCTTTGTGCTGGATGCAATATTCTCCAAAGGTCCACTAGGTTTAATTTGGCTAACTCCTGTTGCAGTCTACAGGTGGCCGCAAATAAGATTGAGGACTTACCTTCAGATGTGTCAAGGTCTGGGTCAAGTGGCACATTCAGATCACCGCCAAGTATGATGGCAGATCCCCCAGCAAAGTCTGCCAGATCCTCCAGGAGGCGAATACCATATGCAATTTGCCCTGTATTTGGAAAATAGACATTAGCCAATGATCTTAAGGAAAGATTTAAGGAAAAGAAACCTGCCCTCTTGGTCTATCTGAGAGTCCAAGACCTGCGGGGAGAAGGAGGAGTGAAATGCCACCGAGACCCCCTTAGATTTCTGAATTGGATTTGGTGCATGAAACTACACGTTATAAAATTTGTTGCGACAAGTAGGAACGCAGGAAGTCTTAAAATGTGTTTCTTGAAACATGACTATTTGCACACGTTTTTTGTGGAGCCCATATAGAATTTGCCCGCGTTTCCCTGGTCTGTTCAAGCCCCTAGCGTTATACGTGGCAAAAGAAAGATTGGTCATTGTACGCTGGTTGTGGGATAGGGGAGGAGGGAAGAAGAAATAGAAACAAAAGAGACAGGACAAACAAGGCTAGACACAGACTAATAGATCCGAACAAAGACAAACACAGACTCAGACAGGGGGTGCACAAATATAAAACTTCCGATCGGATGGAACTTAACTAACAGCAAAGAAAATATAGAATCAATATGTTGGCCTCTCCTTGCTAATAGGAAGAGGCCAAATCAACCAGTAGTTATACTCTAATCTACACTCTGATGTTATACACTAGGCAACACTACGTGTCGCAGACCTTACGTGGGAACTGGAAAACTAGTGATGGTCTTGCATTAGCACCAAACCCTCAGTTGTATAGGCAAGGCAAGACAATTAAACAGCAATGAGCTGTATCCTAACTTATTAGAACTAAGTTAACAAAGCAATTCCACATTTCCCTCAATCATGCTATAACTCAAACAACATCACAGGGTGTGTGGAACCCGATTTCTAAGAACAAAGACAGTCCTGAGAGCACACGCGGCTCAAGGTGGTCCCTGAGATGTAGCGCTCCTGGACCTTTTAGGGTCCCTTTGCTGTTTCGGTGGGACCTTATTCCATTGCTCCCTCGGGGGAGACAGCGGCAGAGAGATCGGACTCGGCCAGTCCGGAAGTGACACCATTGGAAGCTCAAATGTTCCTAGAAATTTGGGCAAGTCACCCAGTTTTGTGGACGAGGTCGTCTTCCCCTCTTTCTTGGCCATCAGTTGGAAGGGATATCCCCATCTATAGGGAATTTCACGTTCCCGCAGCAACTGTAATAAGGGCTTGAGAGCTTTCCTAATCAGCAGCGTGCGTCTAGCCAAGTCTGGAAGGACCAGGATAGGTGAGTCACCATGGTGTTAACCATCAGAGTCCCTAACTCGCTGTAGGAGGCGTTCTTTCTCTTTATAGAAATGAATTCGACAGATGACATCCCGTGTGCATTTAGGATCCGTGGACCGTGGACCTAAAGTACAGTGAATTCTATCAATCTTTTTGTTAGGAAACATTTGCAGCAAGTTACCAAAGAATTTCTGGGCCCAACCCTCTAGTTGGGCTGGTAGAACCTCCTCCGGAATTCCGCGAATCCGCAAATTATTTCGTCTATGGCGATTTTCTATATCATCAATATGATCCACGATATCAGCTATTTGAGATGAATGTTGTATGATGACCTCTTTATGAGAATGAATAACATCACACAACCCCTCTTGTTGTTCCTCCACTGCCCCCCGCCACCTGTAGTAGCATGATCACTGGGAGAAGGGCTCTGAGCAGAAGCCCAACATGGGGAAGCCCCCAGGGAGGCTGAATGTGTCATAGGTAGAGATGAGCGAACATGCTCGTCCGAGCTTGATGCTCGGTCGAGCATTAGGGTACTCGAAACTGCTCGTTGCTCGGACGAATACTTCGCCCGCTCGAGAAAATGGCAGCTCCCGCCGTTTTGCTTTTTGGCGGCCAGAAACAGAGCCAATCACAAGCCAGGAGACTCTGCACTCCACCCAGCATGACGTGGTACCCTTACACGTCGATAGCAGTGGTTGGCTGGCCAGATCAGGTGACCCTGGGATAGACTAGCCGCTGCCCGCGCTGCTCGGATCATTCTGTGTCTGGATGCCGCTAGGGAGAGAGCTGCTGCTGGTCAGGGAAAGCGTTAGGGTGTTCTATTAGCTTACTGTTAGGCAGGAGTGATTCTCAAAGAACCCAACAGCCCTTCTTAGGGCTACAATAACGTTCTACTTTTTTTATTTTAATTTGCATCTAGTACCATTTTGTGAGGAATTAGCAGGGGGACTTGCTACCGTTGTGTTTAGCTCTTAGTGGCGCACATATCCATAGCAAAGACCGAAGTGGGAAAATTTAGTAGGGGTTGGATTTCAATTAGGCACTAACTCAGTGTCATCTCATCTGGCATAGTAGTGTGCTTTGATACTTGGCTAGAAAATAGCCATAGGAGAATACAAAGAGCTTACTTACGCATACAGTAGCGTTCTATATATTTGATTTCTGGTTGATCTGCTGGTGGCTGTACTTTCTGCAGTGCATGTACTAGCCAATTCTGAGCAATTTGTAGTGAGACTTGCGACCGCTGTGTTCTGCATATCTCGATTTGCAGCTGGGAGCCACAGGGATGCCATCAAAGGTGCTGAATTTAAAGATGCTTCCAGCATCGCCCATAACTTGGAAGGCTGGCTCAAGACAGCATCAGCCAGGCAGGATATCAGGGAAGCTTCATAATATAAGCTCATATCAGGCAGACCCGCCCCGCCCAATTCTTTAGGCCTGGTAAGAAGGTTGTGTGACATCCGGGGTCTAGAGGAGACAAATCCCGATACTATCCTTTTAAGTCTACTTAAATAGGAGGAAGCTACGTGTATGGGAATTGTCTGGAAAAAGTAGAGAATTTTTGGTAAAATGTCCATTTTAATTACACTGATCCTTCCGAACCAGGAAAGTGGGATGCGCTTCCAGATGAGAAGATCCTTCTCAATTGAAGTTAAGAGGGGCTGGTAATTAACTTGAAAGAGATTAGACAAATCTGTTGGGATTTGTACCCCTAGATAAGTGATGGCACTCTCGGCCCACCGAAAGGGGAACTCAGCCTTAATATCTCCCACCAAGCTATCAGGAAGATTGACATTGAGAATTTTGGATTTGGTGAAATTCACTTTAAAGTTAGATAATTTGGAGAAGGTTTTAAACTCTGCCATAACTGTTGGAAAGGTTGTGCGTGGTTGGGTGATGAATAGCAGTAATCTGTCATCTTTCGCAGTCATCTGCGAAAATGGCCATTTTATGGTGAAGCCCGCCAAGGTGCAAGCCCTTAATGGATGCAGTAGCCCTAATGGCATTTGCTAAGGATTCCATCACTAAGATGTATAACAATGGCGAAAGAGGGCATCCTTGATGCGTCCCATTCTTTATACCAAACGGGGCAGTTAGGTCCCCGTTTACCCTAACCCTTGCCGTCGGATGGTTGTATAGGGCCATTATGCGTGCTAACATGGAAGGACCGAGGCCTATCTGCTTAATTGTCTGTTCCATAAAGCTCCAACTCACTCTGTCAAATGCCTTTTCGGCATCAACAGAGAGCAGGCACATAGGCACCTTCTGCCGTCGAGCAGCGTGCATCAGGGACACCGTTTTGATTGTATTATCCCTGGCTTCTCTACCTGGGACAAAGCCTACCTGCTCTTTGTATTATCCCTGGCTTCTCTACCTGGGACAAAGCCTACCTGCTCTTTGTGAATAAGGTCAGGGATCAAAGTTTGCAAGCGTTGTGCCAGAAGTTTGGAGTAAACTTTAATGTCAATATTGATAAGGGAGATGGGTCTGAAGTTGGCGCAATGGGTGATATCCTTCCTGGGTTTTGGGATTACAGATATATGTGCCATTAAGGATTGTTTAGGGAAGTAGCCCCTTTCGCTATCGCGTTTTATGAGGCTAGGAGGGGTTCTGACATGTCTAGTTTCAGTGCTTTATAAAAACGCGGAAAAAAGCCATCAGGTCCCGGACTCTTGCCCACTTTTAACTCTTTAATCACCTGAGTAAGTTCTTCTGATGAGAATTCCTCCTCTAGACCCTCTGCCAATGCCTGTGATAATCGTTTAGGGGCAAATTTAGACAAGTATTTAGCTATGTCCTCTTTCTTGTCAGCATCTGCAGACGTCTGAATATTATAGAGAGATTCATATAATTCCCTGAATTCCTCAAGAATTTCAGAGGGGCTGTGTAGTGTACCCTTAGTAGAATCGTTTAGGGGCAAATTTAGACAAGTATTTAGCTATGTCCTCTTTATTGTCAGCATCTGCAGACGTCTGAATATTATAGAGAGATTCATAGAATTCCCTGAATTCCTCGAGAATTTCGGAGGGGCTGTGTAGTGTACCCTTAGTAGGGGAGTTAATAGACATAACCCGTGAGGATAATAACCTAGGGTGTAGGGCCCTGGAGAGCCATTTCCCACATTTGTTGCCATACTCAAAGAAACCAAAACGCAACCTATCCCTTGCGCATAGCATTTTCTGATCAAGAATTTGCAGGATTTGTTGTCTAACGGAAGAAAGTTCCGCTCTCAAGGCCTCAGTTTTCTGTCTTTTGTTTGCGGATTCAAGGGAGGCCAGAGTAGATAGCAAAGTCTGAAGTTAAAGGGCACTTTGTCTCTTAATCCTGGCCCCATGTGACATAAATACTCTGCGTAGGTCACATTTTAATCCCTCCCACATGAGTGCAGCATTAGTATGATCAATTGAGTTGCCTCTCTTGAATCGCTCGATGGCCGCCTTTACTTCGGTCATGCAGAGGGCGTCTTTCAATAGATGGTCATTCAGCCGCCAAGAGAATGTCTTTCTTCTCTGGGGGAAGGGCCTAATATCCCCCACTACAGGTGCGTGATCTGACCATATAATAGAATCAATGGAACATGTGGGACTAAGATCAAGAAGAGAGTGGGAGACTAAGATTACATCAATGCGACTATATGTGTTATGGACACTAGAATAGTGACTATAATCCCTTTGTGTTGGATGCAATATTCTCCAAAAGGTCCACTAGGTATAATTTGGCTAAGTCCTGTCGCAGTCTACGGGTGGCCGCAAATGAGATTGAGGACTTATCTTCAGATGTGTCAAGGTCTGGGTCTAGTGGTACATTCAGATCACCACCAAGTATGATGGCCGATCCCCCAGCAAAGTCTGCCAGATCCTCCAGGAGGCGAATACCATATGAAATTTGCCCTGTATTTGGAAAATAGACATTAGCCAATGTATATATAGAGCCTACTACTGAGATCTTAAGGGAAAGAAACCTGCCCTCTAGGTCTATCCTAGAGTCCAAGATCTACAGGGAGAAGGAGGAGTGAAATGCCACCGAGACCCCCTTAGATTTCTGAATTGGATTTGGTGCATGAAACCACACGTTATAAAATTTGTTGCGACACGTAGGAACGCAGGAAGTCTTAAAATGTGTTTCTTGAAACATGACTACTTGCACACGTTTTGTGGAGCCCATACAGAATTTTCCCGCATTTCCCTGGGCTGTTCAAGCCCCTAGCGTTATACGTGGCAAAAGAAAGATTGGTCATTGTACGTTGGTTGTGAAATAGGGGAGGAGGGAATAAGAAATAGAAACAAAAGAGACAGGACGAACAAGGCTAGACACAGACTAATAGATCCACACATAGACAAACACACACACAGGCTCAGACGTGGGGTGCACAAATATCAAACTTCCAATCGGATGGAACTTAACTAACACAATAAAACCTATATAAATTTGGTATCACCGCGATCGCACCGAACCAAATTTATATAGGTTTTATTGTGTTTTAATACATTTTCAAAAATTAAACGAATGTGTACAAAAAAGAAAAACATTTTTTTGCCATCTTCTGACGCTAATAACTTTTTCATACTTTGGCGCACGGAGATGTGTGAGGGGTCATTTTTTGTGAAATGAGGCGACGTTTTCATTGCTTCCATTTTGAGGTCTGTGCGACATTTTGATCATTTTTTATTTCATTTTTTAATGTTATGTAAAAAGGTGTAAAAGTCGCATTTCAGACATTTGGGCGCCATTACCTGCCTCGGAGGTCACCGCCGCCCGTAACCGGGCATTTTGATAGATCGGGCATTTTGGGATGCGGTGATACCTAATATGTTTGTGATTTTTACTGTATATTATGTTTTATATCCGTTCTAGGGAAAGGGGGGTGATTTGAACTTTTAATATTTTATTAATTTTCTTACATTTTTTTAACTTTTTTTTTTTTTCACTATTTTTTAGACCATCTAGGGTACATTAACCCTAGATAGTCATATCGCTCCTACCATATACTGCAATACTTCTGTATTGCAATATATGGCATTTTTGCAGCACATTCATTACAATAAGCCACTGACTCATTGTAACGAATCTGCAGATGCCAGATAGTCTTGGGTCAAACGAAGACCCGAGGCTACCATGGCAACCGCATGCCTCCGTCTTTTAAACGCCGCCGGCGACTTTGCCGGCGGCGTTGAAAGGGTTAATAGCCGCGATCGGTGCAAGCACCGACCGCGCTTATTAGCGGGTTGGGGTTTGCTGCAATATGCAACAACCCCCACCTCTGTAATGAAGGGACTCACCCGTGAGCCCTCTTCAGCCATCCCTTATACCCTTGCGTCCGGAGAGCCTACGGGCGCAGCAGCTTAAGGGGTTAATAGACTAAATACCGTGAGTATAATAACCTAGGGTGTAGGGCCCTGGAGACCATTTTGGCACATTTGTTGCCATACTCAAAGAACCAAAACGCACCTATCACTTTGCGCAAGCTTTTTCTGATCAAGAATTTGCAGGCGTTTGTGTCTAACAGAAGAGAGTTCTGCTCTCAAGGCCTCAGCTTTTCTGTCTTTTGTGTGCGGATTCAAGGAGGCCAGAGTAGCTTGTAAAGTCTGAAGTTTAGGACATTTTTCCTTAATCCGGGCCCCCATGTGACATAAATACTCTGCGTAGGTCACATTTTAATCCCTCCCACATGAGTGGAGCATTATTATGATCAATTGAGTTGCCTCTCTTGAATCCCTCGATGGCCGCCTTTACTTCGGTCATGCAGAGGGTGTCTTTCAATAGATGATCATTCAGCCGCCATGAGAATGTCTTTCTTCTCTGGGGGTAGGGCCTAATATCCCCCACTACAGGTGCGTGATCTGACCATATAATAGAATCAATGGAACATGTGAGACTAAGATCAAGAAGAGAGTGGGAGACTAAGATTACATCAATGCGACTATATGTGTTATGGACACTAGAATAGTGACTATAATCCCTTTCTGTTGGATGCAATATTCTCCAAAGGTCAACTCCTGTCGCAGTCTACGGGTGGCCGCAAATGAGATCGAGGACTTACCTTCAGATGTGTCAAGGTCTGGGTCAAGTGGTACATTCAGATCACCGCCAAGTAAGATGGCCGATCCCCCAGCAAAGTCTGCCAGATCCTCCAGGAGGCGAATACCATATGTAATTTGCCCTGTATTTGGAAAATACACATTAGCCAATGTATATATGGAGCCTGCTACTGAGATCTTAAGGAAAAGAAACCTGCCTTCTAGGTCTATCCTAGAGTCCAAGATCTGCGGGCAGAAGGAGGAGTGAAATGCCACCGAGACCCCCTTAGATTTCTGAATGGATTTGGTGCATGAAACCACACGTTATAAAATTTGTTGCGACAAGTAGGAACGCAGGAAGTCTTAAAATGTGTTTCTTGAAACATGACTACTTGCACACGTTTTTTGTGGAGCCCATATAGAATTTGCCCGCGTTTCCCTGGGCTGTTCAAGCCCCTAGCGTTATACATGGCAAAAGAAAGATTGGTCATTGGTTGTGAAATATGGGAGGAGGGAATAAGAAATAGAAACAAAAGAGACAGGACGAACAAGGCTAGACACAGACTAATAGATCCGCACAGAGACAAACACAGACACAGACTCAGATGGGGGTGCACAAATATCAAACTTCCAATCGGATGGAACTTAACTAACAGGAAAGAAAATAAACAATCAATATGCTGGCCTCTCCTTGCTAATAGGAAGAGGCCAAATCAACCAGTAGTTATACTCTAATCTACCCTCTGGTGTTATACACTGGGCAACACTATGTGTCACAGACCCTACTTGGGAACTGGAAAACTAGTGATGGTCGTGCGTTAGCACCGAACCCTTAATTATATAGATGCCCATTGGGCCAAGTAAATGAGCAGCAGGCAAGACAATTAAGCATCAATGAGCTGTATCCTAACTAATTAGAACTAGGTTAACAAAGCAGTTCCACATTTCCCTCGAACATGCTATAACTCAAACAACATCACAGGTTGTGTGGAACCCGATTCCTGGGACCAAAGGCAGACCTGAGAGCACATGCGACTCATGGTGGTCCCTGAGATGTAGCGCTCCTGGGCCTTTTAGGGTCCCTTTGCTGTTTCGGTGGAACCTTATTCCATTGCTCCCTCGGGGGAGACAGGGGGACCTATGGGCTACCCCCATCCGCTATCCAAGATGCAAATTCCGTCGAACTACGGAAATCAGTACATGGGGACCAAATTTTGTTGTACCTATCCATTTTTGAATCTGCAATCCCCTCCATAGCTCTCATCTCCTCCATTCTCATGATATGATTCATTGCTTCCGCCCATTGAGCCCTTGAAGGGCAAACACTTGACTTCCAAAGTCTGGGGATGATCTGGCGAGTAGCGGCAATGCAATGTCTCAGGAAACCTTTCTTTACCGCTGAAATAGAGCTAGGGAACATAGATAAGAGTCCAATCTCTGGAAGTGGTGAAATAGTGTCTGACTATAGTTTATTGTAGAGTGTGAAAACCACTTTCCACAGGTTCCCCACCACAGGGCAGGCCCACCAAATACATAACATGGAACCATGTTCCGGGCTGCACCTCCAAGAGGTGTCAGCTACCGAGGGGAACATCTTATGTAGCTTTGCTGGGGTTCGGTACCACCGAGCCATGATTTTGAAGTTCGTCTCTTGAATTTGTGACGAAACTGAGACTTTATGCGTCAAAACAGCCGCCTTATCCCATTCCTCCTCAGAGAATGTTTTGTTCACTGCTCTCTCCCATGCCTGTCTGTAAGGAACAGGCGCTTTCTTAGTCCTCTCCCTCAGCAACCACCCGTAGACTGCAGAGATCAGATGTCTAGGCGTGGCCTTATTCGTGAAGTTCTGTTCTATGAATGTCAGTGCCCTTGTAAGAGATTGGGCAGATTTATCAAGCAGTCTGAAAGTCAGAATATTTCCAGTTGCCCATGGCAACCAATCACAGCTCAGCTTTCGTTTCACCAGTGCTCATGAATATTTTAAAGGGGAGCTGTGATTGGTTGCCATGGGCCCCCAGCAGAAGGGGCCCCGCATTTTCCCCTGGCTTGTTTCAGCCTAGCGTTTTTAATACCGTGCAAAGAAAGAATTGTCCATGTGTACGTTGGGTTTTGTTGGAAATAAGGGAGGAGGGAAAAGAGAAAAATAAGAAAACAACGAACAGGGAACCTAGAACAAGGCTAGACACAGACTAATAGATTCCCCCACATCGACAAACCCACACACACAGGCCCTCAGACGTGGGGTTGCACAATACAACTTCCAATCGGAATGGAACTTAAACTAACCAGAAAGAAAATAACAATCAATATGCCTGGCCTCTCCTGCTAATGAAGAGGCCAAATCAACCAGTATTTATACCCTATCTACCCCTGGTGTATACACTGGGGCAACCTAATGTTGGTCCACAGACCCCTACTTGGGAAACTGGAAAACTAGTGATGGTCGTCGCTTTAGCACCGAACACCTCTATCGTATATAGATTGCCCATTGGCCGAAGTAATAGCAAGCCAGCAGGCCAGAGACAATTAATCAGATCCAACTGACTTGTCAAATCCTAACTAATTAAAACCTTAGTTAACAAAGCATACATTTCCCTGCAACTGCTATAACTCAACAAACAGCACAGGTTTGTTGTCGGAACCCGATTCCTGGGGAACCTAAAGGGCAGACCTGAGAAGCACAAATGCGCTCATGGTGTCCACTGACATTTAGCGCTTCCTGGGCCATTTTTTCGGGTCCCTTTTTGCTGTTTCGGTGGAACCTTATTCCATTGCTCCCTCGGGGGAGACAGCGGCAGAGAGACCGGACTCGGCCAGTCCGGAAGTGACACCATTGCAAGCTCAAATGTTCCTAGAAATTTGGGCAAGTCACCCAGGCGTCTGAAAGAAGCACTCTTCCCTTCTTTCTTGGCCATCAATTGGAAGGGATATCCCCATCTATATGGAATGTCACATTCCCGCAGCAACTGTAATAAGGGTCTAAGAGCTTTCCTAAGCAGGAGCGTGCATCTAGCCAAGTCTGGAAGAACCAGGATAGGTGAGTCACCATGTTGTAAACCATCAGAGTCTCTAACTCGCTGTAGGATGCGTTCTTTCTCTTTATAGAAATGAATTCGACAGATTGCATCCCGTGTGCGTTTAGGATCCGTGGACCGTGGACCTAAAGTACGATGAATTCTATCAATTTCAATCTTTTTGTTAGGAGACATTTGTAGCAAGTTACCAAAGAATTTCTGGGCCCAACCCTCTAATTGGGCAGGTAGAACCTCCTCCAGAAGTCCGCGAATTCGCAAATTATTTCATCTATGGCGATTTTCTATGTCATCAATATGATCCATGATATCAGCTATTTGAGATGAATGTTGTATGATGACCTCTTTATCCCCTAGCCTGTATTCCTGTAGGGGGATTAACCTGGTCTCCTCCAGATGTGGCTGGGGAGCCTGGGGAATGAGGTGCTCTGCGGCCACACTCTCTGTGTCCCCTCTCAGATTCATTAGAGGATTCTTCCCCTGCTGCTATGTCCGCCCACGTGGTGCAGACACGTTGTGCCTGGGTCCCTGCCACTGTCTCCGGCTCCTCTGAGCCTACCTTGGCCCATTTAGAGCTCAATGTCTCCCGGCGCTTCCCTTCTGCTCCCGTGTGCAGAGAGAGGGCTGCTGCGGCATCCGATGCCGGCACGTGTCTGGGGGATCCCGCGCGCCACTGCTCCTCTGGTGTCTCAGTGTCGGCGGCCATCTTGGAGGCCACGGTCCTCTTAGGAACGGCCGGCTCGAAAAAACTTGTGAGGCTCCCGGTCTCTTTCTTCAAGCGGGGTCTCCCGGTACTCCTGCTGCCTTTACCCACCATCATGGCTCGGGTCAGGTTTACAAGCGCCTGCTGCTTGTTGAAATCGGGGTTACGGCACGGAGCACTAACAATGTGCGTCCTAACCCGCCATCAGCAAGCTACGCCCCCTCTATATATAATTTACATAACATATCTTTATGTATATACATGGGAGAATAATTTAGTAATGTTAGTAATGTGCTGTACATTACCAAATATTCAATTACCCCCACATACATCAATATGAAAGATACAATCCAATATAAAAAATATACTTTATATATAAATACATTTTAGAAATACTATAGTGAAGAATGGTGACTATGCTGTTTCGGTGGAACCTTATTCCATTGCTCCCTCGGGGGAGACAGAAGCAGAGAGATCAGACTCGGCCAGTCCGGAAGTGACACCATTGGAAGCTCAAATGTTCCTAGAAATGTGGGCAAGTCACCCAGGCGTCTGAAAGAAGCACTCTTCCCTTCTTTCTTGGCCATCAATTGGAAGGGATATCCCCATCTATATGAAATGTCACGTTCCCGCAGCAATTGTAATAAGGGCTTGAGAGCTTTCCTAAGCAGGAGCGTGCGTCTAGCCAAGTCTGGAAGAACCAGGATAGGTGACTCACCATGTTGTAAACCATCAGAGTCTCTAACTCACTGTAGGATGCGTTCTTTCTCTTTATAGAAATGAATTCGACAGATGACATCCCGTGTGCGTTTAGGATCCGTGGACCGTGGACCTAAAGTACGATTAATTCTATCAATTTCAATCTTTTTGTTAGGAGACATTTGCAGCAGGTTACCAAAGAATTTCTGGGCCCAACCCTCTAGGGCTGGTAGAACCTCCTCTGGAAGTCCACGAATTCGCAAATTATTTCGTCTATGGCGATTTTCTATATCATCAATATGATCCATGATATCAGCTATTTGAGATGAATGTTGTATGATGACCTCTTTATGAGAATGAATAACATCACGCAACCCCTCCTGTTGTTCCTCCAACTCTAAAACTCTGTGGCCAACATGCTTAATCTCTGATTTAATGTCCTCCATATCCTTTTTATGCGAGGCCTCAATCTTCCCCAGCAGGGACTGTAGATCCTCTCTAGTAGGGAGAGCCATTATGTGGGCTTTCCAATCCCATTCATCTCGAGCGCAAGGGGCAGGTGAGTGTGCCTCGGACCACTGCCCCCCGCCACCTGTAGTAGCATGATCACTGGGAGAAGGGCTCTGAGCAGAAGCCCAACATGGGGAAGCCCCCAGGGAGGCTGAGTGTGTCATAGGGCTTGGAGGTGATCCCCTAGCCTGTATTCCTGTAGGGGGATTAACCTGGTCTCCTCCAGATGTGGCTGGGGAATGAGGTGCTCTGCGGCCACATTCTCTGTGTCCCCTCTCAGATTCATTAGGGGATTCTTCCCCTGCTGCTATACCCGCCCACGTGGCGCAGACACGTGCCTGGGTCCCTGCCACTGTCTCCGGCTCCTCTGAGCCTACCTTGGCCCCTTCAGGGCGCGATGTCTCCCGGCGCTTCCCTTCTGCTCCCGTGTGCAGGGAGAGTGCTGCTGCGGCATCCGATTCCGGCGCGTGTCTGGGTGATCCCGCACGCCACTGCTCCTCTGGTGTCAGTTTCGGCAGCCATCTTGGAGGCTGCGGTCCTTGTGAGGCTCCCAGTCTCCTTCTTCGAGCGGGGTCTCTCGGTGCTGCTGCAGCCTTTACCCACCATCATGGCTTGGGTTGGATTTACAACTTGCTGCTTGTTGAAATCGGGGTTACGGCACGGAGCACTAACAATGTGCGTCCTCACCCGCCATCAGCTAGCCACACCCCCCAAAACTTACATTTTTAATCAGTTCAATCAGTTTTCAGTCAGAGTTTGTTCAGTGTCTCAGTATTTCACACACTTTTTTTGGTGTTTTCAATGCATTTTCAATGTGTTTTTCACACGCAGATACTGCACGTGAAAAAGACTCAGGACTGAGGTCTATCTTTTCTATGGCAATTGATCAGTGAAAAACGTATTGCACTTGCATGTGTCTCAGAGTGCAATGCATTTAGTTTACCGGGGCACAGCAGCAACTTCCGGGATCTGGCACACCCACTCGTTTCCTGTCCTAGCAATGTTTCCTATCAGGCACTGGGACAGGAGACGGGTGTACATGCCAGGACACCGGAAGTTGCCTGAGTGGAGCTACTATGCCCATTTGCTAAGTTTTTTCTAATAGTCGGACACCTCTTTAAAGATAAAGGAAGATATAGGCAGATAAGAGCAGAGCCACAGGCCCCTGTACTTGAGTTATCCCCGGCAAAATATGACCCTTCAATGCTCATTTGACCATGGATGAGATTTGTTATAGGTGAGATTTCACATAAAAGAGGAAGTTCATTCTCTACCTGATGAGGATAGGAGGAAAATCTTGTGACAGGTTCCCTTTGACAGATGAGATACATTTATTTAACAGGTTTTTTTCTGCAAAACCAAAAACTGAACCAGAACCAAATTAACAGTTATTTAGGCAGTTTTTAGGTTTTAGCCTAAATTTACCTGAAAAATTGTTGTGGTTTTGGCAATGTGACAAAGGCAACATGTGTCCATAGCCCAAAGGGGTATGCCACAGAAAAATTGCCCCCATTCTTTAAAACAGGTCCTCTGCCCCTTATTAATGGTTTAAAATACACATTGGAGTCATGAAAAAAGGCTGACTTTTTCAACTTTTCCATAAAACACACACAATACATTATCATGTAGAGTGCATTATGCTTGTGGTTCTTATGCTTGTGATTCTTCTAGTTTTTTTGTCTGTTTCCTCCAACCAGTGATGGTACCATAGTGTATTTTTTGGCTGAAGCTGCCAAAATCAATTGTTACCTTACATTGTTACTGTACTGTATACATTCACATGTGGAAGTAAAATCAGTTTTTTAAGGTCATACTTTAAGGAACAGCAGCACACAAGTAATTTATGATATCAACCAGTCAGAAGTGTAACCAGCGGAAGAGAGAAGTAGATGCCCTTCCTTTTTATGACTTTTCCTTTTAAATCTACTTCTAGCTTTAAATAAAAAAAAAATTCAACACAATTTCATTTGTAAGAACAGCTAAATGCAAAATATGCCTCCATGGAAATGTATGCTGTCTCTTTAACAGAAAGTGACTGCTAAAAAACATAGTTTTCACATCCCCATTTTCTTCAGAAGACTAGTGGATTGCAAAAATACAACTGACCAAGGTTTAGCAAACATAAAGGTTTATTCACTTATTGCAAACATGATATGTTTTTCTAAAATTACGGCAGAACAACATCTAAGCATTTGGGAAATATTATAGCAAATAAAGACAACTGCCTGTGGCATGTGAATTGACCAGATCACCGATGCAGATGACACATTGTTGATATCTCTTTTCTGTAAGATTGGCCATCAAGGCCAAGCTTGAGGTCGCGGTCAAACGTACCGCTAGGCGTCCGTTCATAACACGACGTTAGTGCACAGTGGGCGGTCCTCAGCCCAAACGCACATGCGTTTCCAGAGAAACGCATGCAATCGGATTATCAATCACATGCGTTCGCCAGGAAACCGATGTGCGTTCGGGCCGAGGACCACCCTTGTGCGCTAGCGTCGCATTATGAACAGATGCCTAGCAGTACGTGTGACCATGGCCTTAATGGTATTTGCTTTATACAGCTGACTTTCCCATTAGGTCATCAGTCATTGTGAGACAAAACCAGCTGTGGTCAAACACACAGACAGACCAGGTGCACAAAGTCTTTCTATTATACCTTACCTCTGCTTAGTCATCCCACCAGAATTTAGCTCGCAATAGCTTATATAAGTCACTGAAAATGTGAACCCATGAATGAACAGACTGGCCAAATATATCTTTATTAAACACAAAGGAAAACAAGCAAGACAGTAAAATCAATTAAACAGTATATCCAGCACTGGCGAAAAGCCTGTAGAGGTACATTCCCCACACCACCTGACCCTGGATTACATAGAGTTTGCAACAGACCAAGAAAATAATTAGACCTCAGATTTAAAAAATATATATAAAATATATAGTAAGACTATGAATACATGATAACATGCAGAACAATTATAATAATTGTGTATAAATTATGGGAAACCGCAAAGTGGAATCAAAGCATAAGCTATTGAACATACAAGAAAGATGAAATACAGAGAAATAATTTGATAATGTCAAAGCCATGGTGAGTAAATATACAAGTTTTGGAAAATGCAAAAAACAACTACAGTAGTGGTCCAGGGTAGTGATGCATTCTCACTAGTATCACCTAACAATGATGGCGTGCTCATTAAGATTTATTGGGTTTGTACAATTTGGTCTTATTCCTGATTATTCCTGAGGTATGCCTTTTGTTATTACATGATTTTTCTTGTTTGTCACACAAGGAAAGATTTATCAGAGCTTCTACGCCAGTTTTCTGATGTAGAAGTACTGAAATAGTAGCAATTTTCTTGCACACTGTAATAAATTGAATTATTCTATCTCAACACCATGGGGCACATGACACAGGTGCGTTCCCCGACGATGATGCACTGTGCGATATCCTGCATGTGTCGCTCCCCACAAAGGTCCACCGGAGTTTACCTTCTTCCCGATGCATGTAAGTGCTTGGCTTGCGACACTTTGAATGCTAAATCCCACGCTTAGTCTGAATCCGTCGGATTGTCTGACGCCCCCCCCCCCGGATTTGTGTGCGATCCCCGAAAAGTCAGGAAACCCAACGAAAATGTGGCCGCGGGACCCCTAGTAAATAAGCCCCTATGTGTGAAGGGGGCGTGAATGGTCACGGCTGCCAGAAAAGGGGGGGGGTCTGTGTTTCTGCAATGCGCCTGCACACTTTCTAAAAGCCAGTGAACATTCACCAGTGAATGTTAGCAGGTTTTTAATGATGTTAGCAGGTTTTTAATGAAAAACTAGTTTTGCCTGGTAGCATGGCCCAAGCCCAAGCCTCTTGATGTATCTGCCGTGACAGGGGGAAGAGGCTTGGCTTGAATCATGCACATGAGCACCAGAGTCAGATAAAATCTCCCCACATAGTCTATTAGACAGCAGCCGTACAGCACCCCTTTTTTTATGGGAAGGTCAATTTTTGTTGTTTTCCACAGTGCTTACTGCTAAATACAGCATGCAGTGGGAGGTCTTCCTGTCTGCTCAGGCTGAGATCTGAAGAGACACAGAGATTCACTGGCAGCCTGGAAAAAGCATGACTTTTCTCCTCAGAATTTGACTCTTCTATACTCTTTTTCATATCAGAAAGACATCTGTAATTAAAGTGCCTCCGTGGCGGATAATTTTAGGTAATATGGGGAGGACTTTTAATCCTTTACCAGCAGGTATTACTGGTGTGAGGGGTATCATTCTGGTGGCAGGTCTTCTTTAAACAGGACTTTGCCTGTGAAAACCTTTAAGGGGGGCAGGTGGAGACAATAGATTAAGGTAGAAGTTATTTTTATGGTAATGTAGAGACAGCAGGGTTACTATTGTAACCAATTCTGAACAAGTTATTTCATTTGAATAATTTGATGATGGCAAAAAATCTGATGTGTTTGGGTGGCAAGTTCCAGGGAAGCACAGAAAGTCTTGGAGACAGTTGTGAGAATATCAAAGAGGATATGGAAATAGAAGGTCGTGTGAAGATCGAACAAGTGATTAAGTTAAAAAAGTTTAAAAAAGTTAAAACAATACACTTCTATGCTGTGAGGTCTTTATCGGAGTGGGTTTTCATATAATTCAGTAACTTGTTTATCTATTTCTAGTAATGTGTAAAAGGGCTGAGATAATATATTTTTTTTTCTAAAAGCAGCCGCTGCTTATTCTTCATTAAATGAAGATATGATGGAAAGTGGTTGTAGATGTCAAAAAAGTAGAGAAGGTAGGCAAGTTGTGCTCATGTACAAGTAAACCAGTGTTTACAGGTAAGATAGGGAACAGCAGCGATTGAAAATAAGGTCTCAATTGGAGACTTTGGAGGACAAACTAACACATTCTCTAATTCACTGTTTCTGTCTCTATCAGTCCTGGTTTACACAATTTCAGTTGCCTTGGGGTCTGACCTACTGACTTTAGGGTCGGGCTGGACATATTCTTCTCCTGTCTGACACTGCACTGAGTTCCTCTCTCCCTCCAGCCCCCACCCCTGCATTCCAAGACATGCTCACACAGAGACTTCCTGCCGGTAAACAGTATCTTGAGGAGAGTAAATCTACAAGCTACAGACAGATAAGGACTCTATCCAGGGGAGGGGACGGGAAGCAGGCACAGCAGATCTGACAGTGTATGTTATGGCTAAGGTGTAGCAGGGCCGAGAATGTAATTGTGTGTAATATGCATCTTATGGATCTCATCATCTATCATCTCTAATCTGTGTATATAAACCTATATCCTGATAATGTAACCACATTGTCAGCACACAGCACTAAATGAAATATGAAGTGTCTGCTCACTGAAATATAGAAGCTAAATCAACAAAAAAACAGTAAAACTGTAAAGTAAGGAGTTCAAAATTATCTTTGTTGTGTAAACATCACTAGGGGATTGAAATTTGAGAACTTTCTCTCATTGGCAAACCTCTTTAAAGCATAAACAGAGTAAGTGGGATAGGACATAAGGTGTGTGAATGTAAATATTATGATTTTAATGTTCATAGAGTTCAGCAGAGGAGGCGAGATGTATGTGTAAAGCAAATGATGATATGTAAGGCTTTGCCTTAGAAGTAACCACAGATGTTTGCACAGAGAGAACATACAGTTGGCAACTTTATTGCACACTAACTCATTATCTAAGGATCTAAGGAGCAGTACTGATCACAGAATGTACTACTCTACACCTACTCCATTTCAATGGCATTTGTCTGCTTTTTCATTACATTCCGATTGTTTTATTACCACACTATGCTACTGAGACATCTTGCCAACATAAAAGAAAAAATTGGATTCCTTTTCATTTTATATAAAACATTAAAATTCAAGCTAGCAAAACTGCTTCAATCTGCAATGAGTTCATTGTGTGCTAGAGTATTCAATGATGTTCAGTTCTAACAGCTAATGGCTTAAATTATATAGCATGATTGAGTCATTCTTTGGCCTTTATTGCAGTTTAATGTAACATTGCAAATTATAGTATATGTGTATGTGTGTGTGTCAGGGGTGAGGGGGTCCATGTCTGTCACAGTTCTGAATCACAGCATCTGCAGTGATTTTGAATTGTCACAGGTTCCCCTTGATCAAGCACACGTACTACTGTCCTGCATCTGGTCTGTGCGTAGGATCCATCCTTCCCCTAGTGCAGTGATGGCGAACCTTTTAGCAGCCGAGTGCCCAAAAACCAACCCCAAACCCCCCTTATTTATTGGCCCTGTCTAGACATTCACCCTTTTCCTACAGTCCCAATCTGCCAAGTAAGTATCAAAATATGACTGAAAGCAGCATCTTTTAAGTTGCTTGGAACTGCAGGAAGATTCTTTTCCTGTCTGGAGCGATGGCCCGGGTGCCCACAGAAACGGGCTCTGAGTGCCACCTCTGTCACCCGTGCCACAGATTCGCCACTACTGCTGTAGTGGGATCCAACCGGAAAGAAGCTATGGTCCGCTGCTCTCCACCACAGACAGCCAGTTTGTGGCCATGTGTAATGACGTGTCCGCCTCTGCCAGGTCTGCTGAGACCTATGACATTTTACCTGACCTGGCACAGGCAGATGCGTGATCACTCGTTGCCTTTGCAAGAGCAAATCTATTGGGGCCCTGTTACTATTGAAGAGTGGAGGCCAGGGACCCATAGCTACTGTGGGGTGGGGTTCAATATAATTTATGGAACATGAATGATATCTGTTGGGGGGCACTGTGACTGTTGCTGTAAGGGGAAATGTCACTATATTGCCTACTGTGGTGAAAGGAGTGGGTTGGGGGTGATTTGTAACTTGACTACTGTAGGGGCACTGTAATTATATTGGCTACAGTGAGGTCTAGTGAACTATATTGGCTATTGACGGATCAGGGTAATTATATTGGCTACAGTGAGGCCTATTTTACTATATTGGCTTCATTGACCATAATAGTATCGAGTTTGTTTTATGAAGTGACTAAAATTTTTGTGTTGCTAAATCTGCAGAGTCAAGATCCTGGAAAACTCTGACAGTGGCCAGATAGAAGGAAAGCCATTACATAAGTTTAACATATACATAGCTTATACTAGCAGACAGAGTAATCTAACCTTACTTTGTATCAAAATACACATTGAATTTGATACACACAGAGCCTTTATCAGCCTGTCTACTTAGTACTTCCAACAAACAAGAAGGCACATTTTCTAAGGGACATGTTCATGTTTTCTATCTTTTGCTTTTTTTAGGTGCAAACCGCTCGCATGGGTATTTCAGAAGTGCCTTCGCCAAATTTCTGCACTGAAGGGAGTGTTCATTCGCCAGATTTATCATGCAAAGCCCAACAGAACTGTGTCACCCACCCCATGTTAAAGGTGTACCAAAAAAAAAAAAATGGTGCACTCTTTCGGGGCAGTGCCAGGGGCACCAGATTCATGCAGAACATTTTCCAGAAATCATGAATCTGTGCAGTACAGTTTTCACAGTTTTTAGTAAATGTGCCCCAAGGATTTATGCGCTTCATAAAAGATATGTTTGCTTGTTTATCAGGTTATTTTCAAAAAGTTGACACCGCAGCTTTTTACTGACCACATGCATTTTTTTAAATCACATGTTTTGCATTTTTAAACAGTATTACTCATTTTTGTTGGTATATAGCACATGCAAGTTAAAAGCTTATAACATCCTTACCAATTGTACAAATGTTTGCTCAAGTAACATGCCTTAAAGGGGTTGTCCGCTTTTAGCAATTAAGTGATATGGTTTGTGTAAGGAAAAGTTATAAAATTTTCTAATAGACTTTCTGTATCGAATTGATACATTTTTTTTATGATCTCTGCTTGTTGTCCTGCTATAGAAAGCTTCCATGTTTACTCTCGATATTTATTTCTATGAAATCTGTCCTAGGTCATGTGATTATTACAGAGGTAGAGATATAGAAATCCACAAGAAATAGAAACAGAAAGTTGTAAAAGTATATAACTTTTCATTACACGAACAATATCAATTCATTGCTAAAAGTAGAAAACCCCTTTAAAAAAAACCCATCTCCAGGGAACCACCCCTACAAACCATATACAGTACCTTTTTAGATGTCTTTATACATGTTCTATAGATGCTTCTATCCATGAGATTAGATCCAGCATTCTTCTAAAAAAAGACTTTTATTGATGTCCTCTGTTCCAGTCATGAGGCAGGAAGCTGTTGTATACAGTCTGTATAGCCTCCTCACTGACGCTGACACTGCTAACTCTGCTCACCTCATGAATGAGAGAAACAAGTGATGGTCTGAAGACAATTTCTCAGGACAGGAAGAGCTTGATTTCTCTCTCCCCTTTCAGAGGGAGTGGTTAATGATGTCGCAGTGCTGAGTTACACACATCCCATCTCTCTCAAGGTTACAGCAAGGGATTCTGTCCAACCTATCTTTACTACAAACCCTGCATGGGTAAATAAAGGGAGCTGCATGTGTCTGTAGTTGAATATTGGCACAGGGTCCCTAAGTATTAGCTCCATAAGGCAGCATGGTTGTAGCAGTGAGACCTGTCAATCATGAACAGAGAGCCATGCAATGCAATGATCACTGTATTTGAAAGACCCCATTAATATCATTGGACTCATTTCACAAAGTTTACAAACAAAACTTTTCAATTAAGTATTTATTTTGGGTGGGTTAATTAGAATGGCAGATTCTCTTTAAAGGACCTCTACCATCAGATTACCTGATGGTAGATGACCATTACGTACCACCCCATCCCTTCCCTTTATTTCTAACATCTTTGCATGGCCGCATTTCTGTAAAGAATAAGTTTATAATGGATGCAAATTAGCCTGTGGTGCTCTGCAGAGCCCCATCAGGCTCCACTGTAATATAATTTATGCTTGCCCCAGGACCGCGCCAGACGCATTCTAAGAGCCGGTGAGATTTGAAAAGAGAGCCAATGACTTCACTGGCTCTCAGTGGCTGGCATTATATTATGGTGGAGCCTGATGGGGCTCTGCAGAGCACCACAGGCTAATTTGCATAACGTATTAACTTATTTTGTACAGAAATGTGGTCATTTAAAGATATAAGAAATAAAGTTCAGGACACAGGGGGATGGGACGGTGAGGTACGTAATACACATAGAGAACATGGCACACACCAAACTGGTTTTCTTTAATTTTTTTATTTTTAGCGTTTTCAACGTATAATTCACACAGTGGAGCCTTCACCGTAGAAATTGAACACAAGTTATATAATTCTATACAGATCAGAGGTAATATACGACGTTTCGGTCATCACGACCTTTGTCAAGCATGATCTGGCAATGTCTGCAGTAGTAGGTAGGAGAGTGGTGAGGCTGCCTACCTACTACTGCAGTTTGGTGTGTGCCATGTTCTCTATGTGGATTATGGATGGACTGAGAATCCTACATTGAGCACCACCCATACATGGTGTGCGGTCACTACTGTTTCTACAGGTGAGGTACGTAATAGTCATCTACCATCTGATGGTAGATGTCCTTAAAGCTTATGGTAGATGTCCTTAAAGCTTATCTGCACATGCAGCGGAATGGCTCTGGAATTTACATACAGGTAATTTGTCTGCAAAATCATTTGCTGATCTGAACTCAATGGGGCACACTTACTAACAAATTGGATAGTTCATTAAAAGTGCATTGTCTGTCCATAATGCTCCGTGCGATGATTCACTAAGATCGAAAATCATTAATCTGGCGCTTCCCCACACTGGTTCGAAAAAGTTCATCATCTTTTTTGTGGTGCAGTCTGTCAGACCAGTGCCAGAATAATGATTTCAGCATGCATAGGGTGTGCAACATAATTTAATAGTTAAATATGGTGCTCGGACCGAATCAGCCGGTCGTCCAAGGGTGCACGTTCTTCAAGGCTAAAACCTTCAGCCTTGAAGAACGTGAACGGTCGGACAAAAGTGCACCCTGCAACCCTTAGTAAATGTGCCCCAACATGTCAGCACACACTGCAGACACACAGGATTACTCTATTATGTAGTCAGCAATCAGCTAGTCTAAAGTCACACCTCTGCATAGAGCACTTGCAAGAGATGATTTTTAAACTCTTTTTAGTGTAAGAGATATTTACAATGAGCCTTGCAACAATTCAGAACGTAACACATACTTAAAGATAGTTGATACACCAGTACTGATAAATCTACTCAGTGTGTATAAAGTAAACCCACTAAAATGACTCCTCAAGAACTTCAAGGAACAAAATTTATGCTGTGGGTTTACAGGAGAAGATAGTGATCAGTCTGATGGTGAGAAACGCCTCTAAAGCCGCATTACTGGATAGATTTATAAGAATCTAAATTAAAAAATGACTTTGTTGCCTACAGCAATGAAACACAGCACAGTTTTTATGGTTTTAACAGCAGAACACAAACTAACACTGTCATGCACTGTTGCTATGGGTAACAAGACCGGTTTTCTTTACGTCATTATAAACATATATGAGACTCCAACATGTAAAAGGGTTATAAAGAGAACATTTAAAGTCTTCAGGTGACATGTTTTAAAATAAAATAGACAAACATATACTTCTCTATCAAAAGTGCCAGGGGTTTACAATCCCATTGCACTGGAATCGTTCACATTCACTGTACATGTTGCAGTTCAGCCATTCCCTGGCCTCAGCATCAGCCAATATGAATGACAGATGAAGCCAGCCATTGGCTCAGCAGTGATATAATGCACAATGGAAGTGGCATCAACACTTCTGGTCCAATGGGACTAGCAGTACTGTAGACCAAAAGTTATTGCTGGGGGGCTTTTGATAAGTGTGCTTTTTTAATCTTGTCCCCTACAATTCTCAGAATACACCTTCAAATAAATGCAACAAGAACCAAATAAGTCTAAGATTATAAAGTACATACATGTATAACATTTGGTGGTAACTTGAATCCACAGCATGTGGAAATGAAAATAAAATTCATTTGCAGCAGTCAGTGTGCAATCTTCACCAAAGTTTCCAGCCTGTAGGAAACATCATTTACTGATCAGAAGTGCATATACTAAAATTGTTATCCATTTCGGTGTCTTAAATTTTCCCTTTTCAAATGTCCTAGAAATGTGTCTACAGCTTATAAATAAAGGATAATAAAACTTTCCCCCTGCTGCTCATATCTTATTCTCCACTGGAGCATAGAGTTGTCTACTGGGAGGAATTTGGAGCGATGAAGCTGTGATAAGCTGATATCTTCATGATGAAGTCAATCTTAAGAGGCTGCAACTGAATACATTAAAAAAGAACCATATGATGCTGTAAAAGCAACATGCAGAGCATACAAAAAGATGCAAATATTAGATACTTTCTTTCATAGTCCCTTTTATAAAACTGATCCATCTGTTTTCGTCCCATAAAATACAGCACTCTGCATAGATTGCTCCAAGAAAACAGTTTTTTTTTTCCCACCGCTGGGTCCATGAGGTCCATTTTACAAGTCTTTACCATCCATACCTGTAATATATCCAAAATACTGCGAAATGATGGTGTCTATAGTAACGGATGTCTTGCTTGTGCTGAACTTTCCAAATTTTGAGAACATCTCACCCTTCTGTAAGACTTAACGCCATCCATGCTTAAAATAAAACCAAATATATGTGAAAAAAACCCCTAAAAAATCTATTAGTAAAATATTTCTAGTATGAACCTTACCTACTGTGTGTTTGGCTATAGGAATGTTCAGCTGTATATCGTGGAGGCTCAGATGACCGACGCTGCAAACCTACTTCTGATACTCCATCCCAATCCTCTCCAGTAGTAGGACAAGAAGAAATGCTCAGAGGACGGTCCAAAGTAACAGGAGAAAGCAAAGAAAACTCATGACCTTCTGGAAAAGATGGAATATGACATGACATATTCATTAGAAAACCACAGTAAACCAATAAATATACAACAGGGTGTAACAAAATAATCACAGAATATACACAGCAGATAGAAAAACTAAGATATACAATACCACTCAAAAGTTTGTAGTTACCGTATATACTCGTGTATAAGCCGAGTTTTTCAGCACAAAAAATGTGCAGAAAAACGTCCCCTCGGCTTATACACGAGTCAATATACAACTTAAAAAATACTTAAAAAATAATAAACTTATATACTCACCCTCCGGTGTGCAGCGCTGCTCCCCCCATGTCCGCGTGGCTTGTCTTCAGGTTTCCGCGCTCGTCTTCTTTCTTCTGCTGGCCGCACGGACATCGGGGAAGCAGCGCTGCACACCGGGGCCACCGGAGGGTGAGTATATAATTTTTTTTTTTAATGCTGGGGGCAAGCTGTATACTACTGGGGGCAGTGCTGTATACTACTGGGGGCAAACTGGGCAGGCTGTATACTACTGGGGGCAAGCTGTATACTACTGGGGGCAGGCTGTATACTACTGGGGGCAAGCTGTATACTACTGGGGGCAGGCTGGGCTGGCTGTATACTACTGGGGGCAGGCTGGGCTGGCTGTATACTGCTGGGGGCAAGCTGGGCTGGCTGTATACTGCTGGGGGCAAGCTGGGCTGGCTGTATACTATAGGGGGCTGGTCGGCTATATACTGGGGGGTCTGTGACCAATGCATTTCCCACCCTCGGCTTATACTCGAGTCAATATGTTTTCCCAGTTTTGGGTGGTAAAATTAGGGGTCTCGGCTTATACTCGAGTATATACGGTACTTGGAAATTTCCTTATTTTCAAAAGAAAAGCACATTGTCTTTCAATGAAGCGAGCATTAAAAGAATCATAAATACACTCTATACATTGTTAAACTGGTAAATGACTATTCTAGCTGCAAACATCTGTTTTTTAATGCAATGTCTACATAGGTGTATACTGGCCCATTTCCAACAACCACCACTCCAGTGGTTTAATGGTACAAAGTGTTTTTCCAAGATTTTAGCTGAGTTGCCTGGAGTAGCTCCAAAGTGCAGGTGCATGGAGAAGCTGAGCAGAGTCAGTAATGAAAACATGAAGAGAGAGGAATCCAGCATCCAAATAAATTTTAAAAAATGTTGTTCTTTAAAACTTCTGATTATTTCATCTGGTTAAAAAAAAAAATATTATACCATTTGCCTGGATGCTGGATTCCTCTCTTCATGTGTAAGAAGGCTAATGGATATTTAGAAAACCATTGTTCAAGTATGCTAACACAGCTGAAAACAGTTTGGCTGATTAGAGAGAACTTCCTATGAGCTGGTTGAGAATCTGGAGCATCTTTCACAATCTTTGTTGCTGAGGGGGTGCTCAGGTGGTGGTCCTGCACCATTGGTTTTGATCATTTTGGTATCATGAAACACAACAGTCTTTTCTTGTTCTTAGAAATGAAGGCCATTCCATACGACAAATTACAGAGAAACTGAAGATTTCCTACAACACTGTGTACTACTCCCTTAAGAGGAGAGACAAGTACATTAGAGTCTCTAGTTTGAGAAAGCTATGCCTCACAGGTCCTCATTAAATTGTGCCCTCTAAACACCCTCCAAACTCTACACTAAAGAGGCGACTCTAGGATGCTGGACTTCAGGACAGAGTGGCAAAGAAAAAGCCATAACTGAGACCATAACTGTCATGCCATACCCTGTGGACAGCGCTTGTTTAGAGGATTTCATCTTACAATAAGACAATGATCCAAAGCACACCTCCATTTTATGCATGAACTATTTAGGGAAGAAGCAGGCAGCTGGTATCTATCTGTAATGGAGTGGCCAGTCCAGTCACCAAATCTCAACCCCACTAAACTGTTGAGGGAGCAGTTTTACCGTCAAGCCAATCCAACCCAACCTGTGGGAGGGGCTTCTGGAAGCATGGGGTGAGTTTTTATGGAAAACATTAAATTGTCTGGGTGACCCCAACACTGAACATTTTTTATATCCATTTGGATTTTCTGCAACAGCGCCATCTCTCAATGAAAATGACTTGTAAAATGGATTGAAACTATTTAATTTTTAACTGGGGAATTCAAATCTTCAATAAAAATGGGATAAGATACTGTTAAACACCATTTATATAAATATATATATTGTAAGGGCATTAGGTAGCGGGGTCGTCGTCTCCTGGGGTTGACGGACACAGTGCTAGGCACAGCAATGACACAGTTCGTTTGATTCAATATATAATATATATATATATTAATTATTAATCTTAATCATTTTTAGTTATCAAAATTTGGGTTTTTGCACCACTATTTCAGTTTGATATATCTAATAACTGATGGACAAAGTAATATTTCAGGATTGAAATGAGGTTTATTGTACCAACAGAAAATATGAAATATGCATTAAAATTAAATTTCACAGGTGAAAAAGTATGGGCACCTCAACAGAAAAGTGACATTAATATTTAGTAGATCCTCCATTTGCAAAAATAATAGCCTCTAGTCGATTCCTGTAGCTTTTAATGAGTTCCTGGATGAAGCTATTTTTGACTATTCTTCATTATAAAACAATTCCAGTTCAGTTAAGTTTGATGGTCGCCGAGCATGGACAGCCCGCTTCAAATCATCCCACAGATGTTCAATGATATTCAGGGACTGGGTCTGGGGACTGGGATGGTTCCTCTGCATGAATGCCTGGGTAGATTTGGAGCTGTTTTTTGGATCATTGTCTTGCTGAAATATCCATCCCCGGCGCAACTTCAACTTCGTCACTGATTCTTGAACATTATTCTCAAGAATCTGCTGATACTGAGAGGAATCCATGCGACTCACAACTTTAACAAGATTTGCGGTGCTGGCATTGGCCACACAGCCCCAAGCATGATGGAACCTCCACCAAATTTTACAGTGGGTAGCAAGTGTTTTTCTTGGAATGCTGTGTTTTTTTGGCCGCCATGCATAACGCCTTTTTGTAGGACCAAACAACTCAATCTTTGTTTCATCAGTCCACAGGACCTTCTTCCAAAATGAAACTGGCTTGTCCAAATGTGCTTTTGCATACCTCAGGCGGCTCTGTTTGTGACGTGCTTGCAGAAACGGCTTCTTACGCATCACTGTCCCATGCAGCTTCTCCTTGTGCAAAGTGCGCTGTATTGTTAACCTATGCACAGTGACGCCATCTGCAGCAAGATGATGCTGCAGGTCTTTGGATGTGGTCTGTGGATTGTCCTTGACTGTTCTCACCATTCGTCTTCTCTGCCTTTCTGATATTTTTCTTGGAATGCCACTTCTGGGCTTAACAAGAACTGTCCCTGTGGTCTTCCATTTCCTTACTATGTTCCTCACAGTGGAAACTGACAGGTTAAATCTCTGAAACAACTTTTTGTATCCTTCCCCTGAACAACTATGTTGAACAATCAGAATTTGAGAATTGTTTGCTTCAAGTATTAAAATGTTGTTGCTATAATAGTAAGTTAGATAGAAAAGTAAAATAAATAAATATATCAATGATTAAATGGATAAATATATGATAGAAGGTGATGAAATTCATAATGATGCCGGTAAAGAGTTTTACATGTAAACTTATAAGATTGGTTGATGGATAATAATGAGAGTAAAACTGATCTTTGATACATGGAAATACATATATGGATTAATAAAAAATAAAATAAATATATAGAATAATAAATAGATACATCAATCTTGTTAACAGTTTCATATAGCAGGTTCATACAGTAATGCACAAATAATGATTGCAGTTGGCGTATCATTCAAATAATAGATAGATCATTCAAATAATAGATTTCATTGTAGGGATGTCATGTTTTATGGGCAAAGATTTTCTTACCTGCAGCGTGGGAGAGTCATTTCCCAGAGCTGACAGGTGGCTTGATCGCAGTGGTGTTAATAAGTTGTGGTCAGTGGGCTCGGCTCGCGCCTGAAACTAGGGTTAGCACATGCGCAGTGTGAACTCCAATAAAATGTCAGCTGGGATTAGTGGCGACATAGTGATGTGAAGCGTGTACAGTACAGCTCTATGTTTGTTCGGAGGAGATGTGGAATGTAGAAGTGGGGATGAAACACGATTATTAGGGTTACAATTGAGATATCTGTACATAGGGGAGAAGTAATGAGTGCTGATTGATAGTATTAGTGGAATGTATTGAAGGGGGAGAGGGATGGGCATTTGGTGTGTGTAGTGGGGGGTAATACAGAGGATGGGGAGGGGGATGGGTTTGATGGCAATATTTTGTGCATATGGTTCGGGGGGATTTATATATGAAAAGGGGAAATGAACTGGTGAATCTATATACTTATTTATATATGTCTACTTACAGGTGTATATGGAAAAGATTGTGTGGATATGGTAGCGGAAAATGTAAATAATTGCATAATAATTACAGTAAGTAGTTTATTGTAAAATGAAATATGTGGGGTCAATATGAGTATGAATTACTAATGGAATGGTTGATGTTAGAAATGGTTTTCTGGGGGGCGTGGCCAGCAGCCAAGGAGAGCGGTCGAATGTAGCCTGAGCTCCGCTCCCGCCAGACACCTGCTAACCAATCCTGCTGAAAATATACGGTCATCCTACTGGGAAACAAGGTGGGACGCCGATTGAACCGCAGGAAGACCGCCATGAGCAAAACCAGAGCATCAGGTGCCACTGCAAAGCTCCGAGAGTTCGCGTGGCACGGCTCACAAGATAGCACCAGCACCTCCACCATATCCACGCCTGAAACAGCGCCTGAATCATCACCTGCAGCTCAGGAACCGGAGTCCACATTGAAACGCAATACAAGCCTCTACTACCTCCCTCACCACCAAAATTGAGGAGATACGTGTCGATGTAGGCCTGCTGCGACATGATTTTCAACAACTGCGAGAACAGGTCAAAGAGACCGAGACCCGCACCTCTGAGGTAGAGGACACGCTAGCTCCAGTACCTGAGAGGCTGCGATCCCTAGAGAAAGCGGCTGCAATGTGGGCCCAGAAATCCGATGACTTGGAAAACTGGCTCCGCTGGAATAATATCCGCATCTTAATCCTACCGGAAAGAGCCGAAGGCAACGATCCTGTGGCGTTCTTTGAAAAATGGTTGCGTGACACCTTGCCGGCCGCCACGCTTTCTTCAGCATACTCTGTAGAGCGGGCTCACAGAGTTCCCGCCAAACCTCTGCCACCGGGCGAACCAGCAAGACCTTTCTTGGCCCGGCTCATTTGCAGCAAAGATCGAGATGCCTTATTGCAAGGAGACATGGCACCATCACTTACCATAATGCGACTGTTTCACTATTCCCGGACTTTTCTGCCTCTCTACAGAAGTCCCGAGCCTCATTTATGGGAGTGAAGCGACAGCTGCGTGAGCTCCAGATTTCTTACTCAATGACATACCCGGCGAGATTACAAGTGATCTTCGAGGAAAAGACTTTGTTTTTTGACAACCCCAGCGAGGCTGAAACATGGCTAAACACCCGCAAGCGCCCGCCACCGCGTTGACATCATTGCTGGACTATGAGCGATGGATCCTGTCCTCTATGCCGAAGTCTCGTTATCATTACCTGGTTTTGATAAGTATAACCTTCCTTCTGTTTCACATAGATTATAAGTTATGCAGTTGGCATACAGTATTTGCCTACCAACACTGTCTTCCTTATTAACGATTTATGTATGTGTGACACTAAGGGGTGATGTTACCCACATACCCACCTTCCCCCTCAGTCCATTTATCTTTCTTGAGCGGATACACCCGCTCTGGTTAGATGTAATCTGAATCGATATAGGATACATGTATATGATTTGTAAATGGTGCTGGTCTGGAGGAGCAACAGTCCGCTGAAATTACACCTACACGCGCGGACTTCACCCGTATACTTAGATAAAGCAAAGCGGTGCTGGACTAACCGCTTGCTGTCCGATCAGGTCCTCATTGGTTAGGAGCCTTCAGTGGGTTTCACGACGTGCCCCCGGGTGGACTCCTACTTTTGGAGAACCTGCCTACTTACGAGTGCCCGAATTAATACGGGCTTTGTCACCTCTTAAAACCCCTTCCCCCCTTTTCCCTTCTAGATTCTTTGTTACCTAGTTGTTGTTATTTAATCTATCTGTACCTGAGGCGGTATGCCTTTCACAACTATCACATGGAATGTTAGGGGTATGAACAGTCCTCACAAGCGCAACGTGGTATTCTCAAGACTGCATAAACATAATCCCTCTGTCATATGCTTGGTAGAAACTCACAATGTCTCCTGGCTGCAGAAACCATGGGTACAATGGTCTGCGAATTCTACTTACTCCACGCACTCTCGCGGGGTATCACTGCTAATACACAGAAGCCTAAGATGGGAGGTAACGGAAAAGGTGGTGGACCCAGATGGGAGATTTCTGTTTGTTAATGGCGCTATAGATTGCCAACAATATGTTTTTCTATGTTAATATGTACCTCCCCCCGGGCACCCTCACCATCCTGTATGAAGCTACTCAATTTGCAACCCGTTTCCCCAGAGCCACCATAATATGCATGGGCGACCTTAACTCAGTGGTAGACCATGTACAGGATAGAGACCCTGGATGCTCCCATCACAGCGGCAGAGCTTGAAGAGGCCCTTGAGGATCTATCCAAGGGAAAGGCCTCTTGACCAGATGGCCTGCCCCTTGAAGTATATGCTAAGTACCAGGAGGAGATGCTACCGGCTCTGCTTAAAACCCTACAGGCATCCTTTGAAAAAGAGGAGCTCCCTGCCTCGTTCTATGATGCCAACATTGTAGTTATCCTAAAACCCGACAAAGACCCCCAAGATTCTGCCTCCTAAAGGCCTATTTCGCTATTAAACACAAACTACAAATTACTCACTAGGGTCATGGCGACTAGGCTAAATAAGATCATCACGACACTTATACTTCGAGACCAATCTGGTTTTATACCTGGTCGTAGTACAGCAGATAACTTGAGGAAGACTCAGATCCTTATGCAGGTGGGTAAGGAAAGAGGGGAGGAATGGGCCTTGGCCTCATTAGATGCAGCCAGGGCGTTTGATTCCATTGAATGGCCGTTTTTACTGGGGGCTCTACGCCGATTTGTGTTTGGCCCATCATTTATTAAATGGGTATCCAGTATTTACAAGAGGCCAACCGCTGGTATAGCACTTAATGGGCAGCACACAAATAGGTTCCACCTTGAGAGAGGTACCCACCACCCCTGGCGGTGCAGATTCGTGCAGACGAGGTATTTAAAGGATTTCGGCATGGAGGAGTGGAGGATCGTTTGGCATTATATGCCAATGACCTCCTGCTTTACATGTCAAGTCCGGAGACTTCCCTACCCAGAGCCATGCAACTTATTGACAGTTTTGGCGATCTCTCAGGACTACGCATGAACTGGGACAAATCCTGTATTATGTACTTGCCGCAAGCTCGGGTACCTGACGCGCAGCTCCAAGGGGGACTGAGGGTGGTCTCACACTTCAAATATTTGGGCATAATTTTATCCTCAGACCCGTTAACAATGCAGGACAACAATGTGACCCCGCTACTTACTCTTTTTAGATCTAAATTTGAACTATGGGCTAAACTACCCCTCTCAGTGGCCGGGAGAATCAATCTTATTAAGATGGTCATCCAACCCAAGTGTCTATATGTCACCACCCACTTCTTCTACCCCATACCCAGAACTTGTTTTACTTCTCTAGAGTCACTCATGATCCCTTTCATATGGGGGTCTGGTAGATTAAAGCTCCAGCTGGCTAAATTACAGGGACCCAAATCTCTACCCGACCCTCACCTTTATTACCTTGCTGGCCTGCTGAAATTCTTGCAATCCTGGCTATCTGCGGGAACCCCACAATACCCCGAAATCCACCTAGCCTCATACTTAGGAGTAGACTCCCTATGGCATGCCTTGACCAATCCTACTTGGAAAGGCCCTAGACTCTTACCGGCCTACACAGTTGCGCGGGTAGCTTGGAGACCACATCAGTTCCACTGGAAACCCCACTTTGGGGAAATCCAGACCTCCCACATGTGACAGATGCCCTTGACCCTCAATTCTGGATAACACACGGGGTCCGTACTATTAAAGATGTTTGGGACGACTCCTCCATACTCCCTTATGATCGGATGGAGAGTAAGTTCCAATTACCTCGACACAGCTTCTATAGATACCTACAATTGCGCCACACACTTCAAACCCAATTTCCCCCAAACGAGACACCTCTATCAGACACCCCACTAATAGGAGTTATCCGTTCACAGGGCCAAGGTGGTTTAATTTCACTTATTTACTCTCACTTAATCTTTGCCAGAGCGGAGTCTGCCACAACGGGCACTAGAGGAATGGAAGGTATTAATTCCATCCTTGAGCGAGGACGAGCACACAGGGCTCCTATAATCACACAAATATGTATCCCCTGCAATTAATAATAAGCTTATCCATGTATATATTATTCATCATAGCTATTTGACTCCCATTAGACTACATAAGATGGGCCGCCTCCCTGATCCGGGTTGCCATAGGTGCAGACACCTACTGGCAGGATTCTGGCACATGATTTGGGAATGTCCTGTGATACATGCATTTTGGGGTGAAGTAACCTCCTTTCTATATGATATAGCAGAGTGCCTACTGGCTCAAGACCCAAAGATTTGTCTATTTGGGATACACGATGAAGAAACCTGGCCTCATTACACCAGAATATTCCTGAGGGAAACATTGTTCCTCGCCCGTAAGGCCATAGCGCTTCGATGAATGGACAACCGTTCACCCTCCATTAACCAATGGAAATCCCTGATTAATACTATTGTACCACTTGAGAAGGTGCTATATAAGCACCGTGCTCGACCAGACAAATTTGATAAGATTTGGGGTAAATGGTGTGATTCTCCTCTAACTCAATATAGCTCCACTGCGTTCTCGTCTTAGCCCGTTAACCCCTCTGTCACCGAATGATACCATACAAAAGTGAGAAGTGACCTTTACAAACTAAAGATGCCCTGGCCCGATGGGTGATCATATCTGATCAACACCAATGTATATGTATGACTGGATACCGTACTCAGGTGACAAAGTTTGTTTACTGTTTTATTTTCTTTGGAATAAGATATAACATGTCCAACTGTGTAAAATCATGGCTCGCCTTAAGGTTGGGCGGCTATCTAAATGAGCAAGTTTCAAGGCTGCGGGTTGGTATATAAAATGAGACTGCTGGGAATAGAAGAACTGAGGGAAACATTGTTCCTCGCCCGTAAGGCCATAGCACTTCGATGAATGGACACCTGTTCACCCTCCATTAACCAATGGAAATCTCTGATTAATACTATTGTACCACTTGAGAAGGTGCTATATAAGCACCATGCTCGACCAGACAAATTTGATAAGATTTGGGGTAAATGGTGTGATTCTCCTCTAACTCAATATAGCTCCACTGCGTTCTCGTCTTAGCCCGTTAACCCCTCTGTCCCTGAATGATACCATACAAAAGTGAGAAGTGACCTTTACAAACTAAAGATGCCCTGGCCCGATGGGTGATCATATCTGATCAACACCAATGTATATGTATGACTGGATACCGTACTCAGGTGACAAAGTTTGTTTACTGTTTTATTTTCTTTGGAATAAGATATAACATGTCCAACTGTGTAAAATCATGGCTCGCCTTAAGGTTGGGCGGCTATCTAAATGAGCAAGTTTCAAGGCTGCGGGTTGGTATATAAAATGAGACTGCTGGGAATAGAAGAATTCTGTGTATTTGGGTAAGTAATTGGCTTAGTGATAGAAAACAGAGGGTGGTCATTAATGGCACATTCTCAGATTGGGTTGATGTTACCAGTGGAGTGCCACAGGGGTCAGTATTGGGGCCACTTCTTTTTAATATTTTTATTAATGACCTTGTAGTGGGTTTACACAGTCAAGTTTCAATATTTGCAGATGATACTAAGCTGTGTAAAGTAATAAATACTGAGGTCGATAGTTTAGCAATACAGAGGTATTTGTGGAAGCTTGAGGAGTGGGCAGAGAAATGGTTGATGAGGTTTAATGTAGATAAATGTAAAGTTATGCACTTGGGCCATGGAAACAAAAAGTATAATTATGTTCTAAACGGTCAATTACTTAGTAAAACTGGAGCTGAAAAGGAATTGGGGGTATTGGTGGATGGTAAACTTAATTTTAGTGACCAGAGCCAGGCGGCTGCTGCTAAAGCAAATAAAATTATGGGATGTATCAAGAGAGGAATAGATTCTCATGATAAAGACATAGTTTTGCCCTTATACAAATCCCTGGTCAGACCACACATGGAATATTGTGTACCGTTTTGGGCACCAGTGTATAAAAAGGATTTAGCAGAGCTGGAACGGGTACAGAGGAGAGCAACCAGGATTATTAGGGGAATGGGGGAACTAGAATACACTGAAAGATTAAAAAATTTGGGATTATTCAGTTTAGAAAAAAGACGACTGAGGGGAGACCTCATTACAATGTACAAATACCTGAACGGACAGTACAAGGATCTCTCCAAAGATCTTTTTATACCTAGGCCTGTGACCAGGACAAGGGGGCATCCTCTCCGCCTAGAGGAGAGGCGATTTTACCATCAACATAGACAAAGGTTCTTTACTGTAAGAGCAGTGAGACTCTCTGCCGCAGGAGGTTGTTTTGGCGGACTCTATGTACATGTTCAAGAGAGGCCTGGATGCCATTCTGGAATTCTTAAAGGTTGGACTTGATGGACTTGCGTCTTTTTCCAGCCTTATATACTATGATACTATCTGTGCCCTCCTTCCTTAAAAGAATAAGCCAAATTTCCATGTGTAATCCTTATGGTAATGTATAACAACTGTACTCTGGAATGACTTTGCACACTGTTTGCCCAAACCTTGTACATTATGTATGGATATGTATGTTTTTACTTCTCAATAAAACTGAGTTTAAAAAAGAAATGGTTTTCTAAGGATTCATTAAGGCCGTCAGGAACAAGGCAGTTGATCTTATAAATCCAGAACATTTCTCTTTGGCATAGTTTGTTTAGGCGGACTTTTCCCTCTGGAATTTGTTCGATGGTGTTATGGAGAAGGTTGTGAAATCCTTTAGGTGATGTGTAAGTCCATGCCTTGAGACATTGGGGCACATGTATCATAGTTTTAGCTAGGCAAATTGTCGTTTTTTGCGACTTTTCTCGTTTTAGCGACTCTTTTTTGTGACTTTTGTTGGCGCTCTTCAAGTGCACCTCGGTCTTCAACTTTTGCAGTGTCCCTCATGTATCTTAACTTTCCAGATGTTCCGTGCGACTTTTCGCCTTTTTTGCGACTTTTTAGGTGCAAATCTGCACCTGGTCCAGGGCAGGTGCAAAGGAAATTTTTTTTCAGGGACCAGATTTTAACGTTTAAATTGGAATTATTTCACATGCTTTAACGGTTTAACATTTTGCACAGTAACCTCTTTCAAAATAATTCTTCATTTGTTGCATTTTTTTTTAAGCGGTTACTTCTAAGGGTGAGGTCACACTTAGGGGTCTAATTGCGTTTTTAATGCATTTTGAATTACAACAGCTTAGGAGAGGTGATTTGCCTTATTTCATTACTGTAAACATTTGTGTTTACAAAACGCAATTTAAACGCCGTGTTAATGCATGCGTTAACATTGCGTTTACTATGCGTTTTATAAATTCAAATGTTAAAAGTCATGAAATAAGGCAAATCATCTCTCCTCAGCTGTTGTAATTAGTTTCAAAATGCATTAAAAATGAAACATGTTAAATCCCAAAAATAACAGTAGTGTCCACTCCTGTATATAATCCCCCTCACATGACTTGTGTCCATGTGGATTTGAGACATTTGCAACTAAAGTCTCAAAAAGAAGCCAAAATTTGCACCTGCCAGGATAGGAAAAACGGAACATGTATGACAAGTAAAAAGACAGGATCATGCATAAGGTGCAAAAACTAGCAGCCAAAAGTCTCCAAAATTTACCTCGAGGAGGGACAAAACTATGATACATGTGTCCCATTGTGTTTTGTATACCGATTTGTGGTATTGCTTAAGTTATTGGAGGCATATATCGAGGAGCAATTCATAAAGCTCTTAATGAGGAAGACCTTCTTGCTGGTGCATGTAAGTGCATTGTCTTGCAACACAATTAGAATGTTAAATACCACGCTCAGTCCAAATCAGTCAGACTGTCCAATGGCACGCCCTCTAATCTGTGTTGCATGGAAGCAGTTGGCGCTCTTCAAGTGCACCTCGGTCTTCAACTTTTGCAGTGTCCCTCATGTATCTTAACTTTCCAGATGTTCCGTGCGACTTTTCGCCTTTTTTGCGACTTTTTAGGTGCAAATCTGCACCTGGTCCAGGGCAGGTGCAAAGGAAATTTTTTTTCAGGGACCAGATTTTAACGTTTAAATAGGAATCATTTCACATGCTTTAACGGTTTAACATTTTGCACAGTAACCTCTTTCGACATAATTCTTCATTTGTTGCATTTTTTTTAAGCGGTTACTTCTAAGGGTGAGGTCACACTTAGAGGTCTAATTGCGTTTTTAATGCATTTTGAATTACAACAGCTTAGGAGAGGTGATTTGCCTTATTTCATTACTGTAAACATTTGTGTTTACAAAACGCAATTTAAACGCTGCGTTAATGCATGCGTTAACATTGCGTTTACTATGCGTTTTATAAATTCAAATGTTAAAAGTCATGAAATAAGGCAAATCATCTCTCCTCAGCTGTTGTAATTAGTTTCAAAATGCATTAAAAATGAAACATGTTAAATCCCAAAAATAACAGTAGTGTCCACTCCTGTATATAATCCTCCTCACATGACTTATGTCCATGTGGATTTGAGACATTTGCAACTAAAGTCTCAAAAAGAAGCCAAAATTTGCACCTGCCAGGATAGGAAAAACGGAACATGTATGACAAGTAAAAAGACAGGATCATACATAAGGTGCAAAAACTAGCAGCCAAAAGTCTCCAAAATTTACCTCGAGGAGGGACAAAACTATGATACATGTGTCCCATTGTGTTTTGTATACCGATTTGTGGTATTGCTTAAGTTATTGGAGGCATTCTAGCAGATATATGACGTAAATCGAGGAGCAATTCATAAAGCTCTTAATGAGGAAGACCTTCTTGCTGGTGCATGTAAGTGCATTGTCTTGCAACACAATTAGAAAGTTAAATACCACGCTCAGTCCAAATCAGTCAGACTGTCCAATGGCACGCCCTCTAATCTGTGTTGCATGGAAGCAGGCGCAGCTGTGCCACAAAAGGGTCACGTGCACCACGATCCAAGCGCACACACTTCGTAAATACCTGTGCAAGCCATTTCAGCCCAATAAAAGGTGCGCAGTCCGACAAAGTGCACAGTTTGACCCTTTGTAAATGAGCCCCATTGTATATCAAAACGACTGAAGCAAAATAGAGAATTCATTAATAATGCTCATTTTAAGTTAATTTAAAAATACAAAAAGGATATGTGCACTAAATTACACTCAAGCCCCTTAGTCACTAAGGGGTTGAAGGAGAAGTCCAACACCATATTAATGTTTTAATCCTGAAATTATATCTAAAAGCAAATATTGTCCCTAGAGGCTTACGTATCCACTTCAAAACAGATTCCCTTTTCTCTAAAAATTGGGCTGATTTTCTTCTCTCATGCGCCCATGGTCTCATGGAATGCATATAGGCTAAAAATGAGAAGATCATTAGAAACCTCACATTTGACATCAACACGTCACAACCTTGTTAGTCATCACAATAACCATCTAGAGTTTTTGAAATTTGACAGAATAGTCACAAGCAGGATCATCAATTTTTAAAAAAGAAACATTGTCACTGAAAGAGACGGTCAAAGACAGACACTGAAAGAGACGGTCAGAGAGACGCCCATGATAGGTAGTTTGCATTGTATTGTAGATTATTCAATGATAGAAATGTTGGAATGTTTTAGGGCTAGCCACAGACATTAAAATCTGAATGCTGATTTCATCAATATCTGTCAACTATCTATAGTATGAAGCTGAACACAGTTCCTATATCTACTATAAAACCCTTTTTAATAAAAAAAAAAAGTACTCACTACGATTATGTGTTTTGGCAGGTAGAGGTGGTGGCATCTCATCACTCCAGGATCTATGAGGGGGCGGTGGTTTAGCGTGAATAAGAAAGGTCTCATAGGTTTTGTTCGTGATGTCCACCCCCACGGACGTCTGTCGTTGGTAGGATCTTACTGCTGCGGGTAAAGTAGGATTCTGGGGTAATGGGCTGAGCTACAAGAAAAAAGGAATCAATAGCTAAGAAATCCACCCAATAGAATTTTCTTACACTTCTCATCATAGAAACAAAATCGGAAACATGATGAAAGGTTCCCATTTTTATTTGACTACATTATCATTGTATTACTGAATGCCTTTTATTGGGAACCATTGTCACTAAAAGGACTCAATACATGCATGCTATAATAGAGGTCCTACTGTATTGTCTGCAGATTACTTTGGGAAGTAAATAATAATGCAGACAAAAATGCACAAACAATGTTCTAAACATCATAAAACATTTGCCAAGGACAATGTTCTTGTTTAGTTAGAGTTAAAGGAAACCTACCACTTCTGATGGTAGGTTTTAGAGCTGGTGCCGGAGCTTACCTTAGCTAGTGTTTTAAACCACTATATCGCGGTTTAAACACATTTTGATTTACAGCCCCGAGGTAGCTTCGGCGCTACGCGCGGCCATGCACACGTGACGCCTCCGGCACTTCCTATGGAGGCGCGCGCGTAGCCGAAGCTACCTCGGGGCTGTAAATCAAAATCTGCAGATTACTTTGGGAAGTAAATAATAATGCAGACAAAAATGCACAAACAATGTTCTAAACATCATAAAACATTTGCCAAGGACAATGTTCTTGTTTAGTTAGAGTTAAAGGAAACCTACCACTTCTGATGGTAGGTTTTAGAGCTGGTGCCGGAGCTTACCTTAGCTAGTGTTTTAAACCACTATATCGCGGTTTAAACACATTTTGATTTACAGCCCCGAGGTAGCTTCGGCGCTACGCGCGGCCATGCACACGTGACGCCTCCGGCACTTCCTATGGAGGCGCGCGCGTAGCCGAAGCTACCTCGGGGCTGTAAATCAAAATTTGTTTAAACCGCGATATAGCGGTTTAAAACACTAGCTGAGGTAAGCTCCAGCAACAGCTCACCCTGAGCTGGTGCCCGGTGTTTACATCTAATACCTACCATCAGAAGTGGTAGGTTTCCTTTAAGAGAGCCTTGTATGCAGAGGTATTAGCAGAATATTATTTCCATTATAATACAGTAATACATACAGCAGAAACCACATGAAATGCAATGGGGCAGATTTATCAAGCAGTCTGAAAGTCAGAATATTTCCAGTTGCCCATGGCAACCAATCACAGCTCCCCTTTATAATATTCATGAGCACTGGTGAAATGAAAGCTGAGCTGTGACATTGTGTTGCAACCATACAAATGTTTTTTATTGATATTTTGATATTGACATTTTAGGTTGGATGTAGGAAGACAATACAAAAATATTAAATGTATATTTTTAGGGTGCATTCACATCATGCATTTGCATTGCATTTTGAACACATTGCAAATACATTGGGCAAAACATGTTTTAAGACACATCACTGTTAAGCTCTTAGCGCTACGTGCCAAACTATTATGGTGTTGAGGCCCGCTAACGACGCTCCACACTGTAATAGCACGTCATGAAACTGATGCCGATTCAGCTAATAATTTTTTAGCAATAGCAACCCCAAAATAGTACCACAGAAAAATTCATCTCAACCCACAAAAAAATAAGCCTTAACAAATAACAAATTTTAAGATAGGTTTTTTATTTTTGTCTTTTATGAATGTGTATATTTAGGGTCTAAATCAGTGGTTCTCAACCTTTCTAATGCTGTGACCCCGCAATACAGTTCCTCATGCTGTGGTGACCCCAAACCATACAAATCCCAGTAAAGACACAGTAAAATTGCGGCTCCTATGGCTTTAAGCGACCCCCTGTTTTGGTCGTTCGACCCCCGCTTGGGTCCCGACCCACAGGTTGAGAACCACTGGTCTAAATGAACATATTACTGATGGAATCAGACTTTTCTAAATTTCACCTCCATTTTGTTTTCATTGCTGTGAAAGGGTTGAAAATCTTCCTAAAAGCTGTTTCTGATGGTTTGATGGGTGCAGATTTGAAAATAAAGTGATATATAGGGGGTTTCTATTTCAAATTAAAAACAATAATGATCCCCCAAAAAGTCTTAAAATGACACAATGGTCAATTTGTAAGATGTAATATAAAATATCCAGACGTTTTAAAAATTATTGAAACAAGCTTTATTGACATTATATATCGTAGCAGCTAGAGCTTAAAATGTGTACAATTAAAGATGTTTTTCCTCATCAGGTATAACAATGAACCTTTTCATATGTCAATAACTTTACAGGGAACCAGTTAACAGTTGTGTCCCTGTAAAACTGCAGATGGTGTAAAGGAGCAGCGCGGAGAGCTGTGTATCCATACCTTAGTGAGTATTGTTAGCAGCAACAAGATCAGTTCACTGAACCCTTTCCCTGAGTAACTGCTGTAGTATTTAAACAGAAGCTGCTACAGCTGTAGCTTAGAGGGAAGGGGCTGTGCTTTGCTGTAAGATCTCAAATACCAGTGCCCAATAATGCTCCAAATATAGCTACAATCCTGGAATCCTGGAAAGTGCACTTATTAAAGTCCTGCTGCCAATTAAACACACACCAAGGAATGGTAACATAGAACTTGAATACCGAACAATGGGGGTCATTTACTAAGGGCCCGATTCGCGTTTTCCCGACGTGTTACCCGAATATTTCCGATTTACCCCGATTTTCCCTGAATTGCACCGGGATTTTGTCGCACGGGATCGGATTTTGGCGCATTGGCGCCGACATGCACGCAACGGAAATCGGGGGGCGTGGCCAAACGAAAACCTGACGGATTCGGAAAAACCGCTGCATTTAAAAAAAAAATAATTCTTGTTTTTATAATTTGCTTTTACGTTCTAAAAGGGAAATTACACCTCAGATAAGCACACAGTGACCTAAAGAACTATGGATTCTCTGGTAAGGCACCTTGGCTATTATAGGTCTATATAGTATGCAAAAAAACGATTTACCCCCCTCCCCCCCGCGCCGTTTACGAACAGGTCACATGAATTAACATGGGAGGCGGGTGTCAGCTCTGTTTTACGTGAGATACCTGCCAGTAACTGCTGCGGTCAGTGATGGCACTGATCTCTGCAAGTGACATGTTAGGTACCAAGATGGAAACCGACCACAGCAAAGCTTTGAAGGACATCTACCACCAAGATGAAGGATTGTAAATAGAGATGAGCGAACATGCTCGTCCGAGCTTGATGCTCGGTCGAGCATTAGGGTACTCGAAACTGCTCGTTACTCGGACGAATACTTCGCCCGCTCGAGAAAATGGCAGCTCCCGCCGTTTTGCTTTTTGGCGGCCAGAAACAGAGCCAATCACAAGCCAGGAGACTCTGCACTCCACCCAGCATGACGTGGTACCTATAAGAACGCTACTACACTTGATCTTATACAAAAGGTTCTTAGAAGTGCTGTTTGGGGAGTAGCCTAGAGACAGGGGCTTGGATTGGCGAAAGCTCGCCTGGCAGCGGAGCGCCAGCTCCATGCCAAGATCCAACTAACATAGTTTTAACTGCAGCACCTTTAATCTACTACTAGTTCACTGCCTCCATACATGGTCCCCTTATCAAACGAGCTGTGTCAGGCAGAATTTTGGGTTGTTTTCATGGCTTCCATGTTAACTTTGTCGCCACCCTGCTGTGTAATCCACAAAATATACTGGCAAACTTTTATCATGTACCGATATTATTTGAGCGCTTCTTGCTCACCTCCTTTGGTTCCTCTCTGCCACCCATTGGTTTGAAGCCTGAGTCCATTTAGGGTATGTCGCCATGCCACTCTCTAGCCTGCCGCTGCTGCCGCTGCCTCTGCATGCCGTCCCCTATAGTGTCAGGGTCAATTATTGGATGTTTTAGATGCTATCTAGCTTCATTCTGTCACTCTGTCATGGCCATGCTGTTGCCCATAATTTTGGCATAATGGTGCGATTATGCAGCCTCAGAGGCATCCATGCATGCTGCCCCTGCTGTTTCCTGTCCATTTCCGTGGTGTTTCCATCCTTTTCTGAGGTTCCCAGGTGTTTGGCCAAGCTTCCCTGTGCAGAGCCTTGGTCCCCTTGAAAAATGCTCGAGTCTCCCATTGACTTCAATGGGGTTCGTTATTCGAGACGAGCACTCGAGCATCGGGAAAAGTTCGTCTCGAATAACGAGTACCCGAGCATTTTAGTGTTCGCTCATCTCTATTTAAAACCCAAGTGCGGGTGCATTCCCGGCTCACAGGAAAGCATATGGAAAATCCAATGAAATACTCATGAGGCAGCACTCCTCAGTGGAGCTATTTTCATGAAAATAAGTACGGTTATACTTTTTAGTATAAGCTTTAGTTTAAGCATGAAAATAAGTACTGTTATACTTTTTAGGGCAAAACATACACATGATACCTATAGCATGAATAAATCATTACTGCAACACACACACAAAAAAAAACGACAAGGAATATCATGAAGGCAGCAGACTCATGGATAATCCATTAGCATTCAGTCAGGTTTGAATAGGCTGGCATTGTTTCTAATCTTTCTCCTCATTTGATTTGACCCATTTGTTTCCAGCTTTTTGTTTGCCATTACTAATTCTATTTTCATCAATACTTTAATAAAATGAATGAATCATCGATAACTTTTCTTTCAGCGTAAACAAGAGACGTTTTTTACATGAAAGACCGCAGCTTCTATTATACACTTTGAGAACATTCTCTATCCCATTGTATTTTCCATATAAAACATCTGTGTTTCAGTAAAAACAATTCACTACCGGTATGTGTTTTAGTGTGTTTTTCACCTACATCTCTTAAAGGTCTCTTGGTGAAGAAAAGCTATTGTACACAGGTATCCATGACAACACGACTATGAAAAAGACTGATACAAAGATTCACCAGAATCCAGGAATGAAGTAGTCAAACACTCAAAACTTTTTTTGTTGTCCCCAGCATGCATTGAAAGGAGTGAAAACTTACCCTCTGGAGTTACTGCTGTCTGTTTGCCCAACTTTAAAAAGTAACTCCATGCAAAACATATAAATGGCCTATACATATGACAGGTCATTAAAGCGGTATTCCCTCAAAGACAAGATTCTTAAATATACACAGGATAACAAAATAACACATTCTCTAATTCACTGTTATTAACAAAAATGCACTATTTCACATATATAATTCCAACCTGTCTCTATCAGTCCTGATGTTTATATTTTGGTTGTCCCTGGATACGACCATATGGTGGGGCAGAATCCTCTGGCATCAATAGATTCTTGTGTACTGCAGGGGGAGGAGCAGGAGGTAGAGAGCACTACAGACAGAGGCACTTCCTATCCAGCAGCAGCAACGTGCAGAGACCTGCTCTACAAACTACAGACAAGATAAGCTCCTGATCCAAGGGGAGGGTAGATAACAGTGCAGATTGTGTGTTTTATAGGTGAGGTAGCAGAGCTGAGTGTGTCATTGTGTCCTATTCCCATATCATGACTCTGATTGGTCTCATCTCTCTATATGTTCCCAACTCAGAACAAGGAAGAGCCCTGTCGGGGAGAACTTTAGGAGTGGGTAATGATCCTTGAGGGATATCTCCTCTAGGGTCTCTTAGCTTTCAGGTTTGGCCATAACTTATATTTGCTGCACATTACATGACCATAAACTTGTTGATGTCAGGCAATTAACCCATCAATTGGTTAAACACTATATTTTTACTAACCTCCCCATGACATATCTTCATGTTCAGATAGTTTATCAAGCACCAGCAACTTATGGTGTTCTGGGACTCGGAGACTGACAAAATCTCGTTCTCTGACCATGCCCTTACCACTGCTACCCTCTCATTGTATATCTCTCAGTAGTGGCAATTAGGCTTAACCCCCTGCTACTTGAAGATGCCCTAGCTTTGGCTGATATGAAACAGGATGCAGCTGCCCACTTAGCTCAGAACGCTGATGACCCTTCCATTGCAAGGGAGGCCTATAAGATTTTGAGTCGGGACCCTTATTAGTCGCAGCACCAGGCTCACAAAAGGAAAAGGCAACCAAATTTGTGTCCTTGCTCAAATGCATCCGGGGCCTAGAAACACACTAAAATCATACTCTAGAATCTGAGCTACATGCTCAGTTGATGCAAAACCATTACAACTGTCATAAATTATGGGTCCAGATAAGATAACGTAATTAGCACTTGGAACAACTCCTCCTACCCCCCTCTGTGATTCCCTTTATTCCCTCTTATCAAAAGAAATGTTAATTGGTTTCCTCTGTCACTTGAATGGAATATTTGTTAGTCTACAGAGAATGCATTGGGCAGGACTTTCCATGTTTTTTTCATCGGTTTTCTCCACCACGGATCTCTATGCCAATCGAATTAGTAAGAGGTCTGTCTTTTCTTTATTTTATCTCTTTTTATTTAAATGTTTGCTGTTATGTATGTCTGTTATTTCAACATTTTTGTAATTACCGTATGTACAAGAATATAACTACTATAATACTGCCCCCTATGTACAAGGATATAACTACTATAATACAGCCCCTTATGTACAAGAATATAACTACTATAATACTGCCCCCTATGTTTAGGAATATAACTACTATAAAACAGCTCTTTCCCTCTTCACAGCACCTAGCTCCCCCAGGTCTTCTCTCTCTCTCTCCTCACTCACACAGCTCTCTCCTGCCCACCAATTCTAGCCCCCCCACACACACACACTTTATGCCCTTAGTTCTAGTCCCTCCTATTTTCTGCCCCTAGTTCTAGCCTATCCTTTTCTGCCTCCAATTCTTCTCCCCCCGCCAGCCCCATTACTAATACCCCCTCCTGTCCCCAGTTCTAGTCCCCCCTGCTGTCCCCAGTTCTAGTCCTCCCTCCTGTCCCCAGTTCTAGTCCCCCCTCCTGTCCCCAGTTCTAGTCCTCCCTCCTGTCCCCAGTTCTAGTCCTCCCTCCTGTCCCCAGTTCTAGTCCTCCTGTTGCGCCCAGTTCTAGCGCCCCCACACTTTCTGCCTCTAGTTCTAGTCACCTCCGCCTGCCCCAGTAGTAATCCCCCCTGCTGCCCCCAGTTCAAGCCCCCCCCTCCTGTCCCCAGCTCTAGTCCCCCACCCTGCGTTGCGCCCAGTTCTAGTCCCCACATTACCCCTGGTTCTAGTCCCCCCCTGCTGTCCGCAGTTCTAGTCCCCCCCTCCGGACCCCAGTTCTAGTTTCCCTCACCTCACTGTGAGCACTGAGCAGGCCTGTGCCAAGGCTGTATAGAGGAGAGGCTGAACAGTCATGTGATGATGACCTCATCAAAGGTCCTGGAGTTTCTCTTCTATACAGCAGGGAAGGTCCTGCCACAATGTTCTTACTTCACACTTCTTTTATTTTGATGGACATTGCGGCAAAAATGGGCTAAAATTGCGGCCCTGCTGCTGCCCTTGAAGCTGCAGGCAGCAGGGCGGGGGCCGTAACCTGAGGGTCGGTGGGCCACATTCGGCTAACGGGTCGTGGGTTGTGCACCCCTGGTCTAAAGTCTTATCTTTAAGAAATCTATATTTTCCATATACAATCTAGTGTTTATGATCTTATGTCCAGTATATAGAAAATCCATATAATAATTAAAACAACTTCTCTACTGGTTCTCCAAAAGTTTCAGGTTATCATACAATAGATAATATCAGAACTGGATTAGGATGATGGTGCTACATGAACATACCCCTTATTCTTCGACCTCTGCAGGTTTCGGAGAATCAGAAGCTTTGTCATTGATGGTCATCGTGAAAGTCATCATGTTCATGGAAGTAGTTGCTGAATTGGCAGGAATCTCAATGTCCACATTGATTTCCGCCAATGGAAAAGCACGAGATGGTACGATCTCCATAAAAGCCGATATGGCGATAGGCCGGCCGTTCATGTCACGTCTCTGGGCTGTAGATTAAAAATGTGGTGAGTTTTACTGCTAGGATTATCTCTTGAATCTAAATAATGGGCTATCATTTGTCACCTATCCTCAATACAGTAAACGAATATTGAGCACAGGGGTTCACTACTGAGACCCCCAGCAATCACAGAAAAGATTTTGCACCCTGATGGTCCACTTGTGCATTTCCTATCCATTTCATCTTTATTTGACTTACAATGGTAGTCTATCCCAAACTGTACCATAAACGTGCCATAAAAAACGTTAGGGCTCAGGTGTAACAAAAGGGCAGATTTTGTCATGTACTGTTGCCAATATCCATATCCATATTGAGTGCCACTCAGTCGATCAACCATGAATTACTAACTTGTCTCATTACCTTATAGGGGAACATTGACCACATTGGGGCAGATTTACTTATCCGGTCCATCAATCCAGCGGCGCGTTCTCTGACGCGGATTCAGGTTCACTAAGGTCTTGCACCTGATGTCCACTAGGTGTCGCTGCTGCACTGAAGTCCGCCGAGGTTCGCTGGAATTCACCTACTTTGTTCCAGTGTATGTGAGTGCTATTTTTGCGACATAGTGGGGCAGATTTACTTACCCCGTCCATTCGCGATCCAGCGGCGCATTCTGTGTGGAGGAATCGGGTCTTTTTGGCGATTCACTAAGGTAGTTCCTCCGACGTCCACCAGGTGTCGCTGCTACACTGAAGTTCATCGGAATGCATTGAACTTCATCAAGCCGGGTCGGGTGCAGGTAAGCGCGTGTCAAGCAACACTTTTTTATAAATGCGGAGGTTTTAACAAATCCGTTGGGTTTTCGTACAGCCACGCCCCCGATTTCCGTTGCGTGCACCCCGGCGCCGATGCGCCACAATACGATTGCGTGCGCCAAAACCCCGGGGCAATTCAGGGAAAATCGGCGCAAAACGGAAAAATTCGGGTAACCCGCCAGAAAAACGTGATTCGGGCCCTTAGTAAATAACCCCCAGTGTGTCTCAGGTTTGCCTAATTTTGCGCCTGGTTTGTTCCTTTTCTTGCCTTGTGATTTATGATTCATGTTGTTCTGCCTTATTAAATGAGTTTTGAAATGTTGCACGGCCCATTCATTTGCGTCTCATTAATCACAAAATTTTCCATTATCATGTAGATTTGGGACCAATAAGGAAGCGAGATTGAGAAAAGTTTAAGACGGAACATTCCCAACTTTATTTTTGCACAAAAAAGTAATTGCATGTACAATGTCCAGACTACATTTTGTTGCAAGTGCAGAAACTAAAAGTTACAGATATGTTTAACCCCTTAACGACCGGGCCCTTTTTTTGTTTTTTCATTTCCATTTTTCACTCCCCACCTTCAAAAATCTATAACTTTTCTTATTTTTCCATGTACAGAGCTGTGTGACGGCTTGTTTTCTGCGTAACAAATTGCACTTCATAGTGACGGTATTTATTCTTCCATGGCGTGTACTGGGAGGCGGGAAAATGGTGAAAAACGCATTTGCTGTCTTGTGGGGTTGGATTTTACGGATTTCACTGTGCGCCCCAAAATGACATGTCTACTTTGTTCTTTGGGTCGGTGTGATCACGGGGATAACAAATTTGTATAGGTTTTACAAAAATGAAAACCTCCTGTACAAAAAATTTGGTGGGGATTTTGCCATCTTGTAGCACTAATAACGTTTTTATCCTTTGGTGTACAGAGCTGTGGAGCTTTTGATGATGTTAACAATGTTACCATTTTTAGGACTGTACGACCTTTTGATCACTTTTTATAGAATTTTAATATTTTTCAAAACGGCAAAAAAGTGCCTTTTACAACTTTGGGCACAATTTTCCGTTACTGTTTTTTTTTTTTTTTAATTTTATTTATTTTTACTTTTTTTATTTGTTTTTCACACACTCTAGGGTACTTTAACCCTAGGTTGTCTGATTTATCCTACCATATATAGGCAGTCCCCGTACAAGATAGGGTGTGTAGGTTTGTTCTTAAGTTGAATTTGTATGTAAGTCGGAACTATATATTTTATAATTGTAACCACAGACAAATTTTTTTTGGTCTCTGTGACAAATGGATTTAAAAAATGTTGAATTTTCATGAGAACCAGGAATAACAATAAATCTTCATTACAGACACCTGTGATAACTGTTACAGCTGATCATTGTAGTCCAAAGCTAAAGTACAGTAAATTACCAATATCCAGAGGGCCGTTTGTAACTAGGGGTCGTCTGTAAGTCGAGTGTTCTTAAGTAGGGGACCGCCTGTACTGCGATACTACAGGAAGGGGTTGAAAAAAAAATTATTCCTTAAAAGTTTTGCCTTTTTTGTTATAATGTATAGAAAATGAAGTCTGATAACATTTTTCGATCCGCAGAGTAAGATTGCCAATAATCCCACTCAAAAAGAGGATCCTATAGAGAACGATGAGGTAAAGGGAGCCTATTACCAGGAGACCCATTTTTAGCACCGCTCAGTCCCCATGGGTCTCCTAGTGACAGGTTCCCTTTAAAATTGTGCTGAAGTATATTTTATATTGCATTCAGTTAATTTTTAATTTGGGAAGTGGAGAAAATATAATGATAGATGCCATGCAAACATCTGCAGAACAGCCCTTTACTATGTCAGATAAGGTGCACACACTCAAACCAAAACTCAAAACCAAAGTGGCAGACTTTTGCTTGCTCCCAAAAAATTTGCAAATTAAAGGCAAATTATATAACTGCACCAAAAAAAATTGAGCATAACAACAGCAAAAATAATCTACAAAAATTCTGATCAAAGTCCCCCATGGTGTTATAATGATCCCATGTCAAATCCTCGCTGTCCTGGAGCACGATGGGTGGCATATTAACCCAGGAAGAAATGCACACTGCCTCAACACCGCTAAAATAGACAAAATGAATACTGATGGAATTATGTACTATGATTTACCGACCATTATTTCTAATAAGGACAGATTCTGTTCCACTGGAGAACTTACATAGACTGTAAGCTCTTGTGTCACCTCCTCATCCTCATAGACTGTAAGCTCTTATGTCACCCCCTCATCCTCATAGACTGTAAGCTCTTGTGTCACCCCCTCATCCTCATAGACTGTAAGCTCTTGTGTCAATCCCTCATCCCCATAGACTGTAAGCTCTTGTGTCACCTCCTCATCCTCATAGACTCCGCTCCCCGTGACGTCATCGGGGGGCGGCGATCCCAGGTAAGATGGCGGCGCCCATGCGCCGCTATCTTTTTGAGGCTGCCGGCAGCTTTGCCGGCAGCCATCGCTGTGAAAACACCCGCGATCGGTGCTAGCACCGATCGCGGGTGTTACCGGTAAGCCTTTGCTGCAATATGCAGCAAAGACTTACCGGCTATGGAGGTGGGGGCCGCAAAATATTGTCCCGCGGGCCGCGAGTTTGAGACCCCTGCTCTAGACTCTGAGCTACATGCTCAGTTGATGCAAAACCATTACAACTGTCATAAATTATGGGTCCAGATAAGATAACGTAATTAGCACATGGAACAACTCCTCCTACCCCCCTCTGTGATTCCCTTTATTCCCTCTTATCAAAAGAAATGTTAATTGGTTTCCTGTGTCACTTGAATGGAATATTTGTTCGTCTACAGAGAATGCATTGGGCAGGACTTTCCATGTTTTTTTCATCGGTTTTCTCCACCACGGATCTCTATGCCAATCCAATTAGTAAGAGTAATGTTTGCTGTTATGTATGTCTGTTATTTCAACATTTTTGTAATTATTAAGCACTGTGCCTTTTTTGTACATGAAATAGTCCTTTGATAAGTTTTTCCTTGTGCTCTATACATTCCCTTAACTCTGGAGAGGTGACATACCGCCAAGCCTTGTTACCATGTGTGTGTTTATATGCTAAGAGAAGATACAGATAGTGTGGTTACAGGTGATATGTACGGCATCTAGAAGAGTGTGTTTCTGGGTGTATGTGTGCGGTCCTGGTGTGGGCGTCTCATGTGCTATAGTTACGAATGGTGGCAATGACAAGTTGTATGGAATAAACGGGTGTCTGTATCAGGGTGCGGAGTGGCTCTGTGCAGTAGCATTCCGTAGGTACGTAAGTGGTAGGGGGGTACATAGTGTGGTTGTGCACCCCCTGGGCTGTGCGTGCTTGGTGTGTAGTATCTGGGATTCGGATGAGTTTGGTTTCGCTGACATGTGAATTGAGTTGACTGGGTACTGTGTGCTAGGGGAGTAGGCATTTTGTGTGAGTGGGTGGAGCCTAAGGGCTAATTTGCATGGTGTGTTTGAACTCCGGTGAGTGGGGTTCTAGCCTCTTATGAATTTGGCAACAAGAGCAACAGGGACCTGGTGAGAGCCCTTTGGGCTCAAAGATCCATTACCAATGTATTCAGGTCTTCCTACGGACATTGCTGTGGCGTTCCATGAGTATTATGCCATGCTATTGTCAGTAGATAGGTCTAATCAGACACTTTGCGACAAGATTTTGACTCTCGGGTTCAGGAATACTTTGCAACCTCTGGTCTCCCCACCCTCCTAGATAGCGACCTTGATTTGCGGCAAACTTGTCCTCTAATATGTTCAACCCACTTACTTACGCTTCTGCTGTGCCCTTCAAGCTAATAGTAATAATTCCTTTATTAATATAGTGCCAACTTATTACGCAGCACTGAACAGAGCTTGCCAATTCAGTCCCTGAGAGAACATACAAGTTCTTTGCAGATGTTGACCTGGATGGGACTTGAACCTAGGACCTCTACGCTGCAAGGCTGTAGTGCTAACCACTGAGCCATCTTGGTTCTCCCGAAGCCTGGTAAACATCCCGCACAGTGTCTCAGCTACAGACCCATTTCACTTAAAGTAGACACTAAATTATTTGCCAAGATACTTTCTACCCGCCTCATGCTTTTAGTCACCAAAACTGCATACATGCTGACAATACATACTGACCAGACTGGTTTCCTTCTTGTTTGCAAGGCCAGAGACAACATCACAAGGGCTATAAGTCTGATTTACTTTGCCATTACACATTCTCAATAAAAGACATTGATAGGACAAATGGGTCTTCCTGGTTGAGAGACTTCATGGTATAGGCTTGAAATCCAACATGATCCAACATGTCTATCTACTCCACAACCCCTCGGGCATGGTGTGTGTCAACGGAATCCTCTCTAACGACTTCCCAGTTTGTAACTGGAACCTGTCACCCCTGATTTTCGTCCTCATCCTCGAGCCTCTGCTCCATCTTATCAGAGCAGATTCTGATATCTCTGGTGTGGCTCTGCCGGCCAGAGAATTGAAGGTTGTGGCTTACACAGATGACCTTTCATTCTTTGTGTCCAACCCACAGATCAAGTCTCCTCATTTGCTCACTTTGCCTCCTACTGACTCTGGGACATGGCCTTTCTCTCATCTACAGTATACCACAGAGACCAGATACTCAACCCCCTCCTCAATTTCTCTCATAGTGGGAATTACACCTTCAGTTGACGTGTGTTTACTCTTGCCCACAAAATTTCCATTAGCTTCTGCTTTCAGGAAGGCAACTAGAAAATGTTGGCTTCATTCTATATATTCCCCAAGACTGTTCCGAGCTTCTGGAGGTGTGCTTTGGAGGAAGGAATGTTCTTCCCCATCTTTTGCTCCTGCCCAGTGTTAACACCTTTCTGGGATGCTGTTCAGTCCATCATCAGGCAGAAAGTTGCCCGACTACACCTTGCCTCTTGCCAAGGTCCTATTCCTTCTTCAGCATTTTGATGGCAGTATGTTCATGTATTCCACAATTGTGGTGTCAAAAGAATGCTCTCTGCACTTTTGAAAGATTTCACTCAACTTTTCTCCCATGGACCCAGTTCAAACAGTGTAATGCATATATGAATTTGCATATGCTCTTTTGACTCCCAGAGACTCACCTGACCTTTCACACCCTTCTGTCTCTATCACATGGACACTCTAGCTACACTGATGGTCCCCCCCAATCACTTCCATCCTGGGGTGAGAGAGGGGTCGCCTGGAACTCAAAGCCCTATTTTTGTTATTTCTTTCTAACCTACATTTCTGCTCCACTCCTCCCCTTCTTTAGCTCTGTTCCGTTTTCTTCCTTTTCTTTCACTGGCTTTTGTACCATCCAGTGAAAAAGGACTGGGTATGTTGAATTTCATCCTAACATCTGCCAAACAAATGTTGGCTGGACACTTCATACACTTTATATTGTGAGCCAGTCCTATTGAAACCTTACTTTTTAGAAGACTGCAATATACTATTAAACATAAGGATATAGTATCAGAGAAAAGGTTAAACTTTTTGCAGGAGAAACACCTGAACACTTATTACAGATCTATTTTCTATGTATAAAATGTAATGAATGCATTCTGTAGATTCATATATGTTTCATTTTTTGAAGTATTTTCACATAGTGCTTACTTTCTCTCCATCTTCTTCATCACTATTGCTTACTTCTTCTTCTATATGAAACCAGTCAAAATCCAATTCACTATTAAAATTGCCATCTCCTGCTCTTTCCAGCTGTAACCAATTAAAAACATGCTGTAATATGAGTTATTTTTCTGACAGAAATAAAAAGATTAACTCTTGTGACAACTTACCAGCTCTTCACATTCTAAGTGTCTAAGACTCTGAGCCAACATCAAAGGAGTTAATCCTGCTTGATTGACTGCCAAAAGACAACAGGCATATGAGTTAAGCAATTTAGTAAATATAAGGTAATAATTACTACTTAATACTCAGAAAGCAACATATAGTCAAGTGTTCTGCAACCACCTTGTCAGCCTATCAATATGCAGTTGCCAGCTCCCAACTAAAATTGTTGTACTACAGATCTGGTCAACACACATCTTGGGTTAAAACCTTGAAAACGTCTCTTCTAGCCTCTTTAACAGTTCCAGACATGTGGGCCTTAAAAATATATAACTTAGGCTGCTTTCACACAGCCATGTGCTTGGCCAAGCATACAGCTGCACACTATTGGTATCCATGTAACAGTAAATACAAATGCTGCAAAAATCCAAAAATAGCCAATAAGATTTACTGGATAGATGGTATAGTGCCAATTTGGCACCTCTTGCAGGTCCTGGACACTTACTACATTAAATTTAAGGGAATAAGAAAAGGTAGAAGACAAGCCGAAGCACTCTTAGAATCTTCCTGCAGTTCCAAGCAACTTAAAAGATGCTGCTTTCAGTCATATATTAAAGTGATACGTACTTCGCTACTTTGGGTATGTAGGAAGAGGGAGAATGAGTAGAGAGTCACAAATTATCTTTGGAAGACCTTCTGCTGGCCCCACAATTCTCTGTGCACAGAGGGACACTGGAAAGAAGCTAAAATTATGCAAATTATCCATCTTATCCTCAGGAGGCCAATTTGATCGAACGTTGTTGAAGAACACTGAGCAATAAGTTACTGCTTTAATTTTTAGTTGGCACCTGGCAATAAATAAGGGGGGGTTTGGGTTGCAGTTCGGGCACTCGGCCGCTAAAAGGTTCGCCATCACTGCCATAGGGTGTTGCCCTTCAAATGGATCATCAGAATTCAGTAGCCAGGCTGGTGTGGATCTCAATATAGTAGAATAGAAGTCGGTCTTGTTTGGCGCACACCAGCAGGGCAGCCATCAGGAAATTCGGGGCCCCATACAGCAAAAGTGTCTGGGCCCCAACACACCCCAAAACCGAACAAGCCTCCTGCCCCCCGCAGTGACCTTTCACAAACAGGGTTTGAGGCCTGTTGCTACGACAAGGCACACTCTTCTGGTAGATTGCCAATAGGAGTCATACTTTTGGTCACTTAGACTTGAGACAAAATTAAAACTTTCCACATATAATGACAAGGTTTAACGTACTACTTTTACTGAATACTGTGTGGGGGCCAAACACAGACTGACTCGATTCTATTCTACTATATTGGATCCAACCAGCTGGCCTATGAATCTGAGATCCATTTGAGGGCAACACCCTATGCAGTGATGGCGAACTTTTAGCGGCCGAGTGCCCACAATTGGCAACCCAAACCCCCCTACTTTTGCCACGTGCCAACTCAAAATTTAAAGCAAGTAAACTATTGCTCGTTGTTCTTCACAATACGTTCGATCAAAATTGACTCCTGAGGACAAGATGTATAATTTGCATAATTTTAGCTTCTTCTCAGTGTCCCTCTGTGACAGAGAATGTGTGTGGCCAGCAGAAGGTCTTCCAAAGATAATTTGTCCCTGTCTACTCATTCCCTCTTCCTACATACCAAAGTAGCGAAGTACGTATCACTTTAATATATGACTGAAAGCAGCATCTTTTAAGTTGCTTGGAACTGCAGGAAGATTCTAAGGTGCTTCTGCTTGTCTTCACCTTTTCTTATTCCCTTAAATTTAAGTAGTAAGTGTCCAGGACCTGCAGAGTGGCCAATAGGACTATACCATCTACCCAGTAAATCTTTTTCGCTATTTTGGATTTTTGCAGCATTTGTATTACTGTTACTGGAACCAATAGTGTGCAGCTGTAATGCTTGGCCAAGCACATGGCTGTGTGAAAGTAGCCTACGTTTAATATTTTTAAGCCCACATGTCTGGAACTGTTAAAGAGGCTAGAAGAGACGTTTTCAAGGTTTTAACCAAGATGTGTGTTGACCAGATCTGTAGTACAACAATTTTAGTTGGGAGCTGGCAACTGCATATTGATAGGCTGACAAGGTGGTTACAGACACTTGACTATATGTTGCTTTCTGAGTATTAAGTAGTATTATTACCTTATCAACATATTTACTAAATTGCTTAACTCATATGCCTGTTGTCTTTTGGCAGTCAATCAAGCAGGATTACTCCTTGATGTTGGCTCAGAGTCCTAGACACTTAGAATGTGAAGACTGGTAAGTTGTCACAAGAGATTTCTTTTTATTCTGTCAGAAATTACTCTATTAACAGCATGTTTTAATTGGTTACAGCTGGAAAAGCAGGAGATGCAATTTTTATAGATGAATTGATTTTGACTGGTTTCATATAGACGAAGAAGTAAGCAATAGTGATGAAGAGATGGAGGAAAGTAAGTACTATGTGAAAAATTCTTCAAAAAATGAAACATAATATGAATCACAGAATGCTCATTACATTTTATACATAGAAAATAGATCTGTAATAAGTGTTCTAGTGTTCTCGCAAAAAGTTTACCTTTTCTCTGATACTATATCCTTATGTTTAATAGTATTCTCAGTCTTCTAAAAGTAAGGTTTGCAATAGAACTGGCTCATCATTAACGTGTATGAAGTTGTTCAACCCAACATTGTTTGGCAGATTGTTAGGATGAAATTCAACAACCAGTCCTTTTTCACGGATGGTACAAAGCCAGTGAAAAGAAAGGAAGAAACGGAACGAGCTAACGAAGGGAGGAGTGGGAGCCAATGTAGGTGAGAAAGAAATAACAAAACGAGGGCTTGATTTCCAGGTGACCCCTCTCTCACACCCAGGATGGAATGATTGGGGGGACCATCAGTGTAGCTAGGTGTCCATGTGATAGAGACAGAAGGGTGAAAGGTCAGGTGAATCTGTGAGTCAACAAGAGCATATGCAACTTCATTATGCATTACACTGTTTGAATGGGTCCATGGAGAAAAGTTGAGTGAAATTTTCAAAAGTGCAGAGAGCATTCTTTTGACACCACAATTGTGGACTACTGAACATACTGCCAACAAATGCTGAAGAAGGAATAGAACCTGGCAAGAGCCAGGTGGTAGTCGGGCAACTTTCTGGCCTGATGATGGATCTGAACACATCCCAGAAAGGTGTTAACACTGGGCAGGAGCAAAAGATGGGAAGAACATTCCTTCCTCCAAAGCACACCTCCAGAAGCTCGGAACGAGTCTGGGGGAATATATAGAATGAAGCCAACATTTCTAGTGGCCTTCTGAAAGCAGAAGCTAATGGAAATTTTTGTGGCAAGAGTAACACACGTCAACTGGAGGTGTAATCCACTATGAGAGGCAATTGAGGAGGGTGAGTATCTAGTCTCTGTGGTATCGTAGATGAGAGAAAGGCCATGTCCCAGAGTCAGTAGGAGGCAAAGTGGCAATGAGGAGACTTGATCTGTGGGTTGGACACAAAGAATGAAAGGTCATCTGTGTAAGCCACAACCTTCAATTCTCTGCCCTACAGGGCCACACAGAGATATCAGAATGCTGCTCTGATAAGTATGAGCAGAGGCTCGAGGATGAGGACGAAAATCAGGGTGACAGGTTCCAGTTACAAACGGGAAGTCGTTAGAGAGGATCCGTGACACACACCATGCCGAGGGTGTTGAGTAGATAGAACTGTGTGATCATGTTGGATTTCAAGCCTATACCATGAAGTCTCTCAACCAGGAAGACCCATTTGTCCTATCAATGTCTTTTTTATTGAGAAATGTGTAATGGCAAGTAAATCGGGACTTATAGCCCTTGTGATGTTGTCTCGCCTTGCAAACAATAAGGAAGTCAGTATGTATTGTCAGCATGTTGCAGTTTGGTGACTAAAAAGCATGAGGCGGGTAGAAAGGATCTTGGCAATAATTAGTGTCTACCTTTAAGTGAAATGGGTCTGTAGTGAGACCTGTGGGGATGTTTACCAGGCTCGGGAGAACCAAGATGGCTCAGTGGTTAGCACTACAGCCTTGCAGCGTAGAGGTCCTAGGTTCAAGTCCCATCCAGGTCAACATCTGCAAAGAACTTGTATGTTCTCTCCGTGTTTGCGTGGGTTTCATCCAAGTGATCCGGTTTCCTCCCACTCTCCAAGCATACTGGTAGGTTGATTGGATTGTGAGCCCCCACGGGGACAGGTACTGAATTGGCAAGCTCTTTGCAGTGCTGCGTAATAAGTTGGCACTATATTAATAAAGGAATTATTATTATTAGCTTGAAGGGCATGCAGAGGCGCAATAAGGGGTTGAACATATTAAGAGGACAAATTGCCGCGAATCAAGGTCGTATCTAGGAGGTGTGGGGAGACCAGAGGTTGCAAAGTATCCTGAACCCGAGAGTCAAATCTTGTCGCAAAGTGTCTGATTAGACCTATCTACTGACAATACATGCTCATAATACTCATGGATTGCCACAGCAATATCCATAGGAAGCCTGATACATTGGTAATGGATCTTTGAGCCCAAAGGGCTCTCACCAGTCCCTGTTGTCTTGTGCCAAATTCATAAGAGGCTAGACCCCCACTCACTGAGTTAACACCACCATGCAAATTAGCCCTTAGGCTCCACCACTCACACAAAATGCCTACTCCCTAGCACACAGTAACCCAGTCACTCATTCACATGTCAGTGAAACCAAACCATCCGAATCCCAGATACTACACACCAAGGCACGCACAGCCCAGGGGTGCACCAAACCACCACTATGTACCCCCCTACCACTTACGTACCTATGAATGCTGACTGCACAGACCACTCTCGCACCCGATACAGACACCCCGTTTATTCCATCACTTGTCCTGCCACCATCGTATCTATAACATCAGAGACGCCCACACAGGACCAGCAACATACACCCAGAAACCACTTCTCTAGTGCCGTACATATCACCTGTACCACACTATCTGTTCTTCCTAGCAATATAAACACACACATGGTAACAAGTCGCTTGGCGGTATGTCACCTCTCCCGAGTTAAGGGAATGTATAGAGCAAGGAAAACTTATCAAAGGACTATTTCATGTACAAAAGGCACAAGTGCTTAATAATTCCAAAAAGTTGAAATAACAGACATACATAACAGCAAAACATTACTCTTACTATTGGATTGGGCATAGGATCCGTGTGGCACAACCGATGAAAAAAAGAAAGAATCCTGCCCAATGCATTCTCTGTAGACGAAAACAAATATTCATTCAAGTGACACAGGAAACCAGTTAAATTTCTTGTTGTACGGGAGATAAAGGGAATCACAAGAGGGGGGTACGGAGGGTTTGTTTCCATGTGCTATACATTATATTATTCTGGTACCCATAATTTATACAGTTGTAATGTTTGCATCAACTGAGCGGTTAGCTCAGAGGTCTAGAGCAGGTTTCATTCAAATCTTCGCAGGGCCGGACAATATTTTCGGCCCACCTCCATAGCGCGAAGTTCTTTGACTACATTGCAGCAAAGGATTACCGGTAACACCCGCCGATCAGTGGTGCACGTAGCGGGTGTTTCACGCGATGGCTGCCGGCAAAAGCTGCGCGCGCTCAAACAATAGCGGGCATGGCGCGCCATCTTACCTGGACGCCGCTCCCGTGACGTCATGGGGGGGCGATCCGTCTGCCATGTTAGCCTCGGGTTTCGAAGACCCTAGCATTTCGTGTTTAAACTTTTACCCTTCATTACATGTGCTGAGTACACATTGTATGATGAGGGGAATAATCCCCATATATTGCCAATCTTAGTATGGGGCAGTATATGAGGAGCGATCAACACCTAGGTTAAAGTAACCTAGGGAGTCTGAAAAATAGTTATAATAAAATACAAAACAGTTAAAAAAAAAAAATTAATAACAACCTAAAATCAAATCAATCCCCCCTTCCCTAGGCTACTAAATTAGAATAAACAGAAAAAATCATAAACACAACATGTCATCGACGCGTCCGAATTGCCCGTATCTATCAAAATATGATAACGTTTTTTTTCATGCTTTAACTAACCGTAACGGTAAAATTAGACGCCCAAAGTCGGAAAATGCGCACTTTTTTTGCGTTTGGAAAAATATAAAATATTATAAAAGTTTCAAAAGGATCGTACAGATCTACCACTACAATGATATCATTGAAAATATATCCAAATTTCGCAAAAAATGGACACAACCACAGCTCCGAACCAAATATGAAAAGTTTATTGCGGCCAGAAGGTTGGCAACATCAACAAATAAATTTTTGACAGGAGGTTTTAATTTGTAAAAAACATTATAAACCTATAACAAATTGTGTATCCCCTTAATCGTACGACCAACGAATAAAGTAGGACATTCATTTGGGGCGCTCAGGAAAGACGTAATATCCAAGCCCATCAACGAAACAGGCGCAAACGTTTTTTTTCATCATTTTCATTGCATTTGGAATTTTTTTTTTCCCGCTTCCAGTACAATGGCAATGAATTCTAAATACCACTCACTAATGAAGTGCAATGTGTCGGCAGAAACAGCCGTCACACCTCTGTACCATGGAAAAATAAAAAGTTATTAGATTTTTGAAGGGGGGAGTGAAAAATGGACAAAGAAAAAACAGGAAAGGGCCACCGTGAACCGGTTAATCACCTTCCCTCGGTACCCATTGAGAAGATAAAGTCGCCGCTATGAAGCCATTGGTGCAAGGTAAGAGCGGCGACTTCATCTTCTTCGATTGGAGCAAGTCCGGGGGGAGGGGGGGATAAGAGTGTCCCTGGGCTCAGTGCGGTAAGGAGCTTTGGGGACCCCTCGGCACAGGACGGCGTTCATAGGAGAAACTCTCCCAGCATGGGGGCTTTTTTCCTTTGCGCTGGGAACGCCATGAACTTGATCTGAATATGTATTTGTAACGCATTTGTGTGGAAAACTTAGCGGCCCAGCCTTCCCCAATCTAACTCAGCGGCCCCCAGGTAAATTGAGTTTGAGACCCCTGGTCTAGAGTATGATTTTAGCGGTTTCTAGGCCCCGGATGCTTTGAGCAAGACACAATGTTGGTTGCCTTTTTCCTTCTTGTAGCCTGGTGCTGCGCTAATAAGGGTCGGACTCCAAATTCTTTAGGCCTCCCTTGCAATGGAAGTGGTCTCAGGTTCTGAGCTAAGTGGCAGCTGCATCCTGTTTCAATATCGTCCAAAGCTAGGGGCATCTTCAGTAGCAGGGGTTAAGGCCTAATTGACCACTAGCTGAGAGTATATCCAATGAGAGGGTAGCAGTGTGGTAAGGGCATGTCAGAGAACGAGATTTTTGTCAGTCTCCGAGTCACCAGAACACCGAAGGTTGCTGGTGCTTGTAACTATCGAACATGCAAGATATGTCATGGGGAGGGTTAGTAAAATAGATGTGTTTAAACACATTGATGGGTTAATGCCTGACATCAACAAGGTTATGGTCATAATGTGCAGCAATATTAAGTTAGGGCCAACACTGAAAGACTAATAGAACGCCTAGAGGGGGGGGAGATATCCCTCAAGGATCATTACCACTCCTAAAGTTCTCCCGACAGGGTCTTCCTTGTTCTGAGTTGAGGAACATATAGAGAGATGAGACCAATCAGTATATGAATGGGAAAGGACACAATGACACATCACGCTCTGCTACCTCACTATAAAACCACACAATCTGCACTTGTATCTACCCTCCCCTCTGGATCAGGGAAATGTCATAATGCATTTTGGGGTCACTTGGGGCCTCTTTTTCATGTGAAAGTGATGCCCGATGTATCCTTACAACGTAGAGCTAAAACAAGGTCAGAATGTAGCACCGGTTAAAATGGATTTGGGGAAAACAAATTCTATGTAGCAGAAGAAACAGGTTAACTGTGGCTCATTCGAATGGAAACCTGTGGGTGGTATAGATATAAGGGTGTACAGGAGGTGGCTTAGGAGGGTAAGTTGGAGATACTGGGAGAAGAGGCTATGTAGCTACATTCTGCACTGATGTAGAGGAGCATTCTCAGCTGAGTCCTATGTGTACCAGGCACATTAGCAGCACACATCTCTCTGTATGTCTAAAGAAACAATAGATTTCTACAGTAGAAAAGTCTAGTGCCCAGGTAGTTTAGCTATGACAAAAAAAATATAATTTATTTCAAAGTGGATTTAGTTAAAGTGATTGGGGCACATTTACTTACACGGACCATTCGCGATCCCAGGGTGCGTTCTCCGCACATTTACTTACACGGACCATTCGCGATCCCAGGGTGCGTTCTCCGGCGTTGATTCGGAGCTTGCCGGGATTCACTAAGGTCGTGTGCCGGAATTTTGTCCACTACGGTACTTAACCCTAGTTTGTCTGATTGATCCTACCATATACTGCCATACTACAGTATGGCAGTATGGGGATTTTGCATACCATCTATTACAATGTGCAGATCACACATTTGTAATAGATAGCCTCGATCATGACAGCCTCGGATCTTGTGTGATCCCAGGCTGTCATGGCAACGGATCGCCGCTCCCCCGGCGACGTCACGGGGAGTGACGATCGAGCCAAGATGGCGGCGCCCACGCGTCGCCGGCTCTTTAATGCCGCCGGGTGTTAGCGACGGGCGTTTGCTTCGATTATGAAGCAAATGCCCGGTGAGTATGAAGAGGGCTCAGCCCGTGAGCCCTCTTCATACTCCCCCATGCGCAGTAAGACGTAAGGGTACGTCTTATTGCGCTATGGGGTTAATGAACAGGGGCCTGTACATATTAAATGAGGAGGGGGCTGTACATATTAAATGAGGAGGGGGCTGTATATATTGAATGAGGAGGGGGATGTATATATTAAATAAGGAAGGGTCTATATATATGAAATTAGACGAGGAAGGGGGCTGTATATATAGAACTAAATGAGGTGAGGAGGGGACTGTATATATGGAACTAAATGTGGAGGGGGCTGTATTTATGGAACTAAATGAGGGGGGGTTGTATATATAAAATAAAAGGAGAAGGGGGTGTATATATAAAATGAAATACAGACGGGGCTATATATATGAAATTAGATGAGGAGGGGGGCTGTATATATGGAATAAATGAGGACTGGGCTGTATAGATGGAACTAAATGAGGAGGGTACTGTATACATGAAACTAAATGAGGAGGGGACTGTACAGGCAGTCCCCGGGTTACATATAAAATAGGGTCTGTAGGTTTGTTCTTAAGTTGAATATATATGTAAGTCGGAACTGTATATTTTATCATTATAATCCCAGCCGGAACTTTTTGGGGTCTCTGTGACAATTGGATTTTAAAAATGTTGGGTTGTCATTAGAACCAGGATTAACAATAAAGCTTCATTATAGACACATGTGATAACTGTTACAGCTGATTATTGTAGCCTAGGACTAAAGTACAATAAATTACCAATATCCAGTGGTCCGTTTGTAACTAGGGGTCGTATGTTAGTCGAGTATTCTTAAGTAGGGGACCGCCTGTATATGTGAAACTAATTGAGGAGGGGACTTTATAAATGGAACTAAATGAGTAGGGGGCTGTATATATAAAAGGAAAGGAGAAGGGAGTGTATATAAAATGAATGGGGGGGGGGCAATGTATTTTTAATCATTTGGAGGCACATATACATTCAGGGTGCGGTTATTTATAGTATAGATTGTTACGGACGTGGCAATAGCAAATGTGTGGTGTTTGGGGGGACTTTTAATGGGTTACTGCATGTATGTAATGGTGGTGTTGAGGGAAATTTATCTTTCTTTTAAAAAATATTTTTTAATTCACTCAGTTACCTCTCGGCTTTGTGTTGGCACCATTTTGGCTTTCTCCGCTGCAGATGTATACAGCTTCTGAACAGTGAGTTTCCGAGGTGAATACCGGCTGCAACAGATGTGCCCATATTTTTCTACTGGAAGCTCGTGTTAGAGATCTGAGGAAGATATTGCATGTCTGCAGCAATTGACAATCTTGAGAGGAGCATGCTGCTCACTGAGCAAAGCAATAAGCAAGATAGAAGTGGAGGGTGGAGAAAGCCAGCAGGGCCAGGTGGGTGTAAGTAGAGGGGGTAAATAGGGGTCGTTCCAAATAAGGAAGGCCAATTCCGATTTTGAACATCCAACAAAATTGCAAACAATGATGTAAGGACATCAGTGTCAGAAATGGCAGCCCTAGCGGATCCTGCTCTCCCTCACAGCTGGGGGAGCAGACCAGCTAGTAGTAGGGTGGATGGGAGTGCAGGTAAACCAAAGCAGCTAGTGGTTGTAGGGGACTCTATAATCAGGAAGACGGATAGAATAATTTGTCACCAAGACCGCCTCAACCGAATGGTTTGCTGTCTCCCTGATGTGGTGGAAAGGTGGATAAATTACTGGGAGGGTCTGGGAATGACCCAGCTGTCGTGGTCCATGTTGGTACCAATGACAGAATAGATGGTAGGTGGAGGAGCCTGAAGAATAGTTTTAAAGAATTAGGTTCAAAGCTTAAGAACTGTCTCGTGATGGCAGTTGGCAATGGTTTTGTGGACTGGTGTGGTCCGACACAGTGATCAGGCCACTCAATCTTTCCCTTTTACTGCAGGGCACCTAACTCTCCTCGGTTTGAAACTTTGTGGGACTGCCACATCGGCACTCCATCTATCCATTTTACTGTCAAGGGCCACCTAACTGCTCCTCTGGTTGAACATTTTGTGAATGTCCACATACGGCACTCATCTATTCCATTTTCTGCAGTGCCACCTCCTGCTCCTCTGTTTGACCAATTTGGGACGGCCACATACAGGCACGCAAAACTCAACTATCCCATTTTAAACTGAGGGCCACCTACCTGCATCCTCTGTTTGAAACATTTTTGGGACTGGCCAATACGGCACTCAATCTATCCCATTTTACTGTAGGCCACCTCCTGCTCCTCTGGTTGAAAAATGTTTGGGACTGCCACATACACAAGGCACTATCCAAATTAATTTCCCTCCATAGCAGCCTCCCACGTGTGTCTCCATTGGCTACCCTCCAAAAGTCGTCCATATAAGCTGCCTCCAGACATCGTCCCTTTATCAAACGATGGTTTGTCAGGCAGAATTTGGGTTAGTTTTCATGGATTCCACAATCAAAGTTGTTAACTTTGTCGCCACCTCCCTGCTGTGTACTCCCCAAAATATACTGCACTTTTACCATTTAGGGATTTATTTCATCAGCGCATTCTTGCGCATCCTGGTTTACATTCCCCTCACCCGGCATATCCTAAAACTTAAGAACGCTCTAACACCTGGATCTTATAACAAAGGTTCTTAGAAGTGCTGTTGGGGAGTGCCTAGAGACAGGGGCTTGGATTGGCGAAAGCTCTCCTGGCAGCGGAACCGCCCGCTCCATGCGCCTCATATTCGCTTCTCTGCGCCTCTGTTTCTTCCCCCTCACCCTCCATATCCCAAACTTATAAGACCGCTACTACCTTACTTGGGTGGTCGTGCTTGGACCGAGTCTGACCCTTGGGCTAGGTCCATATCCTGCTGCCGCGCAGTAATTGGCGGGGCCTACCCTGGCCCAGGTCTCAAGCCTACCTAACCTCCTCCCCCCCCTCCTCCCCTCCTCCTCCTCCGAATTAAACCATCCGTGGCATGGCGCCATCAGTCGGTAGCTCTTAGGCACAGCAAGCAGTGCGTCGCTCAAGCGACAGCAGCGGTGCTAGAAACTGCTCTAGCCTAGGCGATAAAGGCACACCGCCCAAGAGCTATTACAGGGCATTCCACATCAAGTTGTTAACTTTGTCGCCACCCTGCTGTGAATCCCCAAAATATCTTGCAAACTTTACCATTTAGGGATATTATTTCAGCGCTTCTGCGCTCTGTTTACATTCCCCTCATCACGTCATATCCTAAAACTTATAAGAACGCTACTACACTTGATCTTATACAAAAGGTTCTTAGAAGTGCTGTTTGGGAGTAGCCTAGATCCAGGGGCTTTGGATTGGCGACAGCTCGCCTGGCCAGCGGACGCGCCAGCTCCATGCCAAGATCAACTAAACATTAGTTTTTAAAAAACTGCGCACCTTTAACTCCTACCTAGTTCACTGCCTCCATACAATCGTCCCCTTACAACGAGCTTTGTCCGGCAGAATTTTGTGGTTGTTTTCATGGCATTCCATGTTAACTTTGTCGCCACCAGCTGTGTGTAATCCACAAATATACTGGCAAACTTTACATGTACCGATATTATTTGAGCGCTTCTTGCATCACCTCCTTTGTTTCCTCTCGCCACCCATGGTTTGAACCTGAGTCATTTAGGTATGTCTCCATGACACTCTCTAGCCTGCTGCCGCTGGCTCTGCATGCCGTCCCCTATAGTTCAGGGTCCAATTATTGGAATGTTTATAGATGCTAGATAGCTTCATTCTGTCACTCTGTCATGGCCATGTTTTGCCCATAATTTGGCTAATGGGTGCGATTAATGTCAGCGTCAAGGCATCCTGCATGCTGCCCCTGCTGTTCTGTCCATTCCCCTGGTGTTTCCATCCTTTTCTGAGGTTCCCAGGTTTTGGCCAGCTTTCCTGTGCAGAGCCTTGGTCCCTTGAAAATGCTCGAGTCTCCCATTGCCTTCAATGGGGTTCGTTTATTCGGACGAGCACTCGAGCATCGTTAAAGTTCGTCTCGAATAACGAGTACCTCGAGCATTTTAGTGTTCGCTCTCTCTATTTAAAACCCAAGTGCGGGTTGCAATTCCCGCTCACAGGAAAGCAGATGAAATCCAATGACTAACTCATGAGGCAGCACACTCCCTCATGGGCTATTTTCATGACAATAGTCGGTTAGACTTTTAGTATCTGCTTTAGTTAAGCATTAAAATAATTAATTTATCCTGTTTAGGGCAAACATCACATGATACCCTATAGCATGATAATCATTACTGCAACAACACACAAAAAAAAACGACAAGGAATATCATGAGGCGGCAGACCATGGATAGTCCATTAGCCATTCAAGTCCGGTTTGACTAGTCTGGCATAGTTTCTAATCTTTCTCCTCATTTATTTGACCTTTGTTTTCCAGCTTTTTTGTTGCCATTACTATTCTATTTTCATCAACTTTATAAAATGGAGAATCAGCGATAACTTTTTCTTTCAGCGTAAACAAAGACTTTTTTTACTATGAAGACCGCTCTTCTATTTACACTTTGAGAACATTCTCCTATCTCCCTTGTATTTTCCATATAAACATGCTATCTGTGTTTTCAGTAAAAACAATTCACTACCGGTATGTGTTTTTAGTGTGTTTTTCACCGTACACAGCTCTTAAGGTCTCTTGGTTGAAGACCAGCTATTGTACCAGTATCCATGACAACACGACTTGACACAGCCTGATACAAGATCACCGGAATCCCAGGATTAAGTATCAAACACTCAAACTTTTTTTTGTTGTCCCCAGCATGCATTGAAAGGAGTGAAAACTTAACCCTCTGGAGTTCCTTACTGGCTGGTCTTTTCCCACTTTAAAAAGTAACTCCATGCAAACCATATAAATGGCCTATACATATGACATTCATTAAACGGTAGTTTCCCCTCAAAGACAAATTCTTAATATAACACAGTATATACAAAAAAACACCTTCTCTAATTCCTGTTATTAAACAAAATGCAACTATTTTCACTATATAATTCCAACCTGTCCTCTTATCAGTCCTGATGTTTATATTTTGGTTGTCCCTTGATACGACCATATGGTGGGGCCAGAACCCTGGCATCAATAATTCTTGGACTCGCAGTGGAGGAGGCAGGAGTAGAGAGCACTACAGACAGAGCACTTCCCTATCCATCAGCAGCAAGTGCAGAGACCGCTCTACAAACTACTGACAGATCAGCTCCTGATCAAGGGGAGGGTAAGATACATGCCCGATTGTGTGGTTTTCATAGTGGGTGCGAGCTGATGTGTCATTGGTGTCCTATTCCCATTCATACTCTGATTAGGTCCTCATCTCTCTATATGTTCCTCAGACTCAGAACAAGGAAGAGCCCTGTCGGGATAACTTTAGGATGTGGTAATGATCCTTTGAGGGATATGCTCCCTCTAGGGTCTCTTGCCTTTCAGGTTTGGCCATAACTTATATTTGCTGCACATTAACATGACATAACTTGTGATGTCAGGCAATTAACCCTCATTGTTCTAACACCCATATTTTTACTAACCTGCCCCCATGAATCTCTGCATGTTCAGTTAGTTATCACTGCACCAGCCTTACGGTGTTCTGGGACTCGGAGACTGAACAAATCTCGTTTCTCTGACCATGCCTTCCCCACTGCTACCCTCTCATTGTATTCTCTTCAGCTAGTGGTCATTGGCCTTAACAACCCCCTTGCTACTGAAGATCTCCCTAGCTTTGGCTGATATGAAACAGGATGCAGCTGCCTCACTTATCTCAGAACGCTGAGACCTTCCCATTGCAGGGAGGCCTAAAAATTTTGGAGTCGGCAGACCCTTATTAGTCGCAGCACGAGGCTCACAAAAGGAAAAGGCAACCAAATTGGTGTCCTTGCTCAATGCATCCCGGGGCCACCATAGACAACACGCTAAAATCATACTCTAGGACCAGGGGTTCCTCAAACTCAATTTACCTGGGGGGCCGCTGAGTAGATTCTGGGTACGGCTGGGCCGCATCAAGTTTTCCACACAAATGCGCTTACAAAAAATATCATAATTCAGATTCAAATGTCATTGGCGTCTCCCACGCAAGGAAAAGCCCCCATGCTGGGAGACGTGTTCTCCTCATGACGCCCCGTTCCTGTGCCCGAGTGGGTCCCAAGCTCCTACCGCACTGAGCCCAGGACAACCCATCCCCCCCTCCGCCCCAACGGACTTGCCTCCCATCGAAGAAGATGAAGATCGTCCGCTCTACCTGCACCAGATGGCTTCATAGCGGCGACTGTCATCTTCTCAAGACCGTAGGGAAGGTGTGAATTACGTTCACTGGCCCTTTCCTGTTTTTTTTCTGTCCATTATTTCACTCCCCCCTTCAAAAATCTAATAACTTTTTATTTTTCAGTGTACCAGAGCTGTGTACGGCTTGTTTTCTTCTGCGACACATTTGCACTTATCCGTGATGGTATTTACTGATTCCATGCCATTGTACTTGGAACGCGGAAAAAAATTCAAATGCAATGAAAATGAATAAAAAACCAATTTTGCGCGCCATTTTTCTCTTGTGGCTTGGATATTACGTCTTTCACTGAGCGCCCCAATGACATTCTCTTTTTATTCTTTGGGTCGTACGATTAAGGGGCTACAAATTTGTATAGGTTTATATGTTTTTTACAAAATTAAAAACCTTCCTTACAAAATTATTTTTTGATTTTGCAACTTCTGGCGCAATAACTTTTCATATTTGGTGTACGGAGCTGTGGTTGTGTCATTTTTTGCGAAATTTGATATATTTTTCAATGATATCATTTTTAGGACTGTACACGTCTTTGATCACTTTTATAATTTTTATATTTTTTAAATGCGCAAAAAGTGCCATTATTCGACTTTGGGCTCTATTTTCCGTTACGGGTTTAACGCCATTGAAAAAACGTTATCAATTTTGATAGATCGGGCAATTTCGGGACAGCGTCGAACCCTGTTGTGTTTATGATTTTTTACTGTTTATTTAATTTAGTCTTCTAGGGAAGGGGTGAGATTTGCATTTAGGTTTTTTATAATTTTTTTTTTTTTAAACTTTTTTGTATTTTTATTATACTATTTTGCAGACTCCTAGGTACTTTAACCTAGGTTGTTCTGCTCGATCTACTCATATACTGCCATACTACAGGATGGCAATATAATGGGGATTATTCCTCCTCATTCATTACAATGTGGCTTCCAGCAGCATTGTATGAAGGGGTTAACAGAGATCCTCGGGTCTTCGGAAACCCGAGGCTACCATGGAACGGATCGCCTGCCCCCGTATGACGTTCACGGTGAGCGGCGATCCCAGGTAAGATGGCGGCCGCCATGCGCCGCTATCTTGTTTGAGCGCCGGCAGCTTTGCCGGCAGCCTCGCGTTAAAGAAACACCCCGCATCGTGCTACACTGAGTCGGCGGGTGTTTACCGTAAGCCCTTTGCTAATTACTCAAAGAACTCCGCTATGGAGGTGGGGCCGCAAATATAGTCCGCGGCCGCGTTTGACCCTGCTCTAGACCTCTGAGCTACATCGCTCAGTTGTATGCAAAACATTACAACTGTCATAAATTATGGGTCCAGAATAAATAGTAAGTATAGCACATGGAACAACTCCCTCCATACCACCCCCCATCTGTGATTCCTTTATCCCTCTTACAAAAGAATTTACTTGGTTTCCTGTGTCCTGATGGAAATTTGTTTCGTCTACCAGAGAATGCATTGGCAGGACTTTCCATTTTTTTCATCGGTTTTTCTCTCACACGTATCTCTTGCCATCCAATAGTAAGAGTATGTTTTGCTGTTTGTATGTCTGTTTCATGTCAACATTCTTGTACTTATTAAGCACTGTGCCTTTTTTGTACTGAAATCAGTCCTTTGAATATTTTTTCCTTGTGCTCTAACATCCCTTAACTCTGGAGAGTGACATCGCCAGGCCTTGTTACCATGTGTGTGTTTTATATGCTACGAGAAGAACAGATAGTGTTTCAGGTGATATGTAACGGCACTAGACGATGTGGTTTCTGGGGTGTATGTGTGCGTCCGTGTGTGGGCGTCCTCATGATTTAGTTACGAATGGTGGCACGACAATAGTTGTCTGGAAAAACGGGTGGTCTGTATCAGGGTTGGCGGAGTGGCTCTGTGTCAGTTAGCATTCATAGAGTCTATGGGTGGGGGGTACATAGTGGTGGTTGTGCACCCCTGGGCTGTGCGTAGCTTGGTGTGTGTACTCGGGATCGGATGAGTTTGTTTCACTGACATGGTGAATTGAGTTGACTGGGTATACTGTGTGCGTAGGGGAGTAGGCATTTGTGTGAGTGGGTGGAGCCTAGGGCTAATTTGCATGGTGTGGTTGACTCCAGTGAGTGGGTGTTCTAGCCTCTTATGAATTTGCACAAGACAACAGTGACTCTGGTGAGAGCCCTTTGGCTCAAAGATCCATTACAATGTATTCAGCGTCTTCCTATGATATTGCTGTGCATATGCCATGATATTATGCCGAGCTATGTCAGTAGATAGGTCTATCAGAACACTGTGGCGACAGAGATTTTGACTCTCAGGGTTCCAGAATACTTGCAATCCCTCTGGTCCTCCCCACCCTCCTAGATTCGGACCTTGAATTTGCGGCAAACTTTCCTCTAAAATGTTCAACCCACTTACTGTGCGCCTCTGCTCTGCCCTTCAGAGCTAATAATATAATTCCTTTATTAATATGAGTGCCAACTATATTACGCAGACTGCGAAAGAACTTGCCATTGCATACTCTGCCCCGTGGGGCTCACAAGCATCCATCAACCTACAGTAAGGCTTGGAGAGTTGGGAGGAACCGGATCATCCCTTGGATGAAACCCACGCAAACACGTAGAAAATACAGTTCTTTGCAGATGTTGCCTGGATGGGATTGAACCTAGGACTCTCGCTGGCAAGGCTGTATGCTAACCACTGAGCCATCTTGGTTCTCCCCCGAAGCTGGTAAACATCCCGACAATTGTCTCAGCTCAGACCCAGTTCACTTAAAGTGAGCATAAATATATTTGCCAAGATCCTTTCTACCCGCCTCATGCTTTTGAGTCCCCAAACTGCATACATGCTTGCACAATACATACTGACTTCCTTATTGTTTGCAAGGCGAGACCAACATCACAAGGGCTATAATGTCCGATTTATTTGCCATTACACATTCCTCATAAACAATACCTTGATGGACAAATGGGTCTTCCTGGTTGGAGACCTTCATGTACTAGGCTTGAAAGCCAACACTGATCCAACATGTCTCTTCTACCTCCACAACCCTTCGGGCATGGTGTGTGGAATCAACGGATCTCTCTAAGCTTCCCATTTTGTAACTGGAACCTGTCACCCCCATTCTTTCGTCCTCATCCGCGAGCCTCTGCTCATCTATCAGAGCAGAATTCTGATATCTCTGGTGTGGCCCTGTGAGGCAGAGAATTGAGTTGTTGGCTTACCAGATGACCTTTCAATTCTTTGTCCAACCCACATGATCAAGTCTCCTCCTCTTGCTCACTGCGCCTCTACTTGACTCTGGGACATGGCCTTTCTCTTCATCTACAGTAACCACATGAGACGTAGATACTCAACCCTCCTCAAGTTCTCTCATAGTGGGAATTACACCTTCAAGTTGACGTGTGTTTCACTCTTGCCCACAAAATTGCATTAGCTTCTTGCTTTCAGGAAGGAGACTAAATGTTGGCTATCATTCTTAGTATTCCCAAGACCGTTCCGAGCTTCTGGAGGTGTGCTTGGAGGAAAGGAATGTTTCTTCCCCATCCTTGCTCCGGCCCAGTGTTACACCTTTCGGATTTCGTCAGAGTTCCTCAGGTCAGCCGAAGTTGCCTCACTACACCTTGGCCCTCTTCCAAGGTTCTATTGCCTTCTTCTTTCAGCATTTGATTGCAGTATGTTCATGTATATCCACAATTGGTGGTGCCAAAAGATGCTCACTCTGCACGTTTGAAAATTTCACTCAACTTTCTTTCTCCTGAGACCAGTTCAACACGTGTAATGCAATATATGAATTTGTGCATATCTCTGTTTGACTCCAGATTCACCTGACCTTCCACCCTTCTGTCTCTAATCACATGGATCACCGTACTACAACTGATGGTCCCCGCCCATCACTTCCATCCGGTGGGTGAGAGACGGGGTCACCTGGAATCAAAGCCCACTTTTTGTTATTGTTTTCTCACCTACATATTCGCTCCAACTCCTCCCTTCTTTAGCTCTTTCCGTTTCTTCCTTTTCTTTTATACTGAGCTTTCTGACATCCATGAAAAAAGGACTGGGTATGTTGAATTTCATCCTACATCTGCCAAACAATGTTTGGGCTGAACATTATACACTTTATTATTGTTGATCCAGTTCCTATTGAAACCTTACTTTTTAATGAAGACTGCATATACTATTTAAACAATAAGGATATAGTCTCAAGTAAAAAGAGTGTAAACTTTTTTGCAGGAGAAACACCCTGAACACCTTATTACAGATCATATTTCTCTATGTATAAATGTAATGAATGCATTCTGTAGATTCATATATGTTTCATTTTTTTGAAGAACTTTTTCACATAGTACTTCTACTTTCCTCCATCTTCTTTCTTCATCTATTGCTTTACTCTTCTGTCATATGAAACCATCAAAATCCATTCACTATTAACAATTGCCATCTCTGCTCTTTCCAGCTGTACCAATTAAACACAATGCGTGTATGAGTAATTTCTGACAGAAATACAAAGATTAACTACTTGTGACAACTTACACAGCCTTCCATTCTAAGTGTCTAAGACTCTGAGCCAACATCAAAGGAGTTATCCTGCTTGATTGACTGCCCAAAAGACAACAGGCTATGAGTTAGCAATTATATAAATATGTTGAGCTAAGTATAAAAGTTACTACATTAAACTCAGAACGCAAATATAGTCAAGTGTTTTCTGTACCACCTTTGTCAGCCTATCATATGCATTGCCACTCCCAACTAAAATTGTTTGTACTACAGATTCTGGTCAAACCACATCTGGGTTAAAACCTTGAAGAACGTCTCTTCTAGCCTCTTAACAGTTCCAGACATGTGGGCCTTAAAAATATATAACTTATGCTACTTCACACAGAGCCATGTGCTTGGCCAGGATCCCATACCGCTGCACCTATTGTGTCACCATGTACACAGTAATACAATGCTGCAAATCCAAAATCGACGAAAATTTTACGTGGGTAGAGTGGTATAGTCCTATTTGCAACTCTTGCGGTCCTGGAACACCTCTACTTTTTTTATTAAAATCGTTTAAGGGAATAGAAAAGGTAAGAAGACACGCCGAAAGCACTCTCTTAGATGTCCCTGTCAGTTCCAACAACTTAAAAGATGCTGCCTTTCAGTCATAATTCAAAGTGATACGTACTTCGCATCTTGGTATGGTAGGAGATGGGAAATGAGTAGACAGGGACACAATTATCCTTTGTAAAGAAACCTTCTGCTGGCCCAACAAAAAAAACAAAAATAAAAAAAAAAAAAAAAAGAAAAACTCTCTGTGCCAGAGGGAACACTGGAAGAAGCAAATTATGCAAATTATCCATCTTGTCCTCAGAGGCCATGTTGATCAACGTTGTTGAAGAACAATGAGCAATAAAGTTCCTGCTTTACATTTTTAGTTGGCACCTGGCACATAATAAGGGGGGTTTGGTTGCATTTGGTCACCTCGGCCGCTAAAAGGTTCCGCATCACTGCAAGTGGTGGGTTGCCCTTCAAATGGATCATCATCAATTCAGTAGGCCATGCTTTGTGTGGATCTCAATATAGTAATCATGAAGTCAGTCCTTGTTTGGCACCACATTAATCAGTAGAAAAGTACGTTAAACGCTTGTTTTAATTTTTTTTTTATTGGAACAGTTTTTAATTTTGTCCCCTCAATTGTCATAATTAGCCTTTTGGGGTCCACTTGGGGCTCTCTTTTTCAGTGAAAGTGATGCCCGAGTATCCCTTACAACGAAGCTAAAACCAGTGTCAATTAATCACCGGTTAAATGGATTTGGGGAAACAAATTCTATGTAGACCGATAGAAACAGTTAACTGTGCTCATTTCGAATGGAACCTTTTGGGTTGTATGATATAAGGTGTAGCAGGAGGTGGCTTAGGAGGGTAAGGTGGAGATACTGGAGAAGAGGCTATGTTGCTACTTCTGCACTGAGTTAGAGGACATATCCAGCGCTGAAGTCCTATGTTGTACCAGGCCACATTATAGCAGCATCACATCTCTCCTGTCTATTCTAAAGAAACCATAGATTTCTTACAGTGAACAAGTCTATGTGCCCAGGTTAGTTTAGCTATGACAAAAAAATTAATTTATTTCAAACGCTGATTAGTTAAGTGATGGGGGCAACATTTACTTACCGGACCATTCGCGATCCCAGGGTGCGTTCTCCGACGTTGATCGGTGGGGGGGGAGCTGCCTGTTCACTAAGGTTCGTGCCCGATATCCACCTGTTTCGCTGCTGCGCCGAAGTCCCCGGAGTTCACCTGCTTCTTCTCCCAGTTTATGTGACTGCTATAGTCTATTCGCGACCCTTTTTTTTGTTTTTTTTTTTAATTCTGCTGGCTTTCCGCATCCGTCGGGGTTCCGGCGGCCCACATCCCCCCTTTTCTGTCGACGTGAAGCTGCGCCACAATCCCGATCTCATCGCGCCAAATTTATATGATTAGGGGAATAAATAAAATAAAACTGGGAGCTGTATATCTAAATGGGCAAGGAGGGACTGTATATCATAAAATAAATGAGAGCGCTGGCATATATGAAATTAAATGAATGGGGGCTGTTTTATCAATATAAATTAAATGATATGGGGGTGATTAAATTGAACTAAATAAGTTAGGGGCATACATATTTAACTGCAGGAATTGGCTGCATAATTTAACTGAACAGGGGCCTGTATACTTAAATGAAGGAAGGGGCTGCATATATTAACCCTTAAGGACCAGCCCTTTTTCGTTATTGCGTTATTATTTTTCACCTCCCACCTTCAAAAATCTATAACTTTTTTATTTTTTTCCCATGTACAAGCTGTTGTGGCTTATTTTCTGCGGTACCAATGGCACTTCGTTAGTGAGGTATTAATATCCATGCCGTGTCACTGGGAAGCGGGAAAAAATTTCTAATGCGTGAAATGAGCAAAAAAACACATTTGCGCCACTTTCTTGTGGGTCTTTGGTTTTTACCGCTTTCACTGTGCCCCAAAAAAAAACAGTATATATGTGCACGGATCAGAACCAAAGTAAGTTTAAATAAGTTTCCACATTAAAAAATAAAAACATAATCCTCCAATGACAGGCTACCTTTTCTTTACCATTGTCATCTGTCAGACAATTGGAATAGTCATGTCTATTTCATACACTCTGACAAAAAAATTCTCTGTGTGTTCTGATTTCTCATATTTGGATGGCTGGTGAGTGGTGTCAGTTTTTGTGCGACTTTCTGAGCACGTTTTCAATGCTTCCTGATTTTAGAGACTGTGCGACCTTTGATCACTTTTAGAATTTTTTTCTATTTTTTCAAAATGGCAAAAAAATGGCCATTTTGGCGACTCTTTTCGGGCGCATTCATTGTTCGCGTACGGGTTAACGCTAAGTAAACCGGTTATTATATTTTGATGATCGGCAGCATTTTTCGACGAGGCGATACCTATGATGTTTGATGATTTGATGGTTATTTATATTTCTATGCAGTTCAGGAAGGGGGTGATTTGAATTTTTTATGTTTTTACTAGTAATTTTTGTTTTTTTTGTACACTTTTTTTATTTATTTTTTTTTTACTATTTTTCAGACTCCCTAGGGTTACTTTAACCTAAAAGGGGTTTGTCTGATTGATCCTACCATATACTGCCATACTACAGTATGGCAGTATATGGGGATTTTGCATACCATCTATACAATGTGCAGATCACACATTGTAATAGATACCTCGTCATGACAGCCTCGGATCTTTGTGTGATCCCAGGCTGTCATGGCAACGGATCGCCGCTTTCCCCGGCGACGTCACGGGGAGTGACGATCGAGCCAAGAATGGCGGCGCCACCTGTCGCCGGCTCTTTAATGCCCCCGCCGGGTTGTTAGCGACGGGCGTTTGCTTCATTATAGAAGCAAATGCCCGGTGAGTATGTGAGAGGGCTCAGCCCGTGAGCCCTCTTCATATCCCCCCATTCGCAGTAAGACGTAGGGTACGTCTTATTGGCGCTATGGGGTTAATGAACAGGGCCTGTACATATTAAATGAGGGGGGGCTGTACTAATTAATTATGAGGGTGGGCTTGTAATATATTGAATGAGGAGGGGGTAGTAATGTATTAAATAGGAGAGGTCTATATATATGATTTACGAGGAAGGGGCTGTAATATAGAACTAATGAGGTGAGGAGGGGACTGTATATATGGAAACTAAATGGTGGAGGGGGCTGTATGTATGGAACTAATGAGGGGGGGTTGTATATATAAAATAAAAGGAGAACGGGTGTATATAAAATGAAATAATACTGGGCTATATATAATGAAATATATGAGGATGGCTGTAATAGTGGATAAAGAGGATGGGCTGTATAATGGAACTAAATGAGTGTACTGTATACCTGAACTAAATGAGGAGGGGGACTGTACCGGCAGTCCCCCGGGTTAGATATAAATAGGGTCTGTAGTTTTGTTCTTAAGTTGAATTACTCATTTAAGTCGCGAACTGTATATTTTATCTATTATAATCCAGCCGGAACTTTTTGGGGTCTCTGTGACATTTTGGATTTTAAAATTTTGGGTGTCATTAGAACCATGACATTAACAATAAAGCTCATTAGTATACACATGTAATAACTGTTACAGCTGCATTATTGTAGCCTAGCACTAAAGTAACAATAAATTACAATATCCAGTGGTCCTTTGGTAACTAGGGGTCGTATGTTAGTCGAGTATTCTTAAGTAGGGGACCGCCTGTATATGTGAAACTAATTTGAGCGAGGGGACTTATATAATGGAACTAAATGAGTACGGGGGCTGTCTATTAATAAAAGGAATGAGGAAGGGTTAGTATATAAATGAATGTGGTGAGGGGGCAATGTATTTTTATTATCATTTGATGGCACATTACATTCAGGGGCGGTTATTTATAGTAATAGTTGGTTACGGACGTGGCCATAGCAAATGTGTGGTGTTTGGGGGGGACTTTAATGGGTTCTCTGCTGTCTGTAATGGTGGTGTTGAGGGAAATTTATCTTTCTTTTAAAAATATTTTTTAATTCACTCGTTACCTCTCGGCTTTGTGGTTGGCACCATTTTGGCTTAGCAAGATTGGTAGTATTTCTCCTCTCCGCTCGCATATTTATACAACTGCTGAACAGGAGTTCGAGAGGTGAATACCGGCTGCAACAGATTGTGCCCATATTTTTCTACTGGAAGCTCGTGTTAGAGATCTGAGGAAGATATTGCATGTCTGCAAGCATTGACACTCTTGATAGGAGCATGCTGCTCACTGAGCAAGCAATAACAAGATAGAAGTTGGAGGGTGAGAGAAAGCCAGCAGGGCCAGGTGGGTGTAAGTAGAGGGGGTAGAAAGGGCGTTCCAGAAAAGGAAGGCCAATTCCGATTTTGAACATCCAACAAAATTGCAAAATTTGTGCAATGATGTATAGGACATGCAGTGTCAGAAAGGCAGCCCTAGCGGATCCTCTCTCCCTCACACTGGGGGAGCAGACCAGCTAGTATATGGTTGGATGGGAGTGAGGTAAACCAAAGCAGCTAGTGGTTGTAGGGGACTCTATAATCAGGAAGACGGATAGAATAATTTGTCACCAAAACCGCCTCAACCGAATGTTTTGCTGTCTCCCTGTATGTGGTGGAAAGGTGGATAAATTACTGGGAGGTCTGGAATGACCCCAGCTGTCGGGTCCATGTTGGTACCAATGACAGAATAGATGGTAGGTGGAGGAGCCTGAGAATAGTTTTAAAGATTAGGTTCAAACTTAAAGGAAGGATTCAAAAGTGTATTTCTCCCTGAATCCTACCTGTGCCATGCGCTACACAGAGCAGACATGCGGGAGCTCAGGGATTAAATGCATGCTCAGATCCTGGTTGTAGAGGCTATAAATGTCCTGTACACGTGTCTTGACACCAGTGCATTAAGATAAGGAAGGTTAATTTGGATTATCATGGTAGCATACTATGAAAGAAAGAGGGAGTTAACAGGGAGGATCAAGAGACCCACAGTAGGTGCTCCATTGTTAATCCATCCCTTTCCACACCGTCTTGCTACTCCTCCAACCACAGGCAACCAAGAATGTCTTGCTGTAAAATAGCACTACGCTGGGACTGCAAGGGGAGGTCACTGGCACCCCTGCCATAGGTTTGCCACGACTACAATAGATCATCTATATATCATGATTCTAAGTGAACTAGGAATAAGTAAAAGTGTTATTTACTAAAGTTGTGTGTAATCAGACAATACATATTTTCTGTCAGCTTTCGCTAATGCACACAAGTGGGGAGATGTATCATTTGGGCACATCCCCCCCACGTCTGGCCACTAACTTTAAGAGGTGTCAGACACCAGTGGCAGTGGACCCACTGGACCACCACGGATGATAATGTAAGCCGACACCTGGGAGTGGAGTCTAAATGGCACCCGGTTTTCACCAGAGCCCGCCACAAAGCGGGTTGGACTTGCTGCGGCACAGTACCACCAGGTCCCTCCATTGGTGCAACTTTGTCCCCGGTTGGTGGCCAAGGTGTAGTACAGAGTCGTAAGGCAAAAGCGTGGTCAGGAACAGGCAGCACAGAAGCAAAGTCAAAAACAGAATCAAAGTTACAACGGGAAATCAGAATAATCGCAAAGAACATGGAACATAGCTTTCTCTCAGGCATAGAAGCACAAAGATCTGGCAGGAGACACAGGAAGGGGCCGGACATTTAACACAAAAGACAGCTGGGCAGCTCCAATTATCAGCCGCCGGAGCCAGCGCTGGAACGTGACAAGGTAAGGGAGACACCGGGGGTCCCGGGCAGCAGAGAGGGATATGAGTGCGCATGCGACCCGGGGCGTGGGCCACAGGAGCACCTGTGACAAGAGGCTTAGGCCTGGCATAGTTTTGTGTGAAAACCAGCAAAGAAAATTCGCTGCTTTCTGAAAAGAAGACAGGCATGTGACAGGAAAGCCCTGTGCTTGCCCCCTTCATGCCCACATGATGTGGAGCTGGCATTTTCGCGAAATTGGCATAGAAGCAGTGATTATTCTCCCCTAAGATGCATACAATCAGGTTTACATGAGACAAACTCCATACCCAAGAGAAAGTTACATCATACTACCACAGTGCTAATGCCATGATATTTGTATGGACCCGCTAAGGTAACTGAAACTACTACTTCTATTTTACAGGTTACTTTCATCGGCAGCTGTTCTTCCCCCTTCAATTTTATATGTTATTTAGGACACACCTGTGAAGAAGGTCTCATCTAAGAAAGAGAGAGCTACGGTAGTTTTGGACTGTGTCCTCTTCTCTTTCCTTAGCCTCCCACATAACTTTTAAGTAAGAAGTGGGTGACGATGAGATGAGTGGGACCGGGATGGAGAAATTAGGAGGTTAAGGGTCCCATTTTGATATGAGCACTAGGCTCCATTTATTTACAAAAATACTTGAACTACAGAAGGGTTCCCAAACTTTCAAGCATCAGTGCATCTCTGTATCTATCTTTAATGTGCATAGAAGTAAGTTGATTTCCATTACAACATAGCTCAGCATTTGACCCCATACTTTTTTTTGTTCTAGGATCTCCTCTATGACCTTTATTTTCCTTTTATATTTGAGAGCAGCATGTACTGAATATCTAGCTCTCATTACAAGTGAAATGTATTCAAGTCTACATTCAGTATTAATAGAGCATAGAAATAAATGATATTAGCAGTTGCTTGTGCTTCACAAATTCATTAGTTAAGTTTCATGTGAATAACTTTATATGTTGCGGGATACAGAAAGCCTATTAAAACGTCACAGACACTAAATTCCGTCTAATTTTACACTAAAGGTGGCAATTTCCAGTTTGTCAGGTTTCGTCCCACACATCTGCAGGCAATTAGACTTGTAGGAAAATTGGCAAAATTATCTCAAATGTAGCTGACAGCGATATCAATCACCATTCACAGATTACTATCACTCCAGCAGAGAAACAGATTGAGAAAATTGGTCTTGAACAATTCTTTCTCTTTTTGTGCGCACCATGCAAGGTGTTCCCTTGATGAAAATGGCTCCCATCACTTCTCACCATGGCTGATTGATGGTAGTTTAGTGAGCATGAAGGATGATTAGGAGATGAATCAAAGTAAATCATCTGAGTAAGTGCTGCGGCTTCCACTCTCTATAAAGTAGACTCCAAAATACAGCACATGATGTTCTGCTCATTACATTACCTTGGCTTCTGAGCAGACTCCATCATTCCTTTTCAGACTTTATCATGTCGTAGGTATTATCCTGAGTTGATTATACATTTTGTTTAACTGTTTTGCTTCCAGGGGCTTAAGGACAAGTCTCACATTTTGGGCAAATCAAACATGAATTTTATAAAAAAAATTTTTTAAATTATATCAAACTTTATCTTTACAGCGTTACTCATATGTGTTGTCATGCAAAACATGTGGTGCTCATTACCGATTGATGCGTTTCAGTTTGAGCGCATATGCAATCTGGACGAGCCCCTCTCCACTCTGACTGAATTGTGTTTCAAAGCGCAATTCAATTGAAACGAGTGAATGCAGCCTTAATCTGTGGAGTACATATTCTCCAACATTTCCTGATTGGAAAAGGAAGGGTCTACACTAAAAAAAAAAAGTAACCCCTTAACAACCTGGCTGTGTGAGGGCTTGTTTTCTGCATAACAAATTGCACTTTATAGTGACAATATTTAATATTTTTAACTTTGGGCACTATTTTCCTTCATGGGGTTAAAAATGTTATTATATTTTTAATAGAGCGGACATTTTGGTTACCTGATTGATCACCATACACTACCATACTACTATTGCAGTATATGGGGATTTTCCACATTGGGGGTCATTTACTAAGGGCCCGATTCGCGTTTTCCCGACGTGTTACCCGAATATTTCCGATTTGCGACGATTTCCCCTAAATTGCCCCGGGATTTTGGTGCACGCGATCGGATTGTGGCGCATCGGCGTTGGCATGCACTCAATGAAAATCGGGGGGCGTGGCCGAACGAAAACCCGACGGATTCGGAAAAACCGCCGCATTTTAAATAAAAAAAACCTTGGTGATGATCAGTGCATTCCAGGGAACTTCAGCGCAGCAGTGCCACCTGGTGGACGACGGAGGAACTACCTTAGTGAATCCCGGCCGGACCCGAATCCACCGCAGAGAAAGCGCCACTGGATCGCGAATGGACCGGGTAAGTAAATCTGCCCCATTATTTTTGATGTGCACAATAGATGGGATAAAATGAGACAGCCTCGGATCTTTGTAAGACCCGAGGCTGTCATAGTAACCGATAGCCGCCCCCCAATGACTTCACAGGGAGCAGTGACCACATCTATTATGCTGGCACCAATGCACTGCCAGGATTCAAATGCCTCTGGCAGCTTTGCTGTTACCTGTTACATGGTTAACAACTGCGATCGGCGCCAGCACTGACTGCCGGTGTTACCGTTTGGGTGTAAACAATGCAAGAAAGCGAGTGCTGGCTATCGATCACTTTTGTTTCCAAGGAAATTCAACAGGTTTGTGTTGCATTTGTAAAATAAACACAGTTGCCATGTGTGACCACACCCTTTAGAGTATGCATTGGCATTGTATGGATTACAAAGTATTAAGTGCACCTGTTTTATTTTTGCTACCCATGTGTGTTATGTGCTCACACTTGTGCCTCCCTGTGCCCCTGGAGCTATGCAGCTTCACTTACCTCACCGCGATGGTCTCCTCGCTCCGGCGTAAGCGCCCCAGCCTCCTAGGGCACGTGCACTCTGGCCGTCTAAGATTGGTGCTGGCTGACCGCCTTCCCAGTTAAATTCCGTGCCTGCCTTCTCATTCTGCACCTTGCCTTGGCCACCACTGCAGACAAAGTCGTGCCTGTGGAGCGGTCTGTTGGTACCACGACACAGCAAGTCCGACCTGTTTTGCGTCCACCTCTCGCAAAAACCGGGTGCCACTAAGACTCCGCTCCCAGGTAATCATACGTTATCATCCGTGGTGGTCCAGTGGGTCCACTACCCCTGGTTCCTGATAGTAAGATCTGCCCATCGATCCCGCCAAGGTGCCGTTACCTGATCTATCTGATCTCACCACCATTGTGGCCCAGAAGTCCCAGCAGATTGCTGTGCAGGGTCCACAACTTGATCAGCTGGCCACCATCATGCAGCAACTACTAGCGACCCAGCAGCAAAAGTGTCCGACTGCAATTAGGCCAATTATTCTGCTGTGTATGTCATGTGACCAGTAACTTATATGTCTGTGTACCCATCACTCTGTTAGTCCTACCTTTGAGAAAGGGTCGTCCGACACGAAATGTGTTAGAAGGATTGTAACTAATTATGTTTATTAGTTTATCCTATGTTTTTTAAACATTTTTAGACTTGTTTGTACCTAACCTTCATCTACGTCCCGACTTTGATCCTGTGCTAACTGTCCTGACCTCCTGTCCACGACCACATTTCTGCTCTACGATCCTGTATTTCGAGCAAAGTCTCGCCTGTGGAGCGACCTGGTGGTATCCCGCCGCAGCAAGTCCAACCCACTTTGTGGGTCACGGTGGTATAGTGGGTCCACTACCCCTGAATCCTGACAAAGCATTCCAAGGTCCCTAAGTGCTCTAGCCAGTCTCCAGGCCTGAAAGATATCAGAAACAGCCTTAAAACCTGAAAGATCTAGAGAAGATCTGTATGAAGGACTGGGCCAAAATCCCTGCTGCAGTGTGTGCAAACCTGGTGAAGAAATACAGGATACCTCTGTAATTTGTTTCTGCACCAAATATTATGTTTTTTTTTTCTATGGTATCAAATACTTATTTCTTGTGAAAACTTGCAAAATCAGCCTGGGATGAAATACTTATTTCCCCCACTGTAAATAAATCTGCCCCAATGTAGCTTTGTTTGGTAGCTCTGTTGTAGCAATGCTCAGCTCTCCATTACACCTCACATTCAGGAGGGAGCTGTGAACAGTTTTAAAGTTCTATTCCTCTTCTGAAATAAACACATAAAGGTATTTTCTTTTATCACAAGCTGGGCAGTGAATTGTGCCTATGATGCAGAGAAGTATTTTTATGCTCATAAAACTTTCATTGCAAGAATAGTTTTCCCCGTAACTGTCTGAGGTGGCGGAATTAGGACGAGGCTCAATACATTTTCACAGGGAACGCTGCAGGTCATATTAATTTGCTACTTTACTAGTAAAGACAGGGTTCAGATGTAAACTAAAGTTCTCTTCCAAGCGCTTACTGGTCATTAACTGCTGAGGCCATGAAAATTTAGCTCATCCTGTGCACATGATGTCAGTATAATCTGTCTTGTGGGAAAGGCAATTTCTGTGCAATGTTCCTTAAAATACTGCATGGCCTGTTAGATACAATAAAAATGGACAAATATACAACATAATGGTCAACATTACATCCTTGTTTCATTTCCTATCATCCTAGGGCAATATGTTTCAAGTCATTTATGCCCCAGGGAGTCTATTTTTTCACTGAAGAAAAACCTGAAGATGAATAAATGTAGCACAGCCTTCAGGAGGTGATTCCATACCGCGGATTAGCATCATTGTGCTGAACATGAGATGATCACTCATAGCATTGTCATACAATAGTTGTTTTTATATTGTATCTGAGACATATCTTCCATTTATTTTGGAAATCTAAAACCTCACATAGTGCTGTGTGCATAAAATTAGGACTTTGGTCGCATTTCTCTCATATGGATCCACGAAGAATAGCAGGGGGATATAATGTTGTAACTGCTGCTCTTACCACAAAACACATTGGGGCTCATTTACTAAGGGACCGAATCACAAATTTTCGTCGTGTTTCCCGAAAATTACCAGTTTGCGCCATTTTGCCCCGGGTTTTGCACCAGGAAGAGAATGGTGAACTCCGACGAACCTCGGCGCAGCAGCGACACCTAGTGGATATCAGGCGCATAACCTTAGTAAATCCCGGCAATCTCCAAATCAACGTCGGACAACGAGCCGCTGGATCGCGAATGGACCGGGTAAGTAAATGAGCCCCATTAAATTCATTATCAACTTTACACACTCTACAAAGCCATAGTAAGGTTCTACCTTGAGTGCTGAAAGGGGAACCCGGGAATATGAACGTCTGACACAAAAACCCATGATGATATAAATAAATGAATACAACAATACTCAATGTCATTAGTCACAAAACGGAGCTTAAATAGTTTTAATTTATGATTTACAAAATTTATGGCCTCTCTAAAGTAGGTGGAGTTATCACTAAGATGGCCGCCACTGGAAACTACAAGTTCCATGATCCTTTAGTTCTCAGTAACTCCTCCTCTCTCTTATGCTCTGCTCCCAGTAAAGATATAACAGACTTTCTTGCTCTGTTACCATAGTAATGATGTGTAACTGCCATCACCAAAACACCGGCCATACTGGATGCACTTCAACCAACCAACTACAGCCAAACATAGTGGTGATCACATGACCTGCCCAGGCAGGTGCAGGACATGTGATGTGGACATGTGACCAGCGGCCATCTTCTTTCCATACACCGGGACAAAGAAGGGTAACTCCAGCGGACTTCAGCGCAGCAGCGACACCTAGTGGACATCGGGGGCACAACCTTAGTGAATCCTGGCAGAACCCGAATCAACGTCTGACAACGCGCCGTGGGCGCATTCCAGCATTTTCAGGGATCGTGCCGGGTATTGCGTTTGGCGTTTCTGTTTTAAGGATTTGATATGTGCGCTTTTTATGTTTTTTTGTGAGTATATACAATTAATTGTTTGTACCCTTTATCCTGACGTTCTACACCATGGGGCACATTTACTTACCCGGTCCAGTCGCGATCCAGCGGCGGGTTCTCTGCACTGGATTCGGGTCCGGCCGGGATTTAATAAGGTAGTTCCTCCGCCGTCCACCAGGTGGCGCTGCTGCGCTGAAAGGCATTTTAACGCGCCGGAATTCACCGAGGCCGTCTGAGTGAAGGTAAGCGGGTCCCGAGCGACACATTTTCGGTTCTTAAATGCGGCGGTTTTTCCGAATACGTCGGGTTTTCGTTCGGCCACGCCCCCCGATTTCCGTCGCGCGCATGCCGGCGCCGATGCGCCACAATCCGATCGCGTGCGCCAAAATCCCGGGGCAATTCAGGTACAATCGGCGCAAATCGGAAATATTCGGGTAACACGTCGGGAAAACGCGAATCGGGCCCTTAGTAAATGACCCCCCATATGTCCATAATCTCCAACACAGGAATGATGGTGAACCTTGGACACGAGAGTGGGACGGGATGTACACTTGATCCAGTGAGTGGAGACGGGGAGAGGAGCTGTGAACCCAGGAGACCTTTATTCCTAACCCAAAAAAAGGGGTGGTGAGATTCCACATTGCCGAATGTGAATAAGAACCTGTTATTTTATGGAGTAGAGCACTGACATCTCTGACTATTTAAATTGTTGGCTTTTTTTGGGAGTGTACCTAGTCAGTAGCTCCTCTGGACTTATAAACTTTTTGAACCAGGCATCAAACAATTTTTGAAGATCAGCCTTAGCCTGCCTTAGAAGCATGTAATCCGTTCCCACCAGGCTCAACAAGCCTTAGAGGTGTTCGACCCATGCATAGGTGCGTCAGAATTTCTTAAAGGTGTGTAAGTGACACGTGCACATCAGCCTCTACCTGTCACTATTAACATTATAGCTCACAATTTTGTAATAGAGAGCAAGTTCCAAGGTTTCACCAGACTTGCCCTGGGTGCCAGGCAGTAGGCCTGAGGCACTAGAAGTTCCTGGGATTAATGACTCTGGCAGTACTGAAGGTGTGCTGCTCACTCTGGCTCCTGACTGTGACCTAAGAACTTGTGCTCTCACCCAGCAGGGGTTTTTATACTCCCCTGGTCAGGTGGTAGCACCTCTCCAATCACCTTCCAGCTTGCATAACAGACAATTCATTGGATAATTACATACACCAGTTAACTGTTTCCTTGCCAGGCAGTATCTACAGCTGCAATAGCACTATATTCCAAGTCCTGGAGGCTTCATGACTCCCCCTAACAGCTCCTGTCCTGGAGAGGGCGCTATTTGCATCTACCAGCCTGCCTATGCATTGGCAGGGGTGTTGCAAATGCTTTTATTTTTCATCTGGTCGGTGGTCTCAATTTTATTCTGATTTCATAGAACACATGTGGTTAAAGGTGAGGTCTTACACAATATTTATTGATGTGGTTAACATCAATGTGAATATGAGTTGGAATATGACAATGTCAATGTTAATATTGGACTAAACCTCTCTGTTCCTCACATATATAGGTATATACATGTAAACAGAAATACCTATTTATCTTGTAAGCAGACCAAACAATGCTAGCTTGAGGTAAGATGTGTCCAGAATCCACAATTTCTCCTACAATGCAATTACATTTTGATTTTAGATCTGTTGCCATAACAGCTGCTGCGTACTAAAAGTGACAGCCATACAAAACTGTTTCCAAGGAGCGCTCACATGTCCCACTGTCAAGAAAATGAAATTTGAAAGCGTTTTATTCTTTCTCTGTTGCTGTATATGGAAGTTGCCAAAAGGAAGGCACAGAGCAGCTAGCCTGCTATGCTAATGTAACATACTGGCTGTTAATATTGCAACTCTTCCCAGATGCCACTTATTAACTTAGGGCAAACTAATTAGCAACAGTCCATCCAATTATATCAGTTTTCTCTGAATCAGTATATCAGCACAAAAAGGAACAAATTGCTCATTTATTGTATCCAATTACATCTCATTATATAAAGTGACCTGAACATGTTAAAGGTGTCCATTTACAGTGTAGCAAGTGATAACTGCCCGGCTACATCTGTGCACAGTCTCAGCCGTAGCCATGGGGAATGTCATTTGGGGCTGGACTATGTACAGGCATCTTCAGGCTCTTTTACACAATTGTCAGAGCAGTCATTTACTTCATTTATCGCTCAAAATGTTCCTTTAATAGCCCCAAAAAGTATAAGTCACCCTTAAAGTAACACTACACATTTTATAATGTCGGTGGCTTATCCACACTGTTTATGCCCCCACATCCTTTATAGAGCCCCAATACTGAGGCCACTCCAGAAATCCCATATTTATGGCCCACAATAATAATGTTCCTTTCTTTTCCGCCCATTGTCATCATTTCTTTAGCCCCCCAACTTATGCACATTATGAACATTTAACCCAAATGTTCATCACCCTGCTTTTCAGTAGTGGATTATAATATAGGCAGTTTGGGCAGTAGCCCTCGGCCCAAGCCTTCTAGGGTGACCCTGGCCACCCAAAACACTCTCCAAATTTTATATTCAGAAGGAGCTTCATACATGAAATCCTCCTACATCTGTTCATGCTTGTCACGGGTACCCCTGCGATCCATGTCACTGATGTCCATGTCCAGTTAATCCTCCTGTGTTCCTGTGATCCTGCTCCTGCTTTCCTGTTCCGCGTGCCAGCTCCTGCCTTCCTGACATGAGTCCTAGTGTTCCTTACAGCGCTGTTCTCCTGCTGTCACCCTGGGCTCGGACCGTCTCCTGCATTGCTACTTTGGCTGCCACCGTGGACTAGTCGCAACTGTGTAATGACCTGGTGGTACCCGTATCAAGAACATCCCGCTTTGCGGCGAGCTCTGGTTTAGATCAGGTGCCACTTAGACTCTGGTCCCAGGTGTCGGCTAGTAACATCTCTTTCGGTGGTCCAGAGGGTCCACAGACTCTGATTCCTGACAATGCTCTCAATATACATGTACACAAGAGCAATTTCAGGACCTTTGAAGATCCTTCAAAGGACCAAATTCCGCAAATTGAAAGCAGGTAGAAGGGAGGCATCCTCCATTCCCCAAGAAGCTCAATTCTAATACCATATGTAGGGACTGATTCCAGATTAAGGAGGTATAATATTCATAAAGCCTAGGGCCCATGGCAGTCTTAATCCACCCCTGCTGCTTTTAATATTCCATTTACAAGGATAGTTTATTGTATGGCTTTACGATAGGAAACAACATGGCAGCCACCATGGATGACTATAAATGAAGATAATTGTAGTATTTTCACACATCTGTACAGTAATAAAGAGTATTTGGGAGTGGAGGTAAAAGTAATGGAGGAGGAGACAGTGAGTGTGGTTGAGAAATTTAATCAATATATTTAGTATTTATTTATGAAATAAATAAATACTAAATATATTGATTAAATTTCTCAACCAACAGGAAGTACAATGTGTCACGAAAAAACAATCTCAAAATCAACTGGATATGTTAAAGCATTCCAAAGTTATAACCACTTAAATAGACACATGTCAGATTTTAAAAAATGGGCCGTGTCAGGAAGGTGAAAAGTGGCTTCAGCGTTAAGGGGTTAATGGGTTACTGCATGTATGTAATGGTGGTGTTGAGCGAAATTTATCTTTCTTTTAAAAAACGGGCTAGTTTACACCCCGTGTGGCTTACAGATACAGCCAAAAGAGTAATTAATAATAAAAGAGGGCAATCAAAAAATATAAATCTGACGGTCTAAAATCTTCAGAGATTCCGTAATGTCTGGTGTGGTGCCAAGTGCCAAGTGACTGGCACAAGGCAAATGAGGTGCCAATATATAAAAAGGGCTCTAGAACTTCACCAGGCAATCACAGGCCTGTAAGCTTAACTTCCATTGTGGGGAAAATACTGGAAGGGTTAGTAAAAGACTATATACTGGAGTATGTGACAACAAATAGTATAATAAATGACAGCCAGCATGGGTTTACTAAGAATAGAAGTTGTCAAACTAACCAGATCTGCTTTTATGAAGAGGAGAGCAGATGCCTGGATGGAGGAGCAGCTGTGGATATTGTGTTCTTGGAAGGTATTTCACACTGTCATAGAAGCCTGATGGGTAAAATAAGGTCTATTCATTTGGAAGGAATATTTTGCAATTGGAATGAAAACTGGCTGAAGGATCATATCCAGAGAGTTGTGGTCAATGATTCCTACTTGGAATGGTCACCAGTTATGAGTGGTGTACCTCAGGGTTCTGTGCTTGGCCCACTACTATTTAATAAGTTATTAATGATATAGAGTTAGGAATTAATAGCACTGTGTCTATTTTTGCAGATGACACCAAGCTGTGTAGTGTAATACAGTCTACGGAGGATATTCACAGGCTGCAGGGTGACTTGGACAAACTGAATGTTTGGTCATCCACTTGGCAGATGAGGTTCAAGGTGGATAAATGTAAGGTTATGCACCTGGGGGGATAATAATCCACAGGCAAAATATGTCCTTGGGGGAGGAAATCTGGCAGAGTCCCTTGTTGAGAAGGACCTGGGGGTATTAGTAGATCATAAATATAGACACTAGTGCTATTAATTCCTAAATCTATATCATTAATAAATATTACTAGTAGTGGGCCAAACAACCCTGGGTACATACACTCATAACTGGTGGACCATTCCGAGTATGGAATCAGTGACCCACAACTTCTGGATATGATCCCTTCCCAGTTTTCATTCCAATTGCAAAATATTTCCTTCACAATGAATAGACCTTAATTTTACCCATCAGGCTTCTATGAGGGACAGCAGTGTGAAATCTTTCCAAGACACAATATCCACAGCTCTTCCTCCATCCAGGCATCTGCTCTCCTCTTCATAAAGACAATACTGGTAGTTTTGACAACTTTCTATTTAGTAAACCCATGCTGGCTGTCATTTTATTATACTTTGTGTTACTCCAGAATAACTTCTGTACTTTGAACCCTTCCAGTTTTTCCACACAATGGACGTTTAAAGGGGTATTCCAGGAATCAGCATACTTTCATTATACAAGTGGGCACTCAAAATATAAGCAAGTGTAAATTAGTTGTTAGTTTAAAAATTTTGCTCCCCTTAGCAAAATGCTGATGGACCATAGACTGTAATGAAGAATTTAAATGCTACGGGCCCTTTAATAGTCCGTTAAATTTCATCTGAACTATCCACGGTCCATTGCAGAAAAGAAGAGCACGCGGTCACATTCCACCATTCACATGTCTGTACCTGCCTGGATAGGGTCATGTGATCAACACTACCGTTTGGGCTGTGTCGGTTGGTTGCAGTGACATCAGGTATGGCCAGTGTTTGGTGATGCAGTTTAAACCTCATTATCTATGGGAACAGAGCAAGAAAACCTATTACCATCATCATCATGTTTAGAGAGCATAGTGGTTAGGAGAGTTTACTGGAATAAAGGATCATGGAACTGGTAGTTTTCCAGGGCGGCCATCTTAGTGATAACTCCACCTACTTAGAGAGGCCATAAATTTTGTAATCAAAACATAAATTCATATTATGTTAGGCTCTATTGTACTAATGACAGTGAGTATTGTTGTATCATTATTTGCAATATCATATGGTTTTGTGTGTCAGATACGTTCATATTCCCGGAATAACCTTAAGCTTACAGGCCTGGGATTGCCTGGTGAGTTTCCAGACCTTTTTTATATATTGGCAACCTCTATTTGCACTTGCACCACACCAACATTACGGAATCTCTGAAGATTTAGGACTCGTAGATTGAGTATTTTTTGATGCCCTTTTTTATCATTAATTGCTCTTTGCTTGATCTGTAAGCCACATGGTGGGTAACTAGCCGTCTATACTGTGTTCTATTGGAATAAATTAGAAGTAAATGACTAAGATAAGATTTGGATTTCCTCCATTTAACATTAGTATCTACACATGGGGACAGTATATCGATCCCAGTCTAATATCTGTAATGAGCCCTGATTTCTGGTAAATTCGCGCTTCTTAAAATTCAAAGTTTTCCTATTTTCCCCCACCTGTGGGCTGTTATTACAGTTAAGAGAAAAATATTATGTAGCTTATCGATGTCCCAAGGGTTTTCAGGACCTGCTCCGGGACAATCTCCGCACTTGTGATAGGATCACCAGATCCAACAATGCGTCCTTGGGGGATACTTCTACAAGCTGCACCATCAAAATTATCCTGTATAAAGTTGATAACATGTCTCACTCTTCACAGATGAAGAAGATATCCTACCCCAATTGTATATTTGCGAAAGTATAAGTCTCCATTATCATAACGGGCCGCTCATTTGCAAAGCCCGCTCCATTTGTTTTACATACGGAGGTTTTTGAAACCTCTATTTCCCACAGAGTTAGAGGGGGTCTAATAAATTACACCAAAATAGTTTCTTCACCGCTTCTTTTCTGAATTTTCAACCCAAAGTTCAATCAAGCCTCAGCCTCCTCACACTTCTGAGGCCCTGTCTTATTCGAATGAAGCGATTCGCTTTTAGAGGGGATCCTATCTGGCTTCACATCATTTCATTAATCGTTCCATTTTTTTATATAATAATATTTGTTCATCCAGGATTTATTAAAAAAAATGTTTTTCCTGTGTGAGATAAGTTCTCAAAATGTAGCCTATGTTGTCCCTTCGAAACGAATGGCTTCTCGGTTACGACCACCTTCACACCTTTGGCGGCACCGTGGGGGCCAGACATGTGCTATTGAGTCCGCCTGACCGCTCCTGGATTCAGCGTTCATTCTAAAGGACGGCTGTGGAGACTGATAACTCCTGTACATCATATACAAAAATTTTTTCTATTGTGCAATCCCTATCACCAGAGGGCCGTATCCAGGACACATTACTTGTTTCTAGGGACCAACACACAACATTTATGAGAAATTACTCTTCACAAGGAACATTTTTTTTTTAATCAACATCTGAATTGACGAATGTTTTTAACAATATTCATATTAATTAAATTGAATGTGAATGCCAAACGAGATACCCTTTAAGTATCTTCTGACATACAGACTACACCAACCTCCCTTCCTATTTTGCCCTGTCTTTCCGGAAAGGAGTAAGAGTAAAGCCTTGAATATTACCACCCCAATCTGTGATTGTCAAAGAAAAAACTCAAGCCATGGCTCCACTACACCAACAACACTAACGTCTCTAATACTAACCAGAGTCTCAAGCTCACCCATTTTCTGTGGATACTCTTGGTCATTTGGACTACAATTTAATTTTCAACCCAGTTATTTATCTGATTAAAAGTAATTTACCAGCATATACTCCGCACTATTGTTTTGTCCCCCCATACGCTGGGCCCCATCAAACCTACCCTCACATAACCTGTCCCTCCTAACCCATGTCACCCCTCTTGGGTGTCTTCCTTTTACCTCCTTCCCTTGATCCTAGTTTAAATACTTGCCACCCCTGCTAGGATCTTCTCCCCCAGAGCACAGCAGCCCCCCTTCATTTAGGTGCAAATTGACTGCAGAAATTCTCTAGAAAAGTCAGCCCAGTGCTCTCAGGAACCAAATCCTCTGCTCTACACCAGGATCTGAGCCAATGCTTTACTCCTGAGCTCGCCGCTGTCTGCTCGTGTGCGCATGGCACGGTGGATTCCGGAGAATACTATTTTGAGGTCCTTCCTTTAAGCTTTTGAACACCTCATTCTTTAAAACTATTCTTCAGGCTCTCCACTACCATCTCTTCTGTCATTGGTACCACATGGACACGACAGCTGGGTCATTCCCAACCCGTCCCAGCATAATTACTCCACCTTTCCACCATCAGGGAGACACAAACCCATTCGGTTAGGCGGTCTTGGTGCAATAATTATTTATCCGCTTGCCTGGATTATAGATTCCCCTGACAACCACTAGACTGCTTTGGGTTTACTGCACTCCATCCATCCCTACTACTAGCTGTGCTCCCCCAGTGTGAGGGAGAGCAGAATCCTAGGGCTTGCCATTTGGACACTCGATGGTCCTTCCACATCATTGCCAATTTTGTGCAATTTTGCTTGGATGTTCACAATGAATTGCCTGTCACCTTTTCTTGGACCCCTTTTCTACACCCCCTCCTTACACCCCCTGGCCCTGCTGGCTATTCCTCTCACCCTCCCTTTATCTTGCTTATGCTATGCTCAGGCAGCACATGACCTCCTCTCAAGATTGTTCATGCTTGCCAGACATTGCAATAATCTTCCTCCAGATCGCTAACACAGCGTTCCAGTACAAAAATATGGGCACATCGGGTTAGCGCGGTAATTCACCCTCGACACCTGCTTCGCAGTGGTATTACATATGGCAGAGGAGAATACTACCAATTTGCCACCAAAATGGTTGCCAACACCAAACGCCGAGAGGAACTGATGACTTATAAACAATATTTTTAAAGACAAATAAATTTCCCTCAACACCCACATGACATACAGCAGAACCAGTTAAAGTCCCCCCAAACAACCACATTTGCTATTGCCACGTTCAGTAACAATCTATACTAAAATAAACCCACCTGAATGTATATGTGCCTCCAAATGATTAAAAATACATTGCCCCCCCCCCATTCTTTATGTACACTGCCTTCTCCTTTCCTTTTATATATACAGCCCCCACTCATTAGTTCCATTTAAAGTCCCTCTCCATAGTTCACATAGTACAGCCGGTTCCCACTACTTTAAGAATACTCGACGTACATAACGACCCCTGAGTTACAATACGAACCACCTGGATATTGTAATTTTAGTTGTACTTTAGGGCTAGCTACACTAATCACGTAACAGTTATCACATGTGTCTATAATGAAGCTTTATGGTTAATCCTGGTTCTAATGACAACCCAACAATTTTTACAATCCATGGGTGTCCCAGAGACCAAAAAGTTCCCGGCTGGGATATAATGAGAAAATATACAGTTCCGACTTCATATATATATCACTTAAGAACAGAACCTACAGACCCTATTTTATAATACCCGGGGACTGACCCTGTACGATCCCCTCCTCTTAGTTTCATGTATCCGACGCCTCATTTAGTTCCATCGATAACGCCCAGTCCTCTTTATTCGCATATATACACCCCCATAACCAGCCCCCGTCATCAATTTCATGAAATAGCCCCGTCGGTATATTTCATTTTTATATACACACCCCTTCTCTTTTATTTTTATAAAACCCCCCGCTCATTTAGTACCATAAATACAGCCCCTCCCTCCACAATTAGTTCCATAATACCAGTGCCCCCTCCTCACCCATTTATTCTATAGTATACAGACAGCCCCTTCCTAGTCTAATTTCATATAATATGACCTCATTCCTTTTAATATATACCTCCCCTCCTCATTCAATATTACAGTCCCCTCCTCATTTAATATGTACAGCCCCCTCCTCATTTAATATGTACAGGCCCCTGTTTCATTACCCCATAGCGCAATAAGACTACCTTACGTCTATACTGCGATGGGGGAGTTGAAGAGGGCTCAACGGCTTGACCCTCTTCACTAACCACCGGGCTCTTGCGGGGGGGGGGGGGGGTTCATAATGAGCAAACGCCCTCGCTAACACCCGGCGATTAACAGAGCCGGCGAACGCGTGGGCGGCCGCCATCTGGCTCCGATCGTACTCCCCGTGACGTACGCCTGGAGCGGCTATCCGTTTGCCAATTGACAGCCTGGATCACACAAAGATCCGAGGGCTGTCATGGATCGAGGCTATCTATTACAATGTGTGAATCCACTTATTGTAATCAGTGTATTGCAAAATCCCACATTATACTGCCATATGTGATGGCAGTATAGAGGTAGGATCAATAGCAAACTAGGGTTAAAGTACCCTAGAGTCTGAAAAATAGTACAAAAAAATAATAAAAAAAGTAAAAAAAAAAAAAATAATATTAAAACACATAAAATTCAAATCACCCCCCTTTACCTAGAACTGATATAAATAAAATAACCATATAAAAATAAACAATTAGGTATCGCCGCCGTCCGAAAATGCCCGATCTATCAATATAATAACGTTTTTACTGCGGTAACCCCGTAGCGGAAAATGGCGCACGAAGTCGCAAATGGCATTTTTTTGCCAATTTTGAAAAATAGAAAAAATCTAATAAAAATGTGATCCAAAGGTTCGAAGCACAGTCCTAAAAAGAAGCCATTGAAAAACGTCATCAGAGTCGCAAAAAATGCAACAACTCACGCTCCATACACCAAGTATGAAAAGTATTAGCGCAAGAAACAACGGCAAATGGAATTTTTTTTCTGTACGGGGTTTAATTTTTGTTTAAATGTATGAAAACACTTAAAACCTATCCAATTGGTACTCGTGATCGTTATTGACCCAATGAAATGAAATAGACTATCATTGGGGCGCATGAAAGCTGTAAAACCAAGCCCACAAGAAATGGCGCAATAGTGGTTTTTTTCATCATGTTCTCACTGATTTAGAAATTTGTTCCCGCTTCCATTACACGCATGGAATATTAATCACCATCACTACGAAGCTGCAATTTGTTACGCAGAAAATAAGCCATCACGCTCCTGTACATGGAAAATAAAAAGATATAATTTTGAAGTGGGGAGTGAAAAATAAAAGCACTCAATAACGAAAAGGGCTGGTCCACTTAAGGGTTAAATATGAGCAGCCCCTTCCATTTAATATATACAGCCCTGTTCTTTAATATATGCAGCGTTCCTCATTTAATATATGTATACCCCTATTATTAGTTTCATATAATCACCCCCATTCATTTATTAAGTAAACAGCCTCCATTCATTTAATCAATATGCAAGCAGTCTATTATTTTCATGTTGTGTTTTCACCCCCTGAACAAGCCGCCGGAGTTCACCTTCTTCGTCCCGGTGTATGTGAGTGCTATTCTAGCTACCCATTTTTTTTTTTTTAAATTCCGCGGGCTTTCCGAATCCGTCGGGTTTTCCGGCGGCCACGCCCCCGATTTCTGTCGCGTGAAAGCTGGCGCCACAATCCGATCTCGTGCGCCAAAATTTATAATGACTGAAGGGGAATAAATAAAATAAAAAACTGGGAGCGTATATATAAAATGGAGGAAGGAGGGGACTGTATATATAAAAGTAAATGAGATGCTGGCTGCATATATGAAATTAAATGAATGGGGAGGCTGTTTATATAAAATTAAATGAGATGGGGGTGATTGTATGAAACTAAATAAGTAGGGGTATACATATATTAAATGAGGAAGTGGCTGCATATATTAAATGAACAGGGGCCTGTATATATTAAATGAGGAAGGGGCTGCATATATTTAACCCCTTAAGGACCAGGCCCTTTTTCGTTATTGCGTTTTTATTTTTCACTCCCCACCTTCAAAAATCTATAACTTTTTTAATTTTTCCATGTACAGAGCTTGTTGATGGCTTATTTTCTGCTGGTACACAAATGTGCACTTCGTGGAGTGATGGTATTAAATATTCCATGCGTTACTGGAAGCGGGAAATTTCTAATGCAGTGGAAAATGTGAAACAACACATTTGTCGCCATTTCTTGTGTGGCTTTGTTTTTTACTAGCTTTCACTGGCGCACCAAAAATAAGACAGTCTTATTCATCAGGAAAAAAAAGGTCAAAAAATAATACCCCAAATACAGGTCTATTATTCTTGGTCATCGATACGAGGATCCAATTTGGATAGTTTAAATGTTTTCATCACATTTACAAAATTAAACACCTCCTGTACAGAAAAAAAATTCTTCTTTTGCCGTGTTCTTGCGCTAATACTTTTTCATCATCTTTGGTGTATGGAGCTGTGAGTGGTGTCATTTTTTGCGACTTCTGATGACGTTTTCAATGCTTCTATTTTAGGACTGTGCGACCTTTGATCACTTTATTATGAATTTTTTCTATTTTTCAAAATGGCAAAAAAATGCCATTTTGCGACTCTCGGGCGCTATTTTTTCGCTACGGGTAAACGCTGAAAAACGGTTATTATATTTGATAGATCGGGCATTTTCGACGCGGCGATACCTAATGTGTTTATGATTTTATGGTTATTTAATATTTCTATCAGTTCAGGGAAAGGGGGGTGATTTGAATTTTTTTATGTTTTTTTAATATAATTTTTTTTTTTTTGTTACATTTTTTTTTATTTTTTTTTTTACTATTTTTCAGACTCCCTAGGGTACTTTAACCTAAGGTTGTCTGATTGATCCTACCATATACTGCCATACTACAGTATGGCAGTATATGGGGATTTTGCATACCATCTATACAATGTGCAGATCACACATTGTAATAGATAGCCTCGATCATGACAGCCTCGGATCTTTGTGTGATCCCAGGCTGTCATGGCAACGGATCGCCGCTTCCCCGGCGACGTCACGGGGAGTGACGATCGAGCCAAGATGGCGGCGCCCACGCGTCGCCGGCTCTTTAATGCCCGCCGGGTTGTTAGCGACGGGCGTTTGCTTCATTATAGAAGCAAATGCTCCCGGTGAGTATTGAGAGGGCTCAGCCCGTGAGCCCTCTTCATACCCCCCATGTCGCAGTAAGACGTAGGGTACGTCTTATTGCGCTATGGGGTTAATGAACAGGGCCTGTACATATTAAATGAGGAGGGGGCTGTACTATATTAATTATGAGGGTGGCTGTATATATTGAATGAGAGGGGTAGTAATATATTAAATAGGAGAGGTCTATATATATGATTTACGAGGAAGGGGTCTGTAATATAGAACTAATGAGGTGAGGAGGGGACTGTATATATGGAACTAAATTGGAGGGGCTGTATTATGGAACTAATGAGGGGGGGTTGTATATATATAAATAAAAGGAGAAGGGGGTGTATATAAAATGAAATACAGACGGGCTATATATAATGAAATTAATGAGGAGGTGGGCTGTAATATGGATAAAGAGGACTGGGCTGTATAGATGGAACTAAGAGGATGTACTGTATACTGAACTAAATGAGGAGGGGGACTGTACAGGCAGTCCCCCGGGTTTAGATATAAATAGGGTCTGTAGTTTTGTTCTTAAGTTGAATATATATTAAGTCGCGAACTGTATATTTTATCATTATAATCCCAGCCGGAACTTTTTGGGGTCTCTGTGACATTTTGGATTTTAAAATTTTTGGGTTGTCATTAGAACCAGAATTAACAATAAGCTCATTATAACACATGTGAATAACTGTTACAGCTGATTATTGTAGCCTAGCACTAAAGTACAATAAATTACAAATATCCAGTGGTCCGTTTGGTAACTAGGGGTCGTATGTTAGTCGAGTATTCTTAAGTAGGGGACCCCTGTATATGTGAAACTAATTGAGGAGGGGACTTTATAAATGGAACTAAATGAGTAGGGGGCTGTTATAATAAAAGGAAATGAGAAGGGAGTGTATATAAATGAATGTGGGGGGGGCAATGTATTTTTAATCATTTGATGGCACATTACATTCAGGGGCGGTTATTTATATAATAGTTGTTACGACGTGGCATAGCAAATGTGTGGTGTTTGGGGGGGACTTTAATGGGTTACCTGCTGTCATGTAATGGTGGGTTGAGGGAAATTTATCTTTCTTTTAAAAAATTTTTTTAATTCACTCAGTTACCTCTCGGCTTTGTGTTGGCACCATTTTGGCTTAGCAAGATTGGTAGTATTCTCCTCTGCTCGCATATTTATACACTGCTGAACAGGAGTTCGCGGGTGAATACCGCTGCAACAGATTGTGCCCATATTTTTCTACTGGAAGCTCGTGTTAGAGATCTGGAGGAAGATATTGCATGTCTGCAAGCATTGACAATCTTGAGAGGAGCATGCTGCTCACTGAGCAAGCAATAAGCAAGATAGAAGTGGAGGGTGAGAGAAAGCCAGCAGGGCCAGGTGGGTGTAAGTAGAGGGGGTAGAAAGGGGTCCAAGAAAAGGAAGGCCAATTCCGATTTTGAACATCCAAGCAAAATTGCAAAATTGTGCAATGATGTAAGGACATCAGTGTCAGAAATGGCAGCCCTAGCGGATCCTGCTCTCCCTCACAGCTGGGGGAGCGACCAGCTAGTATAGGTTGGATGGGAGTGCAGGTAAACCAAGCAGCTAGTGGTTTGTAGGGGACTCTATAATCAGAAGACGGATAGAATAATTTGTCACCAAGAACCGCCTCAACCGAATGTTTGCTGTCTCCCTGATGTGGTGGAAAGGTGGATAAATTACTGGGGGTCCTGGGAATGACCCAGCTGTCGTGGTCCATGTTGGTACCAATGACAGAATAGATGGTAGGTGGAGGAGCCTGAGAATAGTTTTAAAGAATTAGGTTCAAACTTAAAGGAAGGACTTCAAAAGTGTATTCTCCCGGAATCCTACCTGTGCCATGCGCTACACAGAGCAGACAGCGGGAGCTCAGGGAGTTAAATGCATGCTCAGATCCTGGTGTAGAGGCAGAGGGATTGGGTTCCTAGAGCACTGGCTGACTTTTCATAGATAATTTCTGCAGATAATTTGCACCTAAATGGAAGGGGGGCTGCTGTGCTGGGGAGAAGATCCTAGCAGGGGTGGCAGAGTATTTAAACTAGGATCAGGGAAGGAGGAAAAGGAAGACACAAAAGGGTAGACAGGTTAAGAGGGGACACGTTTATGTGAAGGTTGGTGAAGTGGGCATCGTATGGGGGACAAACAATAGTGCGGATATATAGTCTGGTAAAATTACTTTAAATCAGATCAAAAATAACTGTGGTAAATTCAAAGTGTATGTTCCAACTAAGCCAGAAATATCACAGGCAAAATGGGTGAGCTTAGACCTCTGGTATTAAAGGAACAGTTAGATGTTGTTGGTTGTAGTGGAGACATGGCTCGATGCTCACATGATTGGGGTGTTATATTTCAAGCGCTTTACTCTCTTCGGAAAGACAGGCAATAGGAAGGGAGGTGGTGTATTTCCTGTATGTCAAAGATACCTTAAAAGGGTTTCCTCGTCTGGGCTTCACATTCATTGTAATTAATCTGAATATTAAACATTTCTTCAATTAATGTTATTAAAAAATGTTCCTGTGTGAGATAATTTTCTCATAAATGTTGTGATATGGTCCCTTAAAACAAAGATTGTCCCTGGATACGGCCACCTCTGGGTGAGGGATTGCACAAATAGAAAAAATTTTTGTATATGAAATGTCCAGGAGTTACTTTCAGTCCCACAGCCGTCCTGTAGAATGACGCTGAAGCCAGGAGGTCAGGCAGGACTCAATAGCACATGTCGGCCACTGCTGGCAAAGTGTGAGGTGGTCGTAACCGAGGAAGCCATCTCGTTTCTAAGGGACAACATAGCTACATTTATGAGTAAATATCTTCACACAGGAACATTTTTTTTAATAACATCCATTGAACAAAATGTCTATATATGGCAGATTAATGAAACTGAATGTGAATGCCCAGATGAAATCCCCCTAAAAGCACTCGAATAAGACAGTGCCTCAAAGAGTGTGAGGAGGCTGAAACTTCTTGGGTTGAAATTCAAAACCAAAGAGCGTTTAGAAATATATTTTTGGTGTATTTATAGACCCCTAACATCTGTGAGGAAATAGAGGTGTCCCTATGTAAACAAATGGAGCGGGCCTGCAAAGGAGGGACCGTAGTGATAATGGGAGACTTTAACTTTCCAAATATAAATTGGGTCAGGGATCTTCTTCATCTTGAAGAGGAGACATTTTATCACTTTCTCAGGATAATTTTATGGTGCAGCTTGTAGAAATCCCACAAAAGGTACGCATTGGTTGGATCTTGGTGATTTCTAACAATGCGAGATTGTCCAAATGCCAGTGTCGGAAAACGCCTTGGAACATCGATCATAACATAATAATTTTCCTTCAACTGTAAAAAGCCAAAACAGTGGAAAATAGAAACTTTGATTTTAAGAGGCGAATTTCCAAATTCAGGGCTGCATTACAGGATTAGACTGGGATCAGATACTGTCATGTGATTGATACTAAGTTAAATGGGAGAAATTCAAATCTATCTTAGGTCATATCTTCTAAATTTTATTCCAATAGGTACAAGTATAGACGGGCTAGTTTACACCCCATGGGCTACAGATACAGCCAAAGAGCAATTAATGATAAAAAAGGGCAATCAAAAAATATAAATCTGACAGTCTAATCTTCAGAGATTCCGTAATGTCTGGTGTGGTGCAAGGCAAATGAGGTGCCATATATAAAAAGGGCTCTAGAACTTCACCAGGCAATCACAGCCTGTAAGCTTAAGGGGTATTCCGGAATATGACCGTCTGACACAAAAAACCATGATGATATAATAAATGATACAACATACTCAATGTCATTAGTCACAAAACGGAGCTAAAATAATATGAATTTATGATTTTACAAAATTTATGGCCTCTCTAAATGGTGGTTATCACTAAGATGGCCGCCACTGGAAACTACAAGTTCCATGATCCTTTAGTTCTCAGTAACTCCTCCTACCACTTATCTCTGCAACAGTGAGATGTAACAGGTTTTCTTGCTCGTTTCCATAGTAATGATGTGTAACTGCCATCACACAAACACGGCGCCATACTGGATGCACCGCAACCAACCGACTACAGCCAAACGTAGTGGTGATCACATGACCCTATCCAGGCAGGTACGACATGTGATGTGACATGTGACCAGCGGCCATCTTCTTTTCCTGCAATGGACCGTGCAGATGAAATTAACGGACTGATTAAAGGCCAGTAGCATTTTAATTCTTCATTACAGTCTATGTCATCAGCATTTTCTGCTAAGGGGAGCAAATTTTTAAATAACACTAATTACCATTACTTATTTGGAGTGCCCACTGTATATGAATTATGCTGATTCCTGGATACCCCTTTAACTCCATTGTGGGGAAAATAACTGGAAGGGTTAGTAAAAGACTATATACTGGAGTATGTGACAACATAGTATACTAAATGAACAGCCAGCATGGGTTTACTAGAATAAAGTTGTCAAACTACCAGATCTGCTTTTATGAAGAGGAGAGCAGATGCCTGGATGGAGGAGCAACTGTGGATATTGTGTTCTTCTTGAAGGTATTCCACTGTCCCTCATAGAAGCCTGATTGGTAAATAGGTCTATTCATTTGAAGGAATATTTTGCAATTGGAAATGAAAACTGCTGAGGCTCCTATCCAGAGAGTGGTGGTCAACTGATTCCTACTCGAATGGTCACCTATGAGTGGTGTACCCCAGGGTTCTGTGCTTGGCCCACTACTATTTTTAATAATTATTAATGATATAGAGTTAGGAATTAATAGCACTGTGTCATTTTTGCAGATGACACCAAGGCTGTTAGTGTAATACAGTCTTGGAGGATGTTCATAGGCTGCAGGGTACTTGGAGAAACTGAGTGTTTGGTCATCCACTTGGCAAGATGAGGTTCAAGGTGGAGTCCCTTGCTGAGAAGGACCTGGGGATATTAGTAGAATCATAAATTGAATACAGCATACAATGTCATGTGCCATGTAGCAAGTGGTATGGACTCTCGGAATTGTGATGTATATTTCTGTAGCAGCATTGGTTTGGCCTCACTGGGAATATCTGTGTGCATTCTGACACAGTTCCATAAAAAGATCCCTGGAGCGGAGAGGGTTCAACGTAGAAAGCCACAAAAATGATAAATGTATGAGGGACTCAGAAAAGATTGAACAACTAAAATTTTATATTTAGTGCTGAATACAGACACTGTGAGAGGACATGATTAATTTATATTAATATTATGAATGGTCCATTACCAACAAAACATATAGTGGTATAAGCGCTCTTCAGTTGAAATCAATCAAAGACGAGGGGGCTCACGTCTCCTGTCTAAAAATCAGGTTTTAATCACCAAGGTGACATGGCTTTTTTAATCTAGATAAATCTGTGGAATCCTCCAACCACTCAGGGTGCTGGTCCAACAGCAGATACAGCAGAACTACGCTTCAACGAAGGGTCTACAATGTTTTTTACACCTACATAACATTGATGGTAACATAGAAGTTTCCCCTAAATCCTTTCTCAGCCATCCCTTCCCCTCCTTGGTGTGAACTGTGATGACATTGTGTCCTTTTTTCAGCCGTATAAACTATGATACTATGATGTTTAAATGTCCCTTGTTTTATTCACGCTAACGAAAGATCCAAATCGAACAGCAATTTTCAAGAAATTTTAAAGCTAATTGCTTCTAGGGCGCATGTTATTTCTTAGGGTTTTTTAAGTCGTCTTAATAGGAACCACCCAACAAATCACCCCCATTCTAAAAGCGTTACCCCGTACCTCAACGTGTTCAAAATCACACACTCAGAACGCTTGTTAACCTTTTAATATTTTATAGAAATGAAAACAAAGGGGTTGAATGATGATTTTAATTTACCCTAAATAAACCACTTAAGCTGAAATAATGTCAAAATGTATAGTAGAGTATAACCCAACCTAGATGACCTGCAACTGGGTACATGGTGCGATGCAGAGGGACGCACTATTGACTTTGTAGGGCAATATGCCCATGCAGGTACCAGAAACCCATTCACCCCCAGTGATGAAATGAACCTTTGGTAACTTTTATCAGGGGTATAGGGCACATTTTCACCCTTTGCTTGCCAATGGACTTTTTTCCATTTTATGTTTTCTTCATTTTGTTCCCTCCTTAACCAAATCCATACATTTCTATTTTTCTGGCGTACACAACTAAATAGGGCTTGTTTTCTGTGTAATAATGTTCTTCTCCTATGACATAGGTTACATAGTTTATACGTTGAAAAAGATATATGGCCATCAATTCACCAAAGGACAGAAAAAGATTGAATGAGGAAGGGATTTATGGGCAAACCTTCTATATACATAACCATCAATGTTATTTAGGTGTAAAAGTTTATCTAGAACCCCTATTGAGCTCTCTGCTGTCCCATTGTGTCCAGCGCCTGGCAGCTATTCCACAGACTTGACGTTCGCAAAGTTGACGGGAGTATTTTATATTCCATGCCTTGTACTGGTTAGGTGGAGAGAATTCCAAACGTCACATTTGACAAGAAAATGCAGTTTGCTCCTCACTCTTGGTTTTTCCGCTTTCACTGTGCACCTCAAATACACATCTAACTTATTCCAAAAATTTATACAAAATACCACATTTATATAGGTTTATTATGTTTATGATGCAATGTAAAAAATGTAAACAAAATCTTCACAAGTTATGCCCTATCCACAGAGTAACCTCTGAGCGTAGGGTCACGAGACCCCCAGAGATCACAAGAACGGGGGTCCACGAGTTACCTCCGTTCGACCCATGCCATCGTTCCCTGAATAAGCGGAGCATGTCTGTCCTGCTTCATTAATCCTCTATGGAGCGATCTCTAGAGCATGAGAGGGCCCGAAGGAGTACCGTCTGACTCCTGATGACTCCCCGTTCTCGCTTGATTGTGGGGGTTCACACAGCCCCTACGTTAGCAACTTAGGCCCTATCCTGTGGATACCTTACTTGTTTTTGTGGGAAAACCCCTTTAATATCCAGATCGGTCAAGTTAAGTGGGATAGGCCTAAGTACTTTTGTGGTAAAACCCCTTTAAAATCCCGATTGTGGACGTCTGAGAAAATGCTAATTTTTTGCACATCGCAGTGAAAAAGTTTTGCACATTTTTTGCGAAAATAACCCCTGGGGCAGTCCACACCGGGATCGCAAGGGGTTGCTTCAACATTTGTGCGACTTTACGAGACTCACGAATAGAGCCTAAGAAAGGGGCATCTATATGTGAATCTCCTTTTTCCACCGCTACTAGGGACTTATTCAACGCTAGTGCTTTATAATTAAACACCCCGATTTCACTTCTTAGACGGATGCTATGAAAAGGTTTGCCCTTCTTTGGGTGTTACAATTTTAGTGATTAAAGTCTGTATCAATCCTTTTATAAGGTCATTAAATCTACTTGGAAGAGAAAATGGTGAATAAGTACGATAGCAAACAACCACAATAATTTTCCATAAACCTGATCTTTCATTGCTTACAATTTAACAGCAATCCACCCATCAGTTATAATCCTTACTATCTAACAGTCTGGTTATTTACATTTGTTCACTGCTAGATGTCTATCACCATAGTAAAAGTACACAGTATTCACACCTGTTTCCTAAGGAACAAGCCTAAAGAGCCCGCCATTGCGAATTGCGGAACTAACTAAATCTATAATCCCTGCTCTGGTGCGGGCAATTGTCACACCTCCACAGGCTAACTTTATCAGTTTTTTGGACCATGATTCTGGGATTAAGATAGTTGAAGACACGCTGGAAACCAAGATTGAATGGATCCAATGTTGCTGTTCCTCAAAGCTCCCATCTGATGGACTGGTAAAAGTGGAGGGCAAATTGTTTCTTCAAACCTTGGTGGCAATAGCACACAATACGACTGGCCGTTTACATGGCTGGTTGAACACATCGTATCATGATACTGATATAAGTATCCTGCTATATATGATACTTATAACTGCCCTGACCCGGATCCCTGGGAGTTAACCGTTATCCCCATTGTTGTATTGCTTTTAGTGTTTTCTTTTTTCTATTCTCAGTCTCCCTCATTTACACATTTTCTTTTCCAAGAAAGACAAGTGTTGGCATGTTAATGTGTCCCTCCTATGTGCTGGTACACTTGCTATATTCACTCATATCGGTTTTTGTGCTCCTACCTTGGTCTAACTTAACTACCTACTTCTTTTTTTGGCCCTGCATGGTCTAAATTAATATGAATTTGTTTTTTCACTTTATTTTTTTTTAGTTATTTCTTTGTTAAGGTTGAAAACTTTGATAAAAATGTAAATTGAAAAAATGCAGTGGAACTTGATAGACACTGTGGCCAAGGCAAGGCAAATATGTACCGAGTATACAGCCTAGTTTTTTCACACAAAAATGTGCTGAAAACCCAACTCGGCTTATACTCAATTAAAAATTATATATCACAACTCATTCGGCCTTCCCCCGCTGCTTGGGGCCCCCCCCCTTTTATATAGCTGGGCAGGAGGCTGGCTATTACTGTTTCAGGGGCGTCTATATAATGGGATATGGCTGCAAGCCCCTATATACTGAGGGCCGGTGCTGGCTATATACTTGGGGGCAGGTCCGCCAGGCCTTATACTGGGAGAGCTGGTGCCCAATACATTTCGCACCCTTCGTGCTTATACTCGTATCATAGGTTTTTCCCAGGTTTTTTGTAACCTTAGGGGTCTCGGCTTATATTTGGTCGGCTTATCCAAGTATAATGGTGAACATTTGAGGAAATTATCGAGGGATGCTCATAATGGGTCTTTCGTTTACACCAAACATGGAATTGTGTACATTTTGGCACAGTTCATAAAAGAATATACTGAAACAAGCAGGTGCAGAGTTGAGTGGCCAAGAAAATCAAGAAATGGGGTCATTTAAATAGTAAAAGATAAGTTATCAAACCGAACAGCACACAAGCCTAATTACTCTGTACAAAGCCTAACATTGGCTGCACAGACACATTTCATATGTCCTCTTTTTAGACAAAGCGTTTAGAACTTAGCCACACAATGCATGTGCTATCCTGACCTCCAAAGGACAGCATTGCGACTGTGTTCCAGGCCGTTGATGTTTTTGTCAGCATTGTAATCCGCGATCCTTCCAAATGGCATTCTTTTCTCATTTTATTTTAATTAACTTATGACAGAGGCTGTTGTTAACGTTAATGCTTAGTCTTTTTTTAAAAATTTAACCGGAAACGCTTTAATGTATCCTTGTGGAATTTTGAGATTGTTTTTATGAGACTTGCAAAAATGACAATGAACAAAAACTTTTAAGACAAACAATCATACCAACAATTTTGTTTTTTGTATAAACTTTTGCCATTTGTCCTCTTTTTATTTCCATAATTTGTTTACATTTCATTTTTTTTACGGCTCTGAGAGTGTTTCAAGTTTTAGTAGCACTCGAAACTTCAGAGATTTGAAAAGTGCTAAATTTTTAGTGACCAATTCAGTTTGTAAGTGCCCTGTACAGATTATATGTAACTATATCCCCCCACAAGTACACCCTTTAGAACATAACATCTCAAATGCAAATCAGCATTTGAGAAGTCTGTTAACCCTTTAAATCTTTAAATGGATTGAAAATTTCAAAATTTAATTAAGATTATTCTCATTGAGCCCTAAAATGGACACATCAAGAAGGAAATTGAGGTAAATACTCCTCCCACAATTTGCCTGCTTCTTCTGAGTACAGCAATACCAGACGTGTGGATGTCAACTGCGTTTCATCGCATGACCAGAACAGAGTTAGTGCTATTGGGTTTTTGGAAAGCCAATTGCTGCAAATGTTTTGGTGGTGCCACAGTGTAATTGAGAGCCCCTGCAGTAACAGTACAATAATAAACTCCCAAAGATGTCACATTTAGGAAACTTGAACCCCTCAAGAATTAATCGTGGAGTGTGTGAGCATTTTAAGAGCCCCACATGGCTGGTGCAAAATCTAATCCAAGTAATGTTGCAGAGCAAAAATGCTTTTTACTCAAAAATGTTTTTTAGTGCCTAATCATGTGTGTACCACCCATGCCACTTCAACCAGGGGTCCCCAACTTTTTACATAGGGGGCCGTTCACTGCCCCCTCAGAACCGCTGGAGTGCCGGGACTAACGTTTTAAAATAAATATGCGTACATGTGACCCATCCGTATACACTGGTACCACCCCCTCAATTAATCATTTAATATAACTGCACCCCCTTGTGACCAATTTAATATATTGGCACCAATAATAATTATTGGGCCAATTATGATGTAAATATCTGGGACCCCTCTACATTAATTATTGAAATGCCGTCCGTCCCCAATTATTACTTACTAGACTGCCCCTCATAATTATTATTTCCTATCACCCCACCATTAATTATTTCCTATGCTGCCCCTCCCCCATTAATCTATTTCTATTCTTGCCCTCCCCATTATTATTTCCTATGCTTCCCCCAATGAATTATTTTCCTATGCTGCTCCCACATTATTTCCATGCTGCCCCCAACCATTACTTATTTTCCTATGCTGCCCCCACCATTATATTTCCTATTGCTGCCCCCCTTTATTATTTCCTATGCTTCCCCCACCATTAATTATTTCCTACTATGCTGCCCCCACCATTAATTATTTCCTATGATGCTGCCCCCACCTTAATTATTTCCTATGCTGCCCCCACCATAATTATTCCTATCTGCCCTCCCATAATTATTTCCTATGTTGGGCCCCACCATTAATTTATTTCCTATACTGACTGCCCCTCATAATTAAATATTTCCTATGCTGCCCCTCATAATTAAATTATTTCTCCTGCCTGCCATCTCATAATTAATTATTTCCTATACTGTCCCCTTAATAATTATTTCCTAAGCTGCCCCTCAACTTACTTATTTCATAAGCTGCCCTCTCTAATTAATTATTTTTACTAAGCAGACCCTCACATTCATTAGTTCCTATACTGACTGCCCCTTAAAGTAATTATTTCCTAATATTTCCGAACTATTGTCCCCCCAGTCGCCACATCTTTTTACTGCCCTTTTGATAAAAAATAAAACCCTGTACTCACCTAAGTCTTCTATCCTCCTTGCCGCGTCCGGTAACAGGAGGGGTGCGCGGCACCGCAGAATTGACGTCATCGCGCGCCGCGCAACCTAGTTCTGGAGCAATGTGCGCCGAAGTGGTCTCTTCCGGCCACATCGCTCCATTAAAGTGCTCAGAGCGGGGCCCCGGTACATGCAATAATCTACAAGCTGGGGCATGGGCAGGTTCGAAGATAATGGCATTTGGAGTACCGACATCTACATTTTTTTTTTGCCACCAATACCCATTTGTAATGGCCCTTAGGGATCAGTAACAGTAAAAACCTCGAGAATAGAAGGTCCCTACACATCCCTCCATGAATAATCTAGGGGTGTAGTGAGCATTTTGACCCACAGTTGGACCCCCAGGATAATGCCTAAGGGGTAGTGTAATAGTACACATATCCTTATGTGATCTTGTGCCATCTACTGCCCACGTGTTGCAGACACCAGAAAATCAATGATCTGTCTCTTGTCTTGTACCTAGGCACTTCGTAGTTCCAGGCACTCCCGCACTACTATGAAAGCCGCCTTCTCGGGGGTTCCTCAGAGTCGCTTTAATATGAGGACGAGGTGGCACGAACAAACGGCCCCACACTCGTCCCCACTAGCCGACATCATCTCGGAGGCCATATAATTATATACCTCCAGTCAGTATATGTCTTCTGGGACATGACGGGTGGACATACACAACCTCCACAGAACACAACCTACTCCTCCACACAACGACCCGCGTCCGCCACACACCTAGGCAGACAACACAAACCCCGCCCTGCACACAATGCCCCGCATCCTCCATGCACGCCCCGCTCCTTCACGCCGCCTGCTCCTCCAGCTACGCCCTCTCCTCCATGCTAACGCCCAGCTCTCCATGCTACGCGCCGCTCCTCCATGCTACCCCCTCCTCCATCTACGCCCTACTCCTCCACGCTACTGCTACTCCCAACTCTTCTACAACTCCTCCTCCACGCTACTACTCCTCCTCCTCACAGAATCGCCTTGAGCGTTGTGGGGGAATAGGAAACGAACAATGGGAGGGGTTAACGTGTGTTTTTGGTACAGTAAAGAGAAAGATCACTAGCACAAACTCGTCCAACACACCAATTGGATAATGGTGATGTTGGAAAGCGTTGGGCTAGAAAGATCTGCCCGAAAATGTCACAGATCACTGCATTCTGCATTGACTGGCCATGCATCGATCAAAGAGGGATTTGGGTTCCTAGAGCACTGGGCTGACTTTTCGTTGGGGTACTAGCTGTTTTCCACAGATAATTTGCACCTAAATGGAAGGGGGGCTGCTGTGCTGGGGGAGAAGATCCTAGCAGGGGTGGCAGAGTATTTAAACTAGGATCAGGGAAGGAGGAAAAGGAAGACACAAAAGGGGTAGACAGGTTAGAGAGGGGACAGGTTATGTGAAGGTTAGGTGAAGTGGGCAGCGTATGGGGGGACAAAACAATAGTGCGGATATATATGCTGGTAAAATTACTTTAAATCAGATAAATAACTGTGGTAAAATTAAAGTGTATGTTCACAAATGCCAGAAGTATCACAGGCAAAATGGGTGAGCTTGAGACTCTGGTATTAGAGGAACAGTTAGATGTTGTTGGTGTAGTGGAGACATGGCTCGATGCATCACATGATTGGGGTGTTAATATTCAAGGCTTTACTCTCTTCCGGAAAGACAGGGCAAATAGGAAGGGAGGTGGTGTATGTCTGTATGTCAGAAGATACTTAAAAGGGTATTCTCGTCTGGGCATTCACATTCAATTTAATTAATCTGAAATATTTAAACATTTCTTCAATTAGATGTTATTAAAAAAAATGTTCCTGTGTGAAGATAATTTCTCATAAATGTTGTGATATGGTCCCTTAGAAACAAGAATGTGTCCCTGGATACGGCCACCTCTGGTGGAGGGATTGCACAAATAGAAAAAAGTTTTTGTATATGAAATGTCCAGGAGTTACTTCAGGTCCCACAGCCGTCCTGTAGAATGAACGCTGAAGCCAGGAGGTCAGGCAGGACTCAATAGCACATGTCTGGCCACTGCTGCCAAAGTGTGAGGTGGTCGTAACCGAGGAAGCCATCTCGTTTCTAAGGGACAACATAGCTACATTTATGAGAAATTATCTTCACACAGGAACATTTTTTTTAATAACATCCAATTGAAAAAATGTCTATATATGGCAGATTAATGAAACTGAATGTGAATGCCCAGATGAGAATACCCCTCTAAAAGCGATCTCGAATAAGACAGTGGCCTCAGAAGAGTGTGAGGAGGCTGAAACTTCTTGGGTTGAAATTCAAAACCAGAAGAGCGTTGAGAAAATTATTTTTGGTGTAATTTATAGACCCCCTAACATCTGTGAGGAAATAGAGGGTCACCTATGTAAACAAATGGAGCGGGCTGCAAAGGAGGGGACCGTAGTGATAATGGGAGACTTTAACTTTCCAAATATAAATTGGGGTCAGGGATCTTCTTCATCTGTGAAGAGGAGACATTTTATCAACTTTCTACAGGATAATTTTATGGTGCAGCTTGTAGAAGATCCCACAAAAGGTGACGCATTGTTGGATCTGGTGATTTCTAACAATGCGGAGATTGTCCAAAATGCCAGTGTCCGGAAAACCCTTGGGAACATCGATCATAACATAATAATTTTTCTCTTAAACTGTAAAAAAGCCAAAACAGGTGGGAAAATAGAAAACTTTGAATTTTAAGAAGGCGAATTTCCAGAAATTCAGGGCTGCATTACAGGATATAGACTGGGATCAGATACTGTCATGTGATGATACTAATGTTAAATGGGAGAAATTCAAATCTATCTTAGGTCATTATACTTCTAAATTTTATTCCAATAGGTAACAAGTATAGACGGGCTAGTTTACACCCCATGTGGCTTACAGATACAGCCAAAAGAGCAATTAATGATAAAAAAGAGGGCAATCAAAAAATATAAATCTGACAGTCTAAAATCTTCAGAGATTCCGTAATGTCTGGTGTGGTGCAAGGCAAATGAGGTGCCAATATATAAAAAGGGCTCTAGAACTTCACCAGGCAATCACAGGCCTGTAAGCTTAAAGGGGTATTCCGGGAATATGAACGTCTGACACAAAAAACCATGATGATATAAATAAATGAATACAACAATACTCAATGTCATTAGTCACAAAACGGAGCTAAAATAATATGAATTTATGATTTACAAAATTTATGGCCTCTCTAAAGTAGGTGGAGTTATCACTAAGATGGCCGCCACTGGAAACTACAAGTTCCATGATCCTTTAGTTCTCAGTAACTCCTCCTACCACTTATGCTCTGCTAACAGTGATGATGTAACAGGTTTTCTTGCTCTGTTACCATAGTAATGATGTGTAACTGCCATCACCAAAACACTGGCCATACTGGATGCACTGCAACCAACCGACTACAGCCAAACGTAGTGGTGATCACATGACCCTATCCAGGCAGGTACAGGACATGTGATGTGGACATGTGACCAGCGGCCATCTTCTTTTCCTGCATGGCCCGTAGCAGATGAAATTTAACTGGACTGATTAAAGGCCAGTAGCATTTAATATGCTTCATTACAGTACTATGTCATCAGCATTTTCTTGCTAAGGGAGCAAAATGTTTAAATAACACATATTACCATTACTGTAATTTTGAGTGCCCCTGTATGATATTCTGCTGATTCCTGGATAACCCTCTTTAACTCCATTTGTGGGGGAAACATACTGGAAGGGGTTAGTAAAAGACTATATACTGGAGATGTGACACCATAGTATAATGAATGAACGCCAGCAGACGGTTTACTAGAGATAGAAGTTGTCAAACTACCAGATCTGTTTTTATGAAGGGAAGCAATGCCTGGATGGAGGAGCACTGTGGATGATTGTGTTCTTGACTAAAAACAAAAGAAAAAAAAACAAAAAAAAAAAAAAAGAAGACCAAAAGTTTCACACTGTCCCTCATAAAGCCTGATATGGTAAATAGGTCTATTCATTTGAAGGAATTTTTGCAATTGGAATGAAAACTGCTGAGGACTCTATCCAGGGTTGTGGGTCAAATGATTCCTCTCGTAATGGTCACCCGATTATGAGTGGATGGTCACCCCAGGGTTCTGTGCTTGGCCCACTACTATTTTTAATAATTATTAATGATATAGAGTTAGGAATTAATAGCACTGTGTCCATTTTTGCAGATGACACCAAGGCTGTTTAGTGTAATACAGTCTTGGAGGATGTTCATAGGCTGCAGGGTACTTGGAGAAACTGAGTGTTTGGTCATCCACTTGGCAAGATGAGGTTCAAGGTGGAGTCCCTTGCTGAGAAGGACCTGGGGATATTAGTAGAATCATAAATTGAATACAGCATACAATGTCATGTGCCATGTAGCAAGTGGTATGGACTCTCGGAATTGTGATGTATATTTACTCTGTAGCACATGCATTGGTTTGGCCCACCTGGATTATTGCTAGTGTGCTTCTGAGCACAGTTCCATAAAAAGGATCCCTGGAGCGGAGAGGGTTCAACGTAGAAGCCACAAAAAATGATAAATGTATGAGGGACTCAGAAAAGATTGAAACAACTAGAATTTATATTTAGGCTGAAATACAGACACTGTGAGAGGACATGATTAATTTTATATAAATATGAATGGTCCATTACAACAAAAATATAGGTGTAAGTCGCTCAGTTGTAAATCAATCAAAGACGAGGGGGCTCTGTGTCTGTCTAAGAAAATCAAGTTTTATCACCAAGGTGACATGGCTTTTTTATACTAGAAAATCTGTGGAATGCCTGCCATCAGGTGCTGGTCCAAAGAGACAACGCAACTAGCGATTCAAGAGGGTCCTAATATGTTTTTTACACCAATACATTGATGGTTAACATAGAAGTTTTCCCCTAAATCCTTCTCACCATCCCTTCCCCTCCTTGGTGTGAACTTGGAACATTGTGTCCTTTTTTCAGCCGTTAAACTATGATCTATGAGTTTAAAATGTCCTCTTGTTTTTATTGACGCACGAAAGATCACAAATCGAACAGCAATTTTCAAGAAAATTTTAGAGCTAAATTAGCTTCTAGGGACCATTTATTTCTTAGGGTTTTTTTAAGTCGCTTAATAGGAACCACCCAACAATCACCCCCATTCTAAAAGCGTTACCCCCCTCAAATGTTCAAAACAGCACACTCAAAGCTTGTTAACCTTTAATATTTTATAGAAATGAAAACAAAGTGGGTTGAATGGATGTTTTAATTTGAGCCCTAAAATGAACCACTTAAGCTGAATAATAGTCAAAATGTATATAGAGTATACCCAACCTAGATGACCTGCAACTGGGTACATGGTGGATGCAGAATGGGAGCACTTGAGCTTTGTAGGGCAGATATGCCCATGAGGTACCAGAAACCCTTCACCCCCAGTGACTGAACTGACCCTTTGTAAACTTTTTATCAGGGGTATAGGCACATTTTCCCCTCTTCTTCCAATGGACTTTTTACATTTATGTTTTCTTCTATTTTTTCCCTCCTTAACCAAATCCATACCATTTCTATTTTTCTGGCGTACACAGCTAAATCAGGGCTTGTTTTCTGTGTAATAATTGGTTCTTCCCTATGACATAGGTACATAGTTTATATCCGTTGAAAAAGATATATGGCCATCAATTCACAAAGGACAGAAAAAGATTGAATGAGGAAGGATTTATGGGAACCTTCTATATACATAACCATCAATGTTATTTAGGTGTCAAAAAGTTTATCTAGAACCCCTATTGAGCTCTCTGCTGTCCCGTTGTGTCCAGCGCCTAGGCAGGCTATTTCCACAGATTGACAGTTCTCAAGTTAGGAGGACGTATTTTATATTCCATGTCCGTGTACTGGTTAGGTGGAGAGAATTCCAAACGTCACAATTGACAAGAAAATGCAGTTTGCTCCTCACTCTTGGTTTTTCACGCTTTCACTGTGCACCTCAAATACACATCTAACTTATTCCAAAAATTATACAAAATAACCACATTTATATAGGTTTATTATGTTATGATGAATGTAAAAAATGTAACAAAATCTTCACAAGTTATGCCCTATCCACAGGAGTAACCCTGATGCGTAGGTGGTCACGAGACCCCCAGAGATCACAAGAACGGGGGTCCACATGTACCTCGTCGGACCCACACATCGTTCCCCTGAAATAAGCGGAGCATGTCTGTCCTGCTTATTAATCCTCTATGGGCGATCTCTAGGAGCATGAGTGGGCCCGAAGGAGGTACCTGCTGCACTCACTGAACTCCCCGTTTCGCTGATTCGTGGGGTGTTCACACAGACCCCTACGTTAGCAACTTAGATGCCCTATCCTGTGGATACTTCTTGTTTTTTGTGGGAAAACCCCTTTAATAATCCAGATCGGCAAGTTAGTGGATAGGCCTAAAGTAGCTTTGTGGAAAACCCCTTTAAAATCCGATTGTGACTTCTGAGAAAATTGGCTAATTTTTGCACATCGCAGTGAAAAAGTTTTGCACATTTTTGCGAAATAACCCCTGGGGAGTCCACAGCAGGGATAGCGTCAAGGGGTTGCTTTCAACTTTGTGCGACTTTACAGATCACGTAATAGAGCCAAGAAAGGGTCATCATAGTGAATCTCCTTTTCCAGCCTCTATAGGGACTTATTCAACTGCTAGTGCTTTCATAAGTAAAGCACCCCGATTTCACTTCTTAGACGGATGCTAGAAAAGGTTTGCTCCCCTTCTTTGGGTGTTGACAATTTTAGTGATTAAAGTCTGTATCATCTTTTAATAAAGGTTCATTAAATCTACTTTGGAAAGAAAATGGTGAATAAGTACGATAGCAACAACACATATTTCCATAAACCTTATACTTTTCTTGCTTACAATTTTAACAAGCAATCCACCCATCAAGTTATAATCCCTCTATCTTACAGTCTGTTATTACATTTATCACTGCTAGATTGTCTATCACACATAGTAAAAGTACACGTATGTCACACCTGTTTCCTAAGGAAACAAGCTAAAGAGCCCCCATTGCAGAATTGCGGACTACTAAATCTATAATCCCTGCTCTGTGCGGCAATTAGCACACCTCCACAGGCAACTTTATCAGTTTTTTGGACATTTCTGGGATTAAGATAGTTAAGAACTGCTGGAAACCAAGATTGATATGCGATCCAATGTTGCTGCTTCCTCAAAGGGCTCCCATCTGATGACTGGGAAGTGGAGGGCAAATTGTTTTCTTCAACCTTGTGGCAATAGCACACAATACGACCTTTCATGCTGGTTGGAACACATCAGTATCATGATACTGATATAATGTATCACTGGCTATATAATGATACTTATAACTGCCCTGACCCCGGATCCTGGGAGTTACCTTACTCCCCATTGTTGTAAGTTGCTTTGAGTTTTCTTTTTTTCTATTCTCAGTCCTCTCATTTACACATTTTCTTTTCCATAGAAAGACAAGTGTTGGCATGTTAATGTTCCCTCCTATTGTGCTGGTACACCTTGCTATATTCACTCAATAATCGGTTTTTGCTCTACCTTGTCTTACTTACTACCTACTTCTTTTTTTTGGGCCTGCATGTCTAAATTAATCATGAATTTTGTTTTTTCACTTTATTTTTTTTTGTTATGATTCTTTGGTTAAGGTTTGAAAACCTTGAAAAATGTAAATTGAAAAATGCAGTGGACTTGATAGACAGCTGTGGCCGAAGGCAAAGGCAAATATGTACCGAGTATACAGCCTAGTTTTTCAGTCACAAAAATGTGCTGAAACCCACTCGGCTTATACTCAATTAAAAATTATATATAAACTCATTCGGCCTTCCCCCGCGCTTGGGGCCTTATAATATGGGCAGGAGGCTGGCTGATTACTGTTTTCAGGGGCGGTTCTATATATCGGGGATATGTGCTGCGCCTATATACTGAGGGCCGGTGCTGGCTATATACTTGGGGGCAGGTCCGGCCAGGCCCTTATACTGGGGAGCTGTGCCCAATGCATTTCGCACCCTCTGCTTATACTCTAGCTTCAATAGGTTTTTCCCAGGTTTTTGTGGTAACCTTAGGGGCTCGGCTTATATTGTGGTCGGCTTATACTCAAGTATATATGGGAACATTTGAGGAAATTATCGAGGATGCTTCATAATGGGTCTTCGTTTACACCAAACTGGAATTGTGTACATTTTGGCACAGTTCATAAAAAGAATATACTGAAACAGAGCAGTGCAAGTTGAGTGCAGAAAATCAATGAAATGGGGTCATTTAAATAGAAAGATAAGTTATCAAACCGACAGCACAATGCTAATTACTCTGTACAAATGCCTAACATTGGCCTGCACAGACACATTTCAACTGTCCTCTTTTTGACAAAAGCGTTAGACTTAGCCACACATATGTGCTATCCGGACCTCTCAGGAACAGCATTGCTCGACTGTGTTCCAGGCCGAGTTGATGTTTTTGGTCAGCATTGTATCCGCGATCCTTCCAATGGCATTCTTTCTCATTTTTATTTTAATTAACTTAATGACAGAGGCTGTTGTTTAGCGTTAATGCTTAGTCCTTTTTTTTAAAAATTTAACCGGAAAACGCTTTAATGATATCCTTGTGGAATGTTTGAGATTGTTTTTATGAGACTTGCACAAAATGACAATGACAAAAAACTTTTTAAGACGAAACAATCATACCAACAATTTTGTTTTTTTGTAAAACCTTTTGCCATTTGTCTCTTTTTATTTCCATAATTTGTTTGTACATTTCAATTTTTTTTACGGCTCTGAGAAGTTTCAAGTTTTAGTAGACTTCGAACTTCAGAGATTGAAAAGTTCTAAATTGTTAGTGACCAATTCAGTTTGTAAGTGCCCTGTACAGATTATGTACTATACCCCCCACAAGTAACCCATTTAGAACATAACATCTCAAATTCAAATCAGCATTTGAGAAGTCTGTTAACCCGTTTAAATCTTTAAATGGTATTGAAAATTTCAAATTAATTAAGATTATTCTCATTGAGCCCTAAAATGGACACATTCAGAAGGAATTGAGGTAAATACTCCTCCCATCAATTTGCCTGCTTCTTCTGAGTACAAGCAATACCAGACATGTGGATGTCACCTGCGGTTTCATCGCATGACCAGAACATAGTTAGTGCTATTGGGTTTTTGGAAGAGCCAATTGTGCTGCAAATGTTTTGGTGGTGCCACAGTGTAATTGAGAGCCCCTGCAGTAACAGTACAATAAAACTCCAAAGATATCACCATTTTAGGAAACAGACCCCTCAAAGACATTAATCGGGTTGGAGTGTGACATTTTAAGCCCCAACATGCTGGTCAAAATCTAATCAAGTAAATGTTGCAGAGCAAAAATTGCATCTTTTATCTCAAAAAATGTTTTTTAGTGCCTAATACATGTGTACCACCCATGCCACTTAGACCAGGGGTCCCCAAACTTTTTACATAGGGGCCGTTCCACTGCCCCCTCAGACCGCTGGAGTGCCGGACTAAGTTTAAAATAAATAGGTACATGTTGACCCGCATCCGTTAATACACTGTATCCAACCCCTCAATTAATTAGTTAATATAACTGCACCCCCTTGTGAACCAATTTAATATATTGGCCCAATAATAATTAATTGGGGCCAATTAATATTAAATAATAGCGGGACCCCTCTACATTATTATTGAAATGCCTCCCCCCCCAATTATTACTTACAGCTGCCCCTCATAATAATTTTTCCTATCACCCCCACCATTAATTATTTCCTATGCTGCCCCTCCCCCATTAATCTTTTCCTATTCTGCCCCTCCCCATTAATTATTTCCTATGCTCCCCCAATGAATTAATTTCTATGCTGCTCCCACATTATTTCCATGCTGCCCCCAACCATTACTTATTTTCCTATGCTGCCCCCACCATTATATTTCCTATTGCTGCCCCCCTTTATTATTTCCTATGCTTCCCCCACCATTAATTATTTCCTACTATGCTGCCCCCACCATTAATTATTTCCTATGATGCTGCCCCCACCTTAATTATTTCCTATGCTGCCCCCACCATAATTATTCCTATCTGCCCTCCCATAATTATTTCCTATGTTGGGCCCCACCATTAATTTATTTCCTATACTGACTGCCCCTCATAATTAAATATTTCCTATGCTGCCCCTCATAATTAAATTATTTCTCCTGCCTGCCATCTCATAATTAATTATTTCCTATACTGTCCCCTTAATAATTATTTCCTAAGCTGCCCCTCAACTTACTTATTTCATAAGCTGCCCTCTCTAATTAATTATTTTTACTAAGCAGACCCTCACATTCATTAGTTCCTATACTGACTGCCCCTTAAAGTAATTATTTCCTAATATTTCCGAACTATTGTCCCCCCAGTCGCCACATCTTTTTACTGCCCTTTTGATAAAAAATAAAACCCTGTACTCACCTAAGTCTTCTATCCTCCTTGCCGCGTCCGGTAACAGGAGGGGTGCGCGGCACCGCAGAATTGACGTCATCGCGCGCCGCGCAACCTAGTTCTGGAGCAATGTGCGCCGAAGTGGTCTCTTCCGGCCACATCGCTCCATTAAAGTGCTCAGAGCGGGGCCCCGGTACATGCAATAATCTACAAGCTGGGGCATGGGCAGGTTCGAAGATAATGGCATTTGGAGTACCGACATCTACATTTTTTTTTTGCCACCAATACCCATTTGTAATGGCCCTTAGGGATCAGTAACAGTAAAAACCTCGAGAATAGAAGGTCCCTACACATCCCTCCATGAATAATCTAGGGGTGTAGTGAGCATTTTGACCCACAGTTGGACCCCCAGGATAATGCCTAAGGGGTAGTGTAATAGTACACATATCCTTATGTGATCTTGTGCCATCTACTGCCCACGTGTTGCAGACACCAGAAAATCAATGATCTGTCTCTTGTCTTGTACCTAGGCACTTCGTAGTTCCAGGCACTCCCGCACTACTATGAAAGCCGCCTTCTCGGGGGTTCCTCAGAGTCGCTTTAATATGAGGACGAGGTGGCACGAACAAACGGCCCCACACTCGTCCCCACTAGCCGACATCATCTCGGAGGCCATATAATTATATACCTCCAGTCAGTATATGTCTTCTGGGACATGACGGGTGGACATACACAACCTCCACAGAACACAACCTACTCCTCCACACAACGACCCGCGTCCGCCACACACCTAGGCAGACAACACAAACCCCGCCCTGCACACAATGCCCCGCATCCTCCATGCACGCCCCGCTCCTTCACGCCGCCTGCTCCTCCAGCTACGCCCTCTCCTCCATGCTAACGCCCAGCTCTCCATGCTACGCGCCGCTCCTCCATGCTACCCCCTCCTCCATCTACGCCCTACTCCTCCACGCTACTGCTACTCCCAACTCTTCTACAACTCCTCCTCCACGCTACTACTCCTCCTCCTCACAGAATCGCCTTGAGCGTTGTGGGGGAATAGGAAACGAACAATGGGAGGGGTTAACGTGTGTTTTTGGTACAGTAAAGAGAAAGATCACTAGCACAAACTCGTCCAACACACCAATTGGATAATGGTGATGTTGGAAAGCGTTGGGCTAGAAAGATCTGCCCGAAAATGTCACAGATCACTGCATTCTGCATTGACTGGCCATGCATCGATCAAGTGTCTATTTTGCAGATGACACCAAGCTGTGTAGTGTAATACAGTCTATGGAGGATGTTCATAGGCTGCAGGGTGACTTGGAGAAACTGAGTGTTTGGTCATCCACTTGGCAGATGAGGTTCAAGGTGGAGTCCCTTGCTGAGAAGGACCTGGGGATATTAGTAGATCATAAATTGAATAACAGCATACAATGTCATGCCATGTATCAAAAGTGGTATGGACTCTCGGAATTGTGATGTATTATTTCTACTGTACAAGGCATTGGTTTGGCCTCACCTGGAATATGCTGTGCAGTTCTGAGCACAGTTCCATAAAAAGGATGCCCTGGAGCTGGAGAGGGTTCAACGTAGAGCCACAAAAATGATAAAGGGTATGGAGGACCTCAGAAAGATTGAAACAACTAGATTTATTTAGTCTGGAATACAGACAACTGTGAGAGGACATGATTAATTTATATAAATATATGAATGGTCCATTACAAAAAATATAGTGGTAAGTAGCTTCAGTTTAAATCAAATCAAAAGACGAGGGGGCACTGTCTCTGTCTAGAGAAATCAAGGTTTAATCACCAGAGGTGACAGGGCTTTTTTACTATGAGAAATCTGTGGAATAGCCTGCCTCAGGTGCTGGTCAAAGCAGGGACAGCAGAGCGCTTCAAGAAGGGTCTAAATGTTTTTTTACACCTAAATAACATTGATGGTTAACATAGAAGTTTCCCCTAAATCCCTTCCTCATCCAATCCCTTCCCTTCCTTGGTTGAACTTGATGGACATGTGTCTTTTTTCAGCCGTATAAACTATGATACTATGATTTTAAAAGTGTCCTTTTGTTTTATTACGAAGCTAGAAAGATCACAAATCGAACAGCAATTTTCAAGAAAATTTTAGAGCTAATTATTTTAGGGACCATTTTATTTCTATAGGGGTTTTTGAAGTCGTCTTAATAGGAACACCCAACAAATCACCCCATTCTAAAAGCGTTACCCCTCAAACTGTTCAAAACAGCACATAGAAAGCTTGTTAACCTTTTAAGTATTTTATAGAAATGAAAACAAAATGGGTTGAATGGAATTTTCTAATTTAGCCCTAAAATGTAACCACTTAAGCTGAAATAATGTAGAAAATGTATGAGTATGAGTATACCCACCTAGGTGAATCTGCAACCTGGGTACATGGTGGGTGCAGAAGGGGAGCACTATTGAGCTTTTGTAGGGCAGATGAGCCCATGGAGGTACCAGAAACCCATTCACCCCAGTGAATGACAGCACTTTGTAAACTTTTTATCAAGGGGTATAGGGCGCATTTTAACCGCTTGCTGCCAATGGACTTTTTACATTTTATGTTTCTATTTTGTTCCCTCCTTAAAAAATCCATACATTTCTATTTTTCTGTGTACACAGCTGAATAAGGGCTTGTTTTCTGTGTAATAAATTGTTCTTCCTAGTGACATAGTTACATAGTTTATACAGTTGAAAAAAGATATATGGCCATCAAGTTCAACAAAGGAAGAAAAAGATTGAATGAGGAAGGGATTTAGGGGAAACAATTCTATATAACATAACCATCAATGTTATTTAGGTGTAAAAAGTTATCTAGACCCTTATTGAAGCTCTCTGCTGTCCCTAGTGTGTCCAGCGCCTGAGGCAGGCTATTCCACAGATTGACAGTTCTCAAAGTGACAGTATTTTATATTCCATGCCGTGTACTGGTTAGTGGGAGAGAATTCCAAACGCAAATTTGACAAGAAAATGCATTTGCCTCCTACTCTTGGTTTTTCAGCTTTCACTGTGCACCTCAAATGACACATCTAACTTATTCCAAAATTATACAAAATAACCAAATTTATATAGGTTTTATTATGTTTATGATAGATGTAAAAAAAATGTAAACAAAATCTTCATCAAGTTATGCCCTATCCACAGGATAACCTGCTGATCGTAGGGGTCACGAGACCCCCAGAGATCACAAGAACGGGGGTCCAAGGTACCTCCGTTGGACCCATCATCGTTCCCTGAAATAAGCGGAGCATGTCTGTCCTGCTTCATTAATCTCTATGGAGCTGATCTCTAGGAGCGATGAGGGGCCCGAAGGAGGTACCTCTGACTCCAGGAGACTCCCCGTTCTCGTGATCTGTGGGGGTGTCATCACAGACCCCAACGATTAGCAACTCCTGTGGATAGCCTTACTTGTTTTGTGGGAAAACCCCTTTAATAATCCAGATCGGCAAGTTAGTGGATAGGGCCTAAGTAGCTTTGTGGGAAAACCCCTTTAAAAATCCAGATGTGGACGTCTGAGAAAATTGCTAATTTTTGCACAATCGCAGTGAAAAGTTGCACATTTTTGCGCAAATAACCTCCAGTCCACAGCAGGGATAGGCAAGGGGTTGCTTCAACATTTGTGCGACTTTACAGACTCACGGGATAGAGCCTAAGAAAGGGGCATCTATAGTGAATCTCCTTTTCCAGCCTCTATAGGGACTTATTCAAACGCTAGTGCTTTATAAGTAAAGCACCCGATTTCACTTCTTAGACGGAATGCTAGAAAAGGGTTTTCATACCCTTCCTTTGGGTATTGACAATTTAGTGGATTAAAGTCTGGTATACGTCCCTTTTAATAAAGGTCAGTTAATCTACTTTGTGAAAGGAAAATGGTGAATAAGTACATAGCAAACAACCACATATTTCCATAAACCTGATACTTCTATTTGCTTACAATTTTAACAAGCAATCCACCCATCAAGTTATAATACTTAGCTATCTTTACAGTCTGGTTATTTACATAGGTTTCATGCTTAGATTTCTAATCACACATAGGACACACTTCCGATCTTCCTTCGCACCAGTCATACCCCCATTGCTTCTCTATAATATATGCCAGAATTGCGGGACATACTAAATCTATAAATCCCTGCCTCTTGCTGGCATTATCACACCTCCACAGGCTAACTTTATCAGTTTTTGGACATGTTCTGGGATTATAAGCATAGTTGAAGACACTGCTGGAAACCAAGATTGAGATGGATCCAATGTTGCTTCCTCAAAGGCTCCCATCTGATGGACTTGGGAAGTGGAGGGCAAAATTGTTTCTTCAAACCCTTGTGGCAAATATGCACACAATACTGCCTCTTTTCATGGCTGGTTGGAACACATCAGTATCAGTGATACTGATATAATTATACTGCTGATATAATGATACTTATAACTGCCCTGACCCCGGATCCCTGGGAGTTAACCGTTATTCCCCATTGTTGTATTTTGCTTTTAGGTTTTCTTTTTTTCTATTCTCTCCTTCATTTACACATTTTCTTTTTCCAAGAAAGTACAAGTGTTGCAATGTTATGTTACCTCCTATTGTGCTGGTACTACATTGCTATATTCACTCAATAATCGGTTGTGCTCTACCTTTGTCTTTACTATACTACCTACATTCTTTTTAGGGCCCTGCATGGTCTAAATTTAATATTTAAAAATGTAAATTGAAAAAAAAAATGCAGTGGACTTGACTAGACAGCTGTGGCCAAGGCAAATACCATATGTACTCGAGTATAAGCCTAGTTTTTCAGCACAAAAAATGTGCTGCTGAAAACCCAAACTCGGCTTATACCCAATTAAAAAAATATATATATCAAAACTCATTCGGCTTCCCCCGCTGCTGGCTATATACTGGGGCAGGAGGCTGGCTATATACTGGTGCAGGGGGCTGGCTATATAATGGGGGATATGGGCTGGCAGGCTATATACTGGGGGCCGGTGCTGGCTATATACTATGGGGCAGGTCCGGCAGGCTTTATACTGGGGAGGCTGTGACCAATGCATTTCGCACCCTCGGCTTATACTCGAGTCAATAGGTTTTCCCAGGTTTTTGAGGTAACATTAGGGGCCTCGGCTTATATTTGGGTCGGCCTATACTCAAGTATATATGGTACATTTTGAGGAATTATCGAGGGATGCTCATAATGAGGTCTTCGTTTACACCAAACATGGAAAATTGTGTACAATTTTGGGCACCAGTTCATAAAAAGAATATACCTGAAACAGAGTTGAGTGGCCAAGAAAATCAAGAAAATGGGTCATTTAAAATAGAAAAGATAAGTTATCAAACCGAAAGAAATTGCTAATTACTATGTACAGATGCCTAAATTGGCTGCACAGACACATTTCAGATGCTCTTTTTAGACAAAAGCGTTAGACCTTAGCCACACATCAGTGTGCTATCCATGACCTCCAAGGACAGCATTCTGACTGTTTCCAGGCAGTTGATGTTTTGTCAGCATTGTATCCGCGATCACTTCCAAATGGCATTCTTTCATCAGTTTTATTTTAAATTAACTTAATGACAGAGGCTGTTTGTAAGTTAATGCTTAGTCCTTTTTTTAAAAAATTTAACCGGAAAACGCTTTAAGATATCCTTGTGATTTTGAGATTGTTTTTATGAGACATTGACAAAAATGACAATGACAAAAAACTTTTTAGACGAAAAAGTCATACCACAATTTTTTTTTTTGTAGAAACCTTTTGCCATTTGTCTTCTTTTTATTTCCATAATTTGTTTTACATTTCAATTTTTTTTACGGCCCTGAGAAGGTTTCAAGTTTTAGTAGCAACTTCAACAGATTTGAAAAGTGCTAAATTTTTAGTGACCAATTCAGTTTGTAAGTGCCCTGTAAAGGATTATGTACTATATACCCCCACAAGTAACACCATTTTATGAACATAACATCTCAAACTATTCAAATCAGCATTTGAGAAGTCTGTTAACCCTTTAAATCTTTAAATGGATTGAAAATTTCAAAATTTAAATTAAGATTATTCTCATTGAGCCCTAAAATGGACACATTCAGAAGGAATTTGAGGTAAATATACATCCCACATCGCAATGACCAGAACAGAGTTAGTGCTATTGGGTTTTTGGAAGGCCAATTTGGCTGCAAATGTTTTGTGGTGCCACAGTGTAATTGAAGAGCCCCTGAAGTAACAGTACAATAGAAAACTCCCAAAGATGTCACCATTTAGGAAACTAGACCCCTCAAAGAATTTATCTGGGGCCCCTAAAGAATAATCTGGGTGTGTGGTGAGCATTTAAGCCCCAACATGCTGGTCAAAAATAATGACAAAGTAAATGGTGCAGAGCAAAAATTGCATTTTTACTCAAAAATGTTATTTTGTGCCTAATACATGTGTACCACCCATGCCACTTTAGACGCAGGGGTCCCCAAACTTTTTACATAGGGGCCGTTCACTGCCCCCTCAGACCGCGGAGTGCCGGACTAAAGTTTAAAAATAAATAGCGGTACATGTGACCGCATCCGTAATACACTGGTACCCCCCTCAATTAAATTTAATATACTGCACCCCTTGTGAACCAATTTATATATTGGCCCAATTAATTAATTAATTGGGCCAATTAATTATTAAATATACTGGGACCCCTCTACATTAATTATTGAAATGCCTCCACCAATTAATTACTAGACTGCCCTCTCATAATTATTATTTCCTATACTGCCCCCCACCATTAATTATTTCCTATACTTCCCCTCCCCCATTAATTATTCCTTTTCTTGCCCCTCCCCATTAATTATTTCCTATGCTTCCCCACAATTAATTATTTCCTATGCTGCTCCCACATTATTTCCTATGCTGCCCCCACCATTAATTATTTCCTATGCTGCCCCCACCATTAATTATTTCCTATGCGCCCCTCCTTTATAATATTTCCTATGCTTCCCCCACCATTATATTATTTCCTATGCTGCCCCCACCATAATTATTTCCTATGCTGCCCCCCACCATTAATTATTTTCCTATGCTGCCCCCACCATAATTTATTCCTATGCGCCCTCCCATAATTATTTCCTAGTTGGCCCCACCATTAATTATTTCCTTATACTGCCCCTCATAATTAATATTTCCTATGCTGCCCCTCATAATTAATTATTTCCCATGCTGCCTCTCATAATTATTATTCTATATGCCCCTCTATAATTATTTCCTAAGCTGCCCTCATAATTAATTATTCATAAGCTGCCCCTCATAATTAATTATTTTCTAAGCTGACCCTCATAATAATTAGTCCTATATACTGCCCCTTATAATAATTATTTCCTAACTATTTCCTAACTATTGTCCCCAGTCGCCACAATCTTTTTACTGCCCTTTTGATAAAAAATAAAACCCTGTATGTATCACCTAAGTCTTCTATACTCCTTGCCGCGTCCGGACAGGAAGGGGTGCGCGGCCGGAGACGAGTGACGTCATCGCGCTGGCCGCGCAACTAGTTCATGGAGCCATGTGCGCCGGAGATGTCTTCGGCCACATCGCTCCAGTAATAGTGCTCGAGCGGCCCCGGGTACATGGCAATAATCTACAAGGAGGGAGACGGCAGGTTCGGAAGAGAATGGCATTTGGAGTACCGACATCTACATTTTTTTTGCCACACAATAAACATTGTAGATGCCCTTAGGGATCAGTACAGTAAAAACCTCTGAGAATTAGAGGTCCCTACACATCCTCCATGAATTAATCTAGGGGTGTAGTGAGCATTTTGACCCCACAGGTGGACCCAAGGATATGCATAATGGGTAGGTGTATAGACAAAATATCCATATCGTTTGTGATCTTGTGCCAGCTTACTGCACGGAGGCAGACACCAGAAAAATCATGATCTGTCTTTGTCCTGTACCTAGGCACTTCAGTAGTTCCAGGCACTCCAGCCACTACTATGAAAGCGCCTTTCCGGGGGTTCCTCAGAGTCGCTTTATGAGGACGAGGTGACGAGGTGCACGAACAAACGTCCCACACTCGTCCCCACTAGCAGACTCCATATCGGAGGCCATATATTATATACCTCCAAGTCAGTATATGTCTGCTGGGACATGACGGGGGTGGGGACATACACACTACACAGAACAAAACCTACTCCTCCACCAACGCACACGCTCTCCACACAACCTATGCAGAAAACAACACCCCTCCGCACACAATGCCCGCTCCTCCAGGCAACGCCCGACTCTCACGCAACGCTGCCTCCTCCAGCACCCCGCTCCTCAGCTACGCCCGCTCCTCCATGCTTAACGCCCCGCTCTCCATGCTACGCCCGCTCCTCCATGCTACGCCTACCTCTCCCACGCTACTGCTACTCCTCAACTCTTCTACCAATCCTCCTCCACGCTACACTCCTACTCCTAACAGATCGCCTTGAGCGGTTGTGGGGGATAGGGAAAACGAACAATGGGAGGGGTTAACGTGTGTTTTGGGTACAGTAAAGAGAAAGATCAACAGCACAACTCTGTCCAACACCACCAATTGGAAAAATGGTGTGTTTGGAAAGCGTTGGGCTAAAAGATCTGCCCGAAAATGTCACAGATCACTGGCATTCTGCATTGATGGCCAATGGCACGTATCAACGTCACGGACAAATCGATTGGTCCTGTGATGTCACAGAGAGGTGTCCGTCTGGCGATGCCGACAATCCCACCGAGGTGTCACCCTGTCTTGCGACAGGGTGCCGTCCAAATGCAAGTAGCACGCTCTCATCCGATGTATCGGACGCTGAGCGTTATGTCACTGCGCTCAGCATCCGTTATATCCGAACAGGTAATATTGTGGTGTGGTCCTTTTAACCTTAGGGATATTTTCACTTCAGTTACAGGGAAATGTCCACCTGTCACGGGGGACCCGGCAGTCACGTGACCGCAAGTCTATGGAGCCGGCGCGCGTGCTCAGCTCCTCTATGCATCGCGCTCATCAGCACGCTGCACAGAAGAGCAGAGAAGGAGAAGCGGTAATGAACCGTTGTCCCTAGGGTCTCCGAGTGTCGCAGTGTTGTCCCTAGACAAGCATCAAGTTAATTAGAAGGCAAAACGTCTGGTTCCCAATAAGTGGTAATTAAAACTGAATGAACACAAATATCATCATAGACCTTTTAGGGCATATATGATAGCCCCTCCACTGTCATTTTCGCCTTCCACCTCTATGATGTATTAGGGCAGCCCACTGAGCAGCGTTTATTTCTTCATATGAAGTCGCCGGCAGCAGCAAATGCGCGAGCGGGGGACAGTTAACCACAGTTATTACTAGTATTCTATATTTCTTCCTATTGATATAGTATCATAGTATATATACAATGGCATAAGCAACTGAGGGCTTTTGAGTTCCTCTGGATGTTTAAATGGTATAGGTTTTCTTCCACATTGGGGCACATTTACTAAGGGTCTGCGGACCGCATTTCCGTCGGGTTTCCCGGATTTTTCCGTTTTGCGCCGCATTTAACTGGGGTTTTTGGCACACGCGATGCAAATCAGGGGAGGCGTCGGACGCTCCGAAGGATTGGACAACACAAGGGATTTAACATCTCAAATTGTGCACAAGATATGCACCACATACCAAAAGGAAGAAGAAGGTGAACTCCGGCGGACCTCAGCGGGAAAGCGACATATGCAGGATTCTGACGGGACTTCATCTTCGTCGGACCTCTGGATGGGATCGCGACAAGACGGGTAAGGAATGGCCCCATTATCTGTTAACCAGCAAATATAGGGTTGGTTCCTAGCCAATCAGTGGTATGAGGCTGCACACATGTTACGGTGTTAGGTGACTTCCTAGAGCGCGAAACGCGTTGGGGAGCCTCATACCCCTGCCTTCCTCCCTCCACCTGTATGACGGTTGCCAGCACCGTTATGGGTAATCACACCCAAAACTGGTACACTCTTCCTTACCCTTTTTTGGTTCCTACTAGCCACGTTGCACTTTAGGACGCTACAATGTGTTTGCACTTAATTACTAGAGAGTATCCTTTTCCTAGCACTAACTATTGATTGGTACCATCTACTTGTTTTCTATGTGGCATGTTGACATGCCGGTTATACATTTACTGTCACATATCAATCTTTTCTTGGACATACATACTTGTTCACTTGCAGCAAGTGATTATAGAGTGTTGGAAGAATTATTGGGCCACCATTGATGCTTTTCCAGGTGTTTGTTTCATGTACATTACATGTTTTAAGTGATTAATTTTAATATGTTGTCTTACTGTTTCTTCTGTTTGGATTTCAATAAAATTGATATTGTACTGTGATGATGAGCTATTGGTGCATCTTGTCTTCTTGTTGGTTTGTGATTATCGTTTATGCACCAGCTCAACTGTACCATTGGTTGTGCTAACCCCCCTATCGTTTAGGAAACTTTCTTGGACATCATGATGGTGTTTTTAAAACATTTGCTCTCAAGTCATCTAAAATCCATCCTGGTCTACCAACAACAGTATGCTATTCTCTTATATACCAACTTGACCAATCATTGGTGTTAATAGAAGGGGTGTTTAGAATGCACAATTATTAAATTGAACCTTGTGAAAAATGTTTGTACACTAAGGCAGCCCTTTACAGGGCGACAATAGACCAGTGCTCCATTGTTTGCAGCCCTTTTTTATTAGTAGGGGAGCTCTGACTCATGTGCCAATGCGATGGAAGAGGACTGCTCATTGTCTTGTACATAAGCCATAGAAACTAGGCCATGTGTGAGCCCATATAAATACATGGGGGATGGGGATATTTATCATACGCTGGCGCACGAGCCCGCCGCTGCAAATTCGCAGCCCGATACATGAAGAGGCTTGCCTTTGATGTATCGGGCTGCCAGTAGCGATGCGTTTATCCTAGAAACAAACGCAGCCGGACGACGTTTCACGTAGGAAAAGTCGATGGCAGCAGCGGACGTGCGCAGACGCAGGGGACAGTAACGCACCGCGCGCCGGCCCACTCCCATCCGGCCACGCCCCCGCTTGGCCGGCTGCTCCCCCTTTACGCACCTTCAAACGCCCCACTGGCGTGAAGGTGGCGGACGGATTGGGGAAAATAATCGCAAAAGCTAGCAATAAGCTAGCATTTGCGATTATTTCAGGGCTCTGCGCCATGGCGGTTCGCCAGGTCCTGATAAATATGCCCCATGGAGTCATGTGCTAACATTTGAAACAGTGGCTAGCACATGGCCCAAAAACAATGTTCTGTGCATGAGGACTAAAACAGATGTGTAAAGATGAGATAATATTATTAATACAACAGTCTGGACGATCCTGACATGGAAGGAAAACAGTTACATGTGCACTACAGTATTCACAGATGCCTTTGCCTCTCAGGAGAAGCCGAATGCAATCTGGTTTATATATTTGACTGCATAATGCAGCACTGTTTGGCATCTGCTGTGTAACTTTATCTAGCACTCCCCTGTGAAAGCCAAGTAAACCAAATAGTGAAACAAAGAAGCTCAATATACATCCATAGAAGCTGTATTACTGAATGGCCGTGGACATGCTTTAGAAGTCATATAAACATACCCGTTCTGAATGCAATCCACTATTGGAGGGACATTCCTCTCACTTCACACCGACAGCAATGTGAAGGGGTAAATCCACATGATCCTTTGAAAATAAGGACCCACACAATACGTTAGAAAGGTTTGTTAGAGACAGATCCCTGCCATTCAGTTTTTAGTATTCTAATAGGTTGTCACTAAGACCTGGGGTCCATGGATCAAGAGGTTTACCCAGGTCTGCCCCAATCGCTATGCAATGCAGTAAGGCCATCAATCATGCTGTGGAATTGCTTCTCTAATTCCATGAACAATTCTGCTTCTTTCTCTGTCACAAATTCTCCGTTCAACATATTGTAGTGATGTAATCTTTCCTGGAAGCCCTATTACGACACAGAAGATAACTACAGAAGTTCCATAACTTTTGCTTACTAAAAATGTATCATTAACGATTGGCAAAGAGCTTGGACAGTTTTCTGAAGAAAAGACACACTGGGGAGACATTTCTAAGGGCTTTGCACCAGTTTTCTGTCGGACTTTGCACATCATTCTAACGCAAAACTGCTGCAAAGGTATTTAAGAAGGTTGCAATCACAAATGGTGCCCACCAAGACGCAACAAACCAGATCATCTACTAGGCACACTGCACACAAAATTGGTGGTGTTCTGGTGCTCTCTCCGTCGGGTGTCCTTAGACAGGAAAAAAGTGGGGGCACTCTGTCGGCCAGTTAGCGAGAGTGCCAGAAATTCATATGTAGATCTGGCGCACACCTGCATTATACACAGGCAAGCCACGCAGTGCAGTTTGCACCATCTTAGTAATGTGTCCCAAGGTGAGAGTTATCAGGACTTTTCCATCTAAAGCCGAAAAACGAGCAATCGCATAATCTGCAATTAAATCCACAACCATACGAAAAAGAGTAAAAACAAGTTTTTATTGCTTCCCTGAAAAAAAACCACAATAAATCATACATATTTGGTAGTGCCGCATCTACAAAAACCTGTGATATTTTTTCATCAATACCTTCACAACAAAAAACTTCTAAAAAGGATTAAAAAAACTACATGCCCCCCAATGATGCCACTGAAAAGAGAAACACTTTTCACACAAAAATAAGACTCATCCAAATCAAAAGAAATTAAGACAAGTTAGCTGCTGTGAAAAGTTGGGAGAGATACTAAATTTGATTCTACAGTATTGTTTTGTTCAGTAAAAGTAATGAGGCATAGCATGGGCTTAAGACATAAAAGCTACGAGTGAGCGGCCCCCAAAAACAGTGCTAAAAACTCCCCCAAAAATTTTCATTTTCTGTGTCCAAGCTCCTTATATTGAGCTTATGCCTCTTACAGAGGACACGCTTTTGGCACATCAGCATTAAGTGTCTACAAACTTTATGAAACCTTTTCTAGTGCAACGGTTTTTTTTTAGTCCAAAATTTTGCATAATACGACATATGCACTGACAAATACGAAAGTGCTCAAAAGACTGATCTTGAAAGGATAATGGTACCTCACATATCACTGCTGGGTTTGGGTTAGGACTCGGTGCTGGGAGAACTTCTTCAAAAAATGTCATTAAATTTGGTATGTTCCAATTGAAACGCAATCTGAAAAAAAGATTAATAATAGGACATAATGACATGTAGCAATATAGGGTAGTATAGATGCAAGTTGATGCCAGGACATAAAAACGTGACTCTGACAAACATAAAAAGGACTATAACATTAAAGCGGACCTATAGGGTCAATGACGCGAATGTCAATGAATGGGAACGACGATCGTTACTAGTAATCGGCGTCACCTGTTATTACAAAAAAAGTTCTGGCAACTCTCTGAGTTGATCTTTTATTGAAACAATACAATCACTCTGGCTACTCTGGTATTCTGAGATAAGCCTCATTTCAATTATTTACAAATGATGGAGTCGAGACATTATTTCAGACATCTCTTCTGTGTTATTTTACATATACTTTACTGCAGCCCCAAAAAGTTTACTGTCTTTTCTGAATGCCCGGCAGACAGCCGATCAGGAACGCGTGGTTTCTATAGGTAACTAAACTCCATATTTGTCACCTCCCAATCTGCTGTTGTCATCGTACTCCAGACACACTACTTCCTTGTTAGGAAGTGGCTCGGGTACTCACTGATTGGACGTCAAGGGAGGATTGATCCATCATGTGCCAACTCTGGTGTCAGCATTTAGTGTGCATGATCTGCGCGTTTCCGGTTGCCATGAATTCCCACTCCACTAGACACATGCTGCAGTCTCAACCTTGGCTACGGCTCCCCAGCAGAATTAGTGGCGGAGGAGTCTTTCCAATTGGTTGAATGTGGAGATTGTTTCATACTAATAGGGTTGAAGTTTGCCATATGCTTTTATTTATCCATGTGTTCCTTCTGTTTTGTTTTGCATTGAGTGCCGCCTAGAAAAGTACGTCTAATAGCAGAAGAGGTCCCCAAACTTTTTACATAGGGGTGTTTATCTGTCCCTCTCACCGGCCGGGACTATAAATGTTAACTAAATCAGCGTAAGCGGTACATGTCAATCCATAATAAACTTGGTCCTCCCCTCATTGAATATTTACTAGAGCGCATCCCGATTGAAATATTTTATGTTATGGCCCAATTAATTATTAATCGGGTCAGTAATTCATTACTTAAGACCAATACGTGGGCCCCCTCTCCGTTTAATATTGAATATGCTGCCCCCCGACCCCATTAAGCCCCTTAACGCCGAAGCACCACATTTTCACCTTCATCGACACGGCCCTTTTTACAATCTGCCCTGTTCACGTATAAGTTATAACTAATTCCGGAACGCTATAACATATCCAAGTGATTTTGAAATTGTATTGTGTCTCGTGGACACACTTGTACTTAGGTTAGTTGAAAATTTTGGTGTAGTTTGCATTTATAAATGAGAACATCGATTATTTGGTGAAATTTGGAAAAATTCTCGATTGTTCGAAACTTTCAAAATGTCTACTTTTTCACATATCGTCAAACCAGCAAAAAAACGTAATAAACTAACATTCACCGATGTTTACTTATGATTTTCTAGCATTTTTGTAGGGGATGTTATGGCTTTTGAGTAGGTGCGCTTTTTCAACAGTTTCATAAAAACACAAAATCCTGTCTATTGAGGGCACCTACTCAGGTTCTAAGTCCCTTTAGAGGATCCTAACCTAATAAAAGTGAAAACCCAGTAAAGTACCCCATTATAGAAACTCAACACCCCTCATGTACGTTAACACACTCTATGAATTTGTAACCCTTTAATTGTTTTTTTTACAGGGGTTAAAACAAAATTGGATACAATTTAGTAAAGTAAAATATGAATAAGTGTACCTAAGATTAATGTGTTTTTACAAAAATCTAAAATTTTCAGTGGAATAAAAATACCAAAACGCGAACAAAAATTTGATAGCAATCCCTCCCGCGTTAAACTCACCCCATATGTGAGTGGTACTGCTGTATTAGCAACACGACCAGGAGCATCGGAAGGGACGCTGCGCTATTCAGAGCAGATTTATGCATTGTCACTTTCTATGGTCTATACAATCTTTAATTTTTTTTTGCAATTTGCGCAGTATAAGGCTATTTTTGAGATGCACTTTATCAAAATTTTCATTTTTGTGGGCATTAGCTATTTGATGAGTTTTATTAACTCTATGAATGTAAGGGTGACCAAGTAAAATTGTCAATTTTGGTTTCCTTCTTTTTGTGTAATTTGGTGGGGGGTTAATACACCAGCTACCTAAAAAGAATTAATTTAATCTTTATTCTCAGTATTACTAGACGATTACGTGATACCTTCATTTAATCAGTTTTTTTCATTTATTTTTACAATTTACTGGGAAAAAAAACTAATATAGAGACATTCACTTTGTTTTTTGAATCGCCATCTTTTGGAGACATATACTTCAATATTTTTGGTTGACCAGAGGCTTGTTTAGGGCTTATTTTTTTAAGTGAGGAGTTGTCCTTTCAAGTGGTAACTATTTTTGATCACTTTTCATTAGAAACATTTTTGTGAAGGGAGTTCATAAAACTTGTTACATTTTTGCGAGTTTTCCGTTTGTTTTGTTTTGTTAATTACGGACGCGTTTACCGAGGCGGGCCGAATAATGTCTCTGACTTTTGTACAGATGGTACAGTTGCCGGCGATACCAAAGATGTGGGGGGTTTTTGAGCGATTTTGTGGAGTTTTTTACTTTATTTACAGATGTGTATAGGGAATGTTTGTGTTTAGGGCGGGGACTTAACTTATTCTTTTTATTTCAAAATTTTTCTTTTATTAATGTTTTTAACAGTTTTTTCGCCCTTTACAGGTTACGCTGAAAAAATCGATACCTGATCGCTGTCAGCTATTTCTTCAACTTTACACAGTGTAATATCGAAGCAGGGACCGGCACCCGGAAGAGGATCGCGCAGCCCCGGGCCCTGGCAGTCCTGGGGCTGTGATCGGAAGCGCGTACACCCCCGTGAAAGGCCACGGTGGGGTCAGATTCTTGTCAAGTCCCTAACACGACTCAGTGAACGCGACCCGCCAGCAGTTAGGGGTTACTCCGTCGTGTGAGAAAATGCTCGGATCGGGGTGGCGGTGTTAGAGGCGGTGTAGGCTAATAATATAGCCGACACCCCCGCACTTCTGGTGCCGCCTGTTCAGAAGCTGGCGTCCAGATAGTTTCACATAATAGTACTGCAACTTGCGGCAACACACTTTACCCGCGATGCAGTACTATACGTCAAATTTCGGAGAAAGGGTTAATTATAGACTGCCCATGGCTTCAAAATTAATATTTCCTATGCCCCCCCTTGTTAATTATTTAATATGCTGCCCCTCCACCATAAATATTCCTTACTTCCCCACCATTAACTATTTTCTATGCTGCCCCTCATATTAATTATTTCATATGCTGACCTCCATAATTAACTTATTTTCCTAATCCGTCCTGCTCACCATTAATTAGTAACCGGTCCCACCGTAGTTTGGGGACCCCTGGTCTAAGCATGACGAAACGCATCAGGCCATGCATAATAACTAGAAGGGACTACTAGAGCATCCGTTAGGGTGAGATGTAAGGGACCACGACCTTTTTTAAGGGCGGGAGGTTTACGTATGGTCTGGGTGGGTTTTATCCATCAAGGGGGGATAGGGACCCTACCCCCCAAGGTACTAGGGTGAATAGTAATCATTTTTGCCTCTGCCCACTTCCTCATCCTACCATTTTTAATTATTTACAGCTCAGAAAATGGAACCTGTCCATCAAATAATTGCGATAACGCTCACACATGAAAAAAAAATCATGGAAAAGGAGTAAAAAACACGTGTCTGTAGCAAAAACCGAATCTAATTGTTATTAATGAAAATATATACACACGAAAGAAACTCAACATGGACGATATAGAAACACTATAAAAATGATGCAGACCAAACTGCAACCGCTGATACAAAAAGTCACAACAGGCTTTGGACCTCATACATGACCAGTACATCTGTACACGCGAGTCTAATGCAACACTACCAAATTCCTCAAATCTAATTCCACAGCTACGCAGATTTAGCATAGAACAGATATCCATAACAATGATCTTCTCTGGTGAGTAAAACTCTTATGCATCATTCAATAGCAAGAACATTGGGGGGAAAAAAAATAAGAACAAACACGGAGACCTACATATTGGATGATAAACATACTGGCTAAACAAAAAATTCACTTATCATACGAAACCGTGGTGTGGCGGAGTATCGCCTCAGGGGAGGAAGCCGCGATTTGGTTTTAGTCGATTGTTTGGGCACAGAATAATTTCTAGTTCAATCACTTCATTCAGCTTATTAAACTTTGTTGCAAAGAAACTTAAAGTTAGTATCTCATGGGCTTGCTTTAGCTAGTATGCATTTTACTCCCTTTGAGATATATTTAATTCCTGAGCTAATGTTTGAACGTGGGACACCCCTCAAGGATCTCTTTACAAACAGATATTTTCAAATTCAAGGATTTTACCAACAGTTTCGAAGTGCTCAGTAAGTTCAAGAGTCAAAGACTGGACGTCGTGAACTAGCGCACTCCATAAATCAGGTGTGCATCCACAGAAACACTCAATGCACGATGACAATTCCTAAGTTTAGTGGATACCCAGGATGGATCTTAACGCGAAAAGCACAACACAAAAAGTCAGACTAAAAGTATACAAACTAGTATGGCATTACTATAAATAAAAATATTTACAAACATCATAAAAATGAGAGAGATCAGAAGGGAATTAACGGGAGCTCCACAGTCACAGCCATGGTTCCAGGTAAGGACCTAATCTCATTAATGATCTGCTTGCCAGTGGTTCGAGTTGTCTTTGACCCCATATTCCACTAAGGATGCATATTAGGACTCCATCTTAACATGTGCTTCTGAAGCAATCTGATATCCATCTAGATGAAAAAAATGAAATGAGGCCTGAAAAAATCTGTGTTGCAGTAGGTATAGTTACCATGTATCAACCCTTATTAAATTAGAGAGTGCCAACATTTGGTTAATTTACAAGTATGCCGACATGTCCTTCTGTGTTGCATTTCTGTTTAACTCATTCCCATTATTAGATCATGACATTGAATATAAGTAAACACATAAAGCCACATAACATCTGCATACATTATACACACCACCGGCCACTTTATTAGGTCACCATCTGATTCTAGTAACGGGTTGGACCCCCTTTTGCCTTCATAACTGCCTCATTCTTCGTGGCATAGATTCGATCAAAGGTGATGGAAAGCATCACTCAGAGATTTTGGTCCCATTGACATGTATGGCATCACACAAGCTTGCCGCAGATGTGTCGGCTGCAAATCTCATGATGCGAATCTCCAGTTCACCAATCCCAAAGAGTGCTCTATTGATTGAGCTCCTGGTGACTGTGGTAGTGCCATTGAGTCAGTGAATACTTGTCATGTTCAAGAAACCAGTCTGGATATTCGCGCTTCATGACATGGCGGCATGTATCACTGCTGAAAGTAGCCATCAGAATGTTGGGTTACATGTGGTCATAAAGGGTGCAGGGACAAAAAAAAAAAACAAAAAAAATCCAAAAAAAAAAAAAAAATGGATGGACTGGTCAAGCCACAATACTCAGGTAGGCGTTGGTGTGACAATGATGCTCAAGAGTACACATTGGTACCATAGGGGCCCAAATGTGCCAAGAAAACAGGCCACCAAACCATGGGACCACCAACCACCAGCCTGAATCGTTGATTTTTTACAAGGCAGGATGGATCCATGCTTTCATGTTGTTGACGCCAAATTCTGACCCTACCATCCGAATGGCGCAGCCAGAAATCGAGACTCATCAGACCAGGCAAGTTTTTCCATCTTCTACTGTCTTAATTTCGATGAGCTGTGCAAATTGTAGCCTCAGTTTCTGATTCTTAGATGAAAGGATGGCAACCCGAGTGTGCGTCTTTTGCTGCTGTAGCCCATCTGCCTCAAAATTCAAAGTATGTGCGTTCAGGATGCTCTCTGCCTACCTGCGTTGTAACGGGTGGCGATTTGAGCACGTGCCTTTCTATCAGCTCGAACCAGTCTGGCCCATTTCTCCTCTGACCTTCTGGCCATCAACAAACAAAGGCCATTTCAGACCACAGAACTGCCGCTTCACTGGATGTTTTTTTTTCCGGACCATTCTCATGTAAACCCTAGAGATGGTTGGGCAGTCGAACAAAACCTAGCAAAAATTGCATTTTTATCTCAAAAATGTTATTTTAGTGCCTAATACATTGTGTACCACCCATGCCACTTTAGACCAGGGGTCCCCAAACTTTTTACATAGGGGGCCGTTCACTGCCCCCCTCAGACCGCTGGAGTGCCGGACTAAAGTTTAAAAATAAATAGCGGTACATGTGACCGCATCCGTAATACACTGGTACCCCCCTCAATTAATTATTTAATATACTGCACCCCCTTGTGAACCAATTTATATATTGGCCCAATTAATTAATTAATTGGGCCAATTAATTATTAAATATACTGGGACCCCTCTACATTAATTATTGAAAATGCCTCCCCCCAATTAATTACTAGACTGCCCCTCATAATTAATTATTTCCTATACCCCCACCATTAATTATTTCCTATGCTGCCCCTCCCCCATTAATTATTTCCTATTCTGCCCCTCCCCCATTAATTATTTCCTATGCTTCCCCCACAATGAATTATTTCCTATGCTGCTCCCACATTATTTCCTATGCTGCCCCCACCATTAATTATTTCCTATGCTGCCCCCCTATTAATTATTTCCTATGCTTCCCCCACCATTAATTATTTCCTATGCTGCCCCCACATTAATTATTTCCTATGCTGCCCCCACCATTAATTATTTCCCTATGCTGCCCCCACCATTAATTATTTCCTATGCTGCCCTCCCATTAATTATTTCCTATGTTGGCCCCACCATTAATTATTTCCTATACTGCCCCTCATAATTAATTATTTCCTATGCTGCCCCTCATAATTAATTATTTCCCATGCTGCCTCTCATAATTAATTATTTCCTATACTGCCCCTTATAATTATTTCCTAAGCTGCCCCTCATAATTAATTATTTCATAAGCTGCCCCTCATAATTAATTATTTTCTAAGCTGACCCTCATAATTAATTATTTCCTATACTGCCCCTTATAATTAATTATTTCCTAACTATTTCCTAACTATTGTCCCCCAGTCGCCACAATCTTTTTACTGCCCTTTTTGATAAAAAATAAAAACCCTGTACTCACCTAAGTCTTCTATCTCCTTGCCGCGTCCGGACAGGAAGGGGTGCGCGGCCGCAGATTGACGTCATCGCGCGGCCGCGCAACCTAGTTCATGGAGCAATGTGCGCCGGAGTTGTCTTCCGGCCACATCGCTCCAGTAATAGTGCTCGAGCGGCCCCGGGTACATGGCAATAATCTACAAGATGGAGACATGGCAGGGTTCGGAAGAGAATGGCATTTGGAGTACCGACATTTACATTTTTTTTGCCACCAATAAACATTTGTAGATGCCCTTAGGGATCAGTACAGTAAAAACCTCTGAGAATTAGAGGTCCCTACACATCCCTCCATGAATTAATCTAGGGGTGTAGTGAGCATTTTGACCCCACAGGTGGACCCCAAGGATAATGCATAATGGGTAGTGTATAGTACAAAATATCCATTATGTGATCGTGTGCCCAGCTACTGCCACGGGAGGCAGACACCAGAAAAATCATGATCTGTCTCTTGTCCTTGTACCTAGGCACTTCAGTAGTTCCAGGCACTCCAGCACTACTATGAAAGCGCCTTCTCGGGGGTTCCTCAGAGTCGCTTTATGAGGACGAGGTGCACAAATAAAACGTCCCCACACTTGTCCCCACTAGCAGACTCCATATCGGAGGCCATATAATTATATACCTCCAAGTCAGTATATGTCTTCTGGGACATGACGGGGGGACAGTACACAACCTACACAGAACAACACCTACTCCTCCACACAACGCCCGCTCCTCCACACAACCTATGCAGAACAACACCCGCTCCTGCACACAATGCCCGCTCCTCCATGCAACGCCCGCTCCTCCACACAACGCCTGCTCCTCCAAGCTACGCCCGCTCCTCCATGCTACGCCTACTCCTCCACGCTACTGCTACTCCTCAACTCTTCTACAACTCCTCCTCCACGCTACTACTCCTACTCCTAACAGATCGCACTTGAGCGGTTGTGGGGGATAGGGAAAATGAACAATGGGAGGGTTAACGTGTGTTTTGGGGTACAGTAAAGAGAAAGATCACTAGCACAACTCTGTCCAACACCACCCATTGGAAAATGGTGATGTTTGAAAGCGTTGGGCTAGAAAGATCTGCCCGAAAATTGTCACAGATCACTGGCATTCTGCATTGACTGGCCAATGGCATCGATCAACGTCACAGGACCAATCAGATTGGTCCTGTGATGTCATCAGAGAGGTATCGTCTGGCGATGCCGACACCTCCCACCGAGGTGTCACCCTGTCTTGCGACAGGGTGCCGTCCAAAATGCAAGTAGCGCTCTCATCCGATGTATCGGACGCTGAGCGTTATGTCACTGCGCTCAGCATCCGTTATATCCGAACCGGTTAATAATTGTGTGTGTGTCCTTTTAACCCTAGGGGATATTTTCACTTTCAGTTACAGGGAAATGTCCACCTGTCACTGGGGACCCGGCGGTCACGTGACCGCGAGTCTATGGAGCCGGCGGCCGCGCTGCTCAGCTCCTCTATGCATCGCGCTCATTCAGCACGATGCACAGAAGAGCAGAGAAGGGAGAAGCGGTAATGAACCGCTTGTCCCTAGGGTCTCCGAGTGTCGCATCGCTTGTCCCTAGACAAGCATCAAGTTAATTAGAAGGCAAAACGTCTGGTTCCCAATAAGTGGTAATAAAACTGAATGAACACAAATATCATCATAGACTTCTTAGGGCATATATGATAGCCCCTCCACTGCATTTTCGCCTTCCACCTCTTGATGTATTAGGGCAGCCCACTGCGCAGCGTTTATTCTTCATATGAAAGTCGCTGGCAGCAGCAAATGCACCGGCGCGGGGACAGTAACGCCCAGTTATTCTAGTTATTCTATATTTTCTCCCTATTATATCATAGTATCATAGTATATACTAATTGGCATAAGCACCTGAGGGCTTTTGAGTTCCTCTGGATGTTTAAATGGTATAGGTTTCTTCAACATTGGGGCACATTTACTAAGGGTCTGTGGACCGCATTTCCGTCGGGTTTCCCGCATTTAACTGGGGTTTTTGGCACACGCAATCGGATTTTGGCACATCGGCGTCGGCTTTCACGCGATGCAAATCAGGGGCGGCCGTCGGACGCTCCAAAGGATTTGGACAACACAAGGGATTTAACATCTCAAATTGTGTCGCAAGATATGCACTCACATACAAAAGGAAGAAGAAGGTGAACTCCGGCGGACCTCAGCGGGAAAGCGACATATGCAGGATCTCAGACGGGACTTCATCTTCGTCGGACCGTCCGGATCGGGGATCGCGACAAGACCGGGTAAGTAAATGTGCCCCATTATCTGTGATATCACAGCAAATAATAGGGTTGGTTCCTCAGCCAATCAGTGGTATGAGGCTGCACACGCGTTTCGTCGTTCTAGGTGACTTCCTAGAGCGACGAAACGCGTGGGGAGCCTCATACCCCTGCCCTCCTCCCTCCACCTGTATGCCCGGTTGCCAGCACCGTTATGGGTAATCAACACCCAAAACTTTGGTACACTCTTCCTTAACCCTTTTTTGGTTACATGCCTTAGCACTTGCACTTTAGACGCATACAATTGTGTTTGCACTTTATTACTAGAGAGTATCCTTTTCCTAGCACTAACTATTGATTGGTACCTATCTACTTGTTTTCTATGTGGCAATGTTGCATGCCGGTATACATACTTGTCTACATATCATATCTTTTCTTGGACATACATACTTGTTCACTTGCAGCAATTGATTATAGAGTGTTTGGAAGGAATTATTGGGCACCATTGAGTGCTTTTTGCAGGTGGTTATACTGTGTGGACCCACACCAGGGTCTCCAGGTGTTGTTTCTTGTACATTACATGTTTTAAGTGATTTTAAATGTATGTCTTACTGTTTCTCTGTTTGGATTTCAATAAAATTGATATTGTACTGTGATAGATGAGCTTTATTGGTGCATCTTGTCTTCTTGTTGGTTTGCTGATTATCGTTTATGCACCAGCTCAATTGTACCATTGGTTGTGCTACCCTCCCTATCGTTTAGGAAACTTTCTTGTATATCATTGATGGTGTTTTTAAAACATTTTGCTCTCAAGTCTAAAATCCATCCTGGTCTACCAACAAAAGTATGCTATTCTATTATATACCCAACTTGACAATCATTTGTTTTACATAGAACAGGGTTTTATAGAATGCACAATTATTAAATTTGACACCTTGTGAAAAATGTTCTTTACACTAAGGCAGCCTTTTCACAGGGCACGAACAATAGACCAGTGTTCCATTGTTTGCAGCCCTTTTTTCATCAGTAGGGGAGCTCTCTGCTCATGTGCCAATGGACGATGGAAGAGGACTGCTCATTGTCTTGTACATAAGCCATAGAAACTAAGGCCATGTGTGAGCCCATATAAATACATGGGGGGATATTTATCATACGGCCGCGCCCCCCTTTACACCCCTTCACGCCCCACTGGCGTGAAGGTGGCGGATTGGGGAAAATAATCGCAAAATCTAGCAATAAGCTAGCATTTGCGATTATTTCAGGGCCTCTGCGCCACTGGCGGTGCGCAGAGGTCCTGATAAATATGCCCCATGGAGTCATGTGCTAACCATTGAAACAGTGGCTAGCACATGGCCCAAAACAATGTTCATGTGCATGAGGACTAAAACAGATGTGTAAAGATGAGATAATATTATTAATACACAGTTCTGGACTATCCTGACATTGGAAGGAAAACAGTACATGTGCTTACCAGTATTCACAGATGCCTTTGCTCTCAGGAGAAGCCGAATGCAATCTGGTTTATTATATTTGACTGCATAATGCAGCGCTGTTTGTCCATCTGCTGTAACTTTATCCAGCACTCCCCTGTGAAAGCCAAGTAAACCAAATAGTGAAACAGAGAAGCTCAATATACATCCATAGAAGCTGTATTACTGAAATGGCAGTGACATGCTTTAGATGCATATAAACATACCCGTTCTGAATTAGCAAATCCACTATTGGGAGGGAATTCCTCTCACTCACACAGACAGCAAGGTGAAGGGGATACTCCACATGATCCTTTGAAAATAAGGACACCAATACAGTTAGAAATGGTTGTTAGAGACAGATCCCTGCATTCAGTTTTAGTATTCTAATAGGTGTCATTAAGTACCTGGTTGTCCATGGGATCAAGAGGTTTACCCAGGTCTGCCCCAATCGCTATGCAATGCAGTAAGGCCATCAAGTCATGCTGTTGAATTGCTTCTCTAATTCCATGGAGAATTCTGCTTCTTTCTCTGTCCACAAATCTCCGTTCAACATATTTTGTAGTGATGTAATCTTTCCTGGAAGCCCTATTACGACACAGAGATAACTACAGAAGTCCTAACTTTTGCTTACTAAAAATGTATCATTAACGATCTGGCAAAGAGCTTGGACAGTTTTCTGAAGAAAAGACACACTGGGGAACATTTACTAAGGGCTTTGCACCAGTTTTCTGTCGGACTTTGCACATTCATTCTAACGCAAACTGTTTGCTAAGGTATTTAAGAAGTGTCTGCACCACAAATGTGTCGCACACAACAGATCTACTAGGCACCATGCAACACAAATTAGGTGGTGTTCTGGTGCTCCGTCGGGTTAGACCAGAAAAAAAGTGGTGCACTCTGTCGGCCAGTTCAGGAAGTGCCAGAAATCATGAATCTGGCGCACCCTGCATTATACACAGGCAAGCCACACAGTGCAGTTTGCACCATTCTTAGTAAATGTGTCCCACTGGGTGAGATTTATCAGGACTTTTTCCATCTAAGTCCTGAAATAATCGCAATTACTTGCGAAACGCCAGTAATTGCAATTATTTTATCCTTTACAACATCTTATACTTAAAAAAAAGTATGAAAAACACAATCCTACATATTTGGTATTGCCGCATCTACAAAAAACCTGTGATATATTTTTCATCAATACCTTCACCAAAAAAAATTCTAAAAAGGGATCAAAAAAGCTACATGCCCCCTAATGATACCACTGAAAGAGAAACACTTTTCACAAAAATAAGACCTCATCCAACTCAAAGAAAATCAAAAGAAAATTACAGAAGTTATGCCTGTGAAAAGTTGGAGATACTAAATTTGATTTCTACAGTATTGTTTTTGTTCAGTAAAATTGGGCAAGCATAAAAAGCTACAGTGAGTGGCCCCAAAAACAGTGCTAAAACTCCCCCCAAAATTTTTTTATTTTCTGTGTCCAAGCTCCCTTATATTGAGCTTATGCCCCTTTACAGAGGACATGCCCTTTTAGGCACATCAGTCACTTAAGTGCCTACAAACTTTATGAAACCTTTTGTAGTGCACGGTTTTTTTGTCAAAATTTTGGCAATACTGACAGAATTCTGACATAAACAGACTGATCTTGAAAGGATTACTGGTACTCACATATCACTGCTGGGTGTGGGTTTAGGACTTGGTGCTGGGAGAACTTCTTCAAAAATGTCATTAAATTTGGTATTTCCAATTGAAACTGCAATCTGAAAAAAAGATTAATATTAGGACATAATGACATTCAGAATATTAAATATGAAAACATAAAAGGACATAACATTAAAGCGGACCTATTAGGGGCAATGACTGTCGAATAACGCGCGTCAGTCACCGCTGGCCTATGGAGTTACTTTAGTAAGCGGCTCCCTGTATACATAAAAACAGATTCTGGCAATTTCTGTATATTCTTTTATTGATAACAGTATCACTCTGGCTACTCTGGTATTCTGAGATAATGCCTCATTTCAATTAATTTTATACCAAATGATGGAGTCTGAGACATATTTCAGACATCTCTTCTGTGTTATTTTACATATATTTACTGCAGCCCCAAAAAGTTTACTGTCTTTTTCTGAATACCCTGCAGACAGTGATCAGGAACGCTGTGGTTACTAAGGTAACTAAACTCCATATTTGTCACCTCCCCATCTGCTGATGATCGTACTCCAGACACACTACTTCCTTGCCTCGGAAGTGTCTCGGGGTATCACATGATTGGACGTCATTGGAGGAGTGACCAATCATGGCCAAGTCTGGGTCAGCATTTAGTGTGCATGCTCTGGCGTCTTTTGCCATGAATTCCACTCCACTGAGCACATGCATGCAGCTCACACTTGAGCTAACGGCTCCCCAGCAGAATATATTGGCGGAGGAGTCTTTCCAATTGGTGAATGTAGAGATTTTTCACTATAGGGTTGAAGTCTGCCAAAGCTTTTTATTTATACATAGTGTTCCTTCTGTTTTGTTTTTGCATTGCAGCCCTCTGAAAAGTCTGTCTAATGCAGAGGTCCCCAAACTTTTTACATAGGGGGCCGTTTACTGTCCTTCTCAGGCCGGACTATAATTTAAACATAAATAGCGGTACATGTCTACATCCATAATACACTGGGCCTCCCCTCAATTAATTATTTACTAAACTGCACCCTTTTGAAATATTCTATATATTGGCCCAATTAATTAATTAATTGGGTCAATTGATTATTAAATATACTGGGCCCCCTCTCCGTTAATTATTGAATATGCTGCCCCCCTCCCCCATTAACCCCTTAACACCGAAGCCACATTTCACCTTCCTGACACGGCCCATTTTTTCAAATCTGCCCTGTGTCAATACAAATGGTTATAACTTTGAAACGCTTTAACATATCCAAGTGATTTTGAAATAGTTTTCTTGTGACACATTGTACTTCATGTTAGTTGAAAATTTTTGGTGGTATGTTTTGCATTTATTTATGAGAAAATCAGATATTTGGTGAAAATTTTGAAAAAAAATCTCGATTTTCGAACTTCAAAATGTTCTACTTTTTCCACACATTGTCATAACCGCAAAAAAACTTAATAACTGACATTCACCGAATGTCCACTTTATGTGGACATGGTTTTTTACTTATTCTACAGATCACTACGATTACGGTGATACCTCATTTATATAGTATTTATATAGTTTTTCATTTATTTTTACAATTTTACTGGAAAAAAAACTAATATAGAGGAAATCTCATTTGTTTTTGCATTGCCATCTTTTCGGAGACGTAACTTTAATATTTTTGGGTTGACAGAGCTTTTTATTTAATGTTTTTAACAGTTTTTATTCACTTTTACAGGTTAGCTTGAACAAGCAATCCACTGATCGCTTGTTCAAGCTATTCTTCACCTTACACAGTGTAATATAGAAGGCAGGGACCCGGCACCCGGAAGAGGATCGCGCAGCTGTGATCGGAGTAGCGGACCCCCCGGTAAGCGCCACGGTGGGGTCAGATTCTTGTCAAATGCCCCTAACACGACGCAGTGAACACGACCACAGCATGTTAGGGGTTAACATCCGCAATTGGAGAAATCTCCGATTGCGGGTGTTAGAGGCGGGTGTAGGCTAATATATATGGCCGACACCCGCAGCTTCTGGTGCCAGCTCTGTTCAGGAGCTGGCGCCAGAAGTTTTACATAATAGTACTGCAAATTGCGGCAACACACTTCCCGCGATGCAGTACTATTACGTCAAATGTCGAGAAGGGGTTAATTACTAGACTGCCCCTCATAATTAATTATTTCCTATGCCCCCCACCTTTTATTATTTAATATGCTGCCCCTCCACCATTAATTATTTCCTATACTTTCCCCCACCATTAATTATTTTTAATCCTGCCCCTCACCATTAATTATTTCATATGCTGCTCCTCATAATTAATTATTTATGGTGGAGGGGCAGCAATATTAAATATAAAGGGGGGCATAGGAAATAATTAATTATGAGGGCAGTCCTAGTAATTACCCTTTCTTCGACATTTGACGTAATAGTACTGCATCGCGGAAAGTGTGTTTGCCGCAATTTGCAGTACTATTATGTAAACTTCTTGGCGCCAGCTTCTGAACAGAGCTGGCACCAGAAGCTGCGGGTGTCGGCTATATATATTAGCCTACACCGCCTCTAACACCCACCCGCGATCGGAGTTTCTCACATCGCGGAGTTAACCCCTAACTGCTGCGGTCGCGTTCACTGAGTCGTGTTAGGGACATTTGACAAGAATCTGACCCCACCGTGGCGCTTACCGGGGGGTCCGCTGCTCCGATCACAGCCCCAGGACTGCCAGTGCCCGGGGCTGCGCGATCCTCTTCCGGGTGCCGGTCCCTGCCTTCTATATTACACTGTGTAAAGTGAAGAATAGCTTGAACAAGCGATCAGTATCGTTTTTTCAGCTAACCTGTAAAGGGAATAAAACTGTTAAAAACATTAAATAAAATAAAAATTTAAATAAAAAGAATAAAGTTAAGTCCCCTAAACACAAACATTCCCTATACTCTGTAATAAAGTAAAAAACTCCACAAAATCGCCAAAAACCCCCCACATATTTGGTATCGCCGCAACTGTAACAATCTGTACAATAAGTCAGAGACATTATTCGGCCCGCCTCGGTAAACCCCGTAATAACAAAACAACACAGAAAACTCGCCAAAAATAAAAATTTTTCATGAATCCCTTCACAAAATGTATGTCTAAAAATTGATCAAAAATAGTTACCAACTTGAAGGAACAACTCCTCACTAAAAAATAGCCCTAAACACACTCTGTCAACCAAAAATTTGAAGTTATGTCCTCCAAAAGATGGCGATGCAAAAACAAATGAATGTTCCTCTATATTAGTTTTTTTCCCAGTAAAATTGTAAAAATAAATGAAAAACTATTAAAATGAGGTATCACGTAATCGTAGTAATCTGTAGATAAAGATAAATAATTTTTTAGTGTACGGTGTATTAACCCCCCAAAATTAAAAAAGAAAGGAAACCAAAATTGACAATTTTCTTTTCACACCATACATTCAAGAGTTAATAAAATCTCATCAATAGCTATGCCCACAAAAATGAAATTTTGTAAAGTGCATCTCAAAAAATAAGCCCTTATTGTCCAAATTGCAAAAAAAAATAAAGATTGTATAGCCATAAAAGTGACAATGCTAATCTGCTCTGAATAGCGCAGCTTCCTTCGATGCCCTGTGCGTGTGCTCATACAGCAGTTACCACCACATATGGGGTATTGTTTAACGCGGGAGGGGATTGCTTATCAAATTTTGTTCGCGTTTTGGTATTTTATCCACTGAAATTTGTAGATTTTTGAAAAACCATTAATTTAAATATAATATATTTACTTTCAAAATTGTATCCAATTTTGTTTTAACCCCTGTAAAACAATTAAAGGGTTAACAAACTTCATACGATGTGTTTTAACGTACTGAGGGGTGTAGTTTCTATAATGGGGTACATTTATGGGGTTTTACTTTTATTTAGGTCCTCTCAAAGGACTTGAACCTGAGTAGGTCCCTCAATAGCAGGATTTTGTGTTTTGTATGAAATGTTGAAAAATCGCACCTAACGTTCAAAGCCCATAACACCTACAAAATTAGAAAATCATAAAGTAAACATTCGGTGAATGTTAGTTATTACGTTTTTTTGCGGTTATGACTATGTTGGAAAAAGTAGAACATTTTGAAGTTCGAATCGAGAATTTTTCCAAATTTTCACCAAATAATCTGATTTTCTCATAAATAATGCAAAACATACCACCAAAATTTTCAACTAACCTAAGTCAATGTGTCACGAGAACAATACATTCAAAATCACTTGATATGTTAAGCGTTCCTAGTTAAACCTTTATGTGACACAGGGCAGATTTGAAAAATGGGCCGTGTCAGAAGGTGAAAATGGGTGGCTTCGGCGTTAAGGGGTTAATGGGGTCGGGGGGCAGCATTTCAATAATTAACGGAGAGGGGGCCCCGTATTGTTTAATAATAATATATTGACCCGATTAATAATTAATTGGGCCAATAATAAAATATTTCAAAAGGGTTGCTCTAGTAAATAATTAATTGAGGGGAGGCCAGTTTATTATGGATTAGACATGTTACCCTGCTATTTATGTTTAAATTATAGTCCGGCCTGAGAGGGACAGTAAACAGCCCCTATGTAAAAAGTTGGGGACCTCTGCATTAGACCACTTTTCAGGCGGCAAATGCAAAACAAAACAGAAGGAACACTATGGATAAATAAAAGCATTGGCAAACTTCAACCCTATATGAAAATCTCTACATTCACCAATTGGAAAGACTCCTCCGCCAATATATTCTGCTGGGGAGCCGTTAGCTCAAGTTGAGCTGCATGCATGTTCTCAGTGGAGTGGAATTCATGGCAAAAACGCCAGACATGCACACAAAATGCTGACCCAGAGTTGGCCATGATTGGTCATCCTCCACTTGACGTCCAATCATGTGATACCCCGAGCACTTCCTAACAAGGAAGTAGTGTGTCTGGAGTACGATGACCAGCAGATTGGGAGGTGACAATATGGAGTTTAGTTACCTTAGAAACCACGCGTTCCTGATCGCTGTCTGCGGCATTCAGAAAAGACAGTAAACTTTTTGGGGCTGCAGTAAAGTAATATGTAAAATAACACAGAAGAGATGTTGAAATATGTCTCAGACTCCATCATTTGTAAATAATTGAAATGAGGCATTATCTCAGAATACCAGAGTAGCCAGAAGTGATATTGTTTCATAAAAATCTAACTAGAGAGTTGCCAGAACTTTTTTGTAATACAGGTGACGCCATTTACTAAAGAACGATCGGTCGTCCATTGACATTCGCAGTCATTGACCCTAATAGGTCTACTCGACTTTAATTTATCGTTCCTTTTATGTTTCAGTAGAGTTCACGTATTTTATGTCTCGTGGCAATCAACTTGCGATCTATATCTACCCTATATTGCTACATGTCATTATGTCCTATTATAATCTTTTTTTCAGATTGCGTTTCAATTGGAAATACCAAATTTAATGACATTTTTGAAGAAGTTCTCCCAGCAGCCGAGTCCTAAACCCAAACCCAGCAGTGATATTGAGTACCATCTACCTCCTTTCAGATCAGTCTGATTTCTGTATTGTCAGTTGTCATATTCGTCGTCGTATTATGCCAAAATTTTGACTAAAAAAACCGTTGCACTAGAAAAGGTTTCATAAAGTTTTGTAGACACTTAATGACTGATGTGCCTAAAAGCGTGTCCTCTGTAAGAGGCATAAGCTCAATATAAGGAGCTTGGACACAGAAAATGAAAATTTTTGGGGGAGTTTTAGCACTGTTTTTGGGGCCGCTCACTCGTAGCTTTTTATGCTTATGCCCATTATGCCTCATTACTTTTACTGAACAAAACAATACTGTAGAATCAAATTTAGTATCTCCAACTTTTCACAGCAGCTAACTTGTCTTAATTTCTTTTGTTTGGATGAGTTCATTATTTTTGTGTGAAAAGTGTTTCTCTTTTCAGTGGCATCATTGGGGGCATGTAGTTTTTTTAAATCCTTTTTAGAAGTTTTTTGTGTGAAGGTATTGATGAAAAATATATCACAGGTTTTTGTAGATGACGGCATACCAAATATGTAGATTTATTGTGGTTTTTTTTCAGGAAGTCCAATAAAGAACTGTGTTTTTCATTTTTTTTCGTCCTCACTCGCGTGTTGTGCCCCTTTCGATGTACCTTGCCTGGCTTGCATTATCCGTGCCAGACACATTAATGGCGATTGCACTCTTGTTTTTCTGCACCTTAGACCTGGAAAAGTCTGATAAACTCTCACCTGGGACAATTACTAAGATGGTTGCAAACTGCACTGCGTGGCTTGCTGGTATAATTGTCAGTGTGTGCGCCAGATCACATTTGTATTTCTGGTGCATCAGAACATGGCGACAGAGTGCCTCCACTTTTTTCCTGTCTAAACCCGACGGAGAGCACCAGAACACCACCAATTTTGGTGCATTGCCTAGTAGATGCTGGTGTAGTCGACCATTTGCTGATTGTCAATCCTCTTAAATACTGTGCAGCAGTTTGCGTTAGAATGATGTGCAAAGTCCGACAGAAAACTGGTGCAAAGCCCTTAGAAATGTCTTCCCGCAGTGTGTCTTTTCTTCGAAAACTGTCCAAGCTCTTTGCCAATCGTTAATGATACATTTTTAGTAAGCAAAAGTTAGGACTTCTGTAGTTATCTTCTGTGTCGTAATAGGGCTTCCAGGAAGATTACATCACTACAATATGTTGAACGGAGAATTTGTGACAGATGAAAGAAGCAGAATTGTTCATGGAATTAGAGAAGGCAATTCCACAGCATGATTGATGGCCTTACTGGCATTGCATACGATTGGGGCAGACCTGGGTAAACCTCTTGATCCATGGACCCCAGGTCCTTAGTGACAACCTATTAGAATACTAAAAACTGAATCAGGGATCTGAATCTCTAACAACACCTTTCTAACGGTATGTGTGGTCCTTATTTTCAAAGATCATGTGGATTACCCCTTCACTTGCTGTCGGTGTGAGTGAGAGGAATTCTCCTCCCAATAGTGGATTGCTATTCAGAACGGGTATGTTTATATGTTCTAAAGCATGTCACGGCCATTCAGTAATACAGCTTCTATGGATGTATATTGAGCTTCTTTGTTTCACTTTTTGTTTACTTGGCTTTCACAGGGGAGTGCTAGATAAAGTTACACAGCAGATGCACAAACAGTGCTGCATTATGCAGTCAAATATAATAACCAGATTGCATTCGGCTTCTCCTGAGAGCAAAGGCATCTGTGAATACTGTAGTGCACATGTACTGTTTTCCTTCCATGTCAGGATCGGTCCAGACTTTGTATTAATAATATTATCTCATCTTTACACTCTGTTTTAGTCCTCATGCACAGAACATTGTTTTGGGCCATGTGCTAGCCATGTTTCAATGTTAGCACATGACTCCATGGGGCATATTTTATCAGGACCTGCGAACCGCCATGGCGCAGAGTGCCCTGAAATAATCGCAAATGCTAGCTTATTGCTAGCTTTTGCGATTATTTTCCCCAATCCGTCCGCCACCTTCACGCATGGGGCGTTGAAGGGCGTAAAGGGGGGCCAGCCGGTCCAAGCGGGGGGCGTGGCCGGATGGGAGTGGGCCGGCGGCGGGCGTTACTGTCCCTGCGTCTGCGCATCCGCTGCTGCCACGACTTTTCTACGTGAAAGTCGCCGGCTGGTTTTTTCTAGGATAAACGCATCGCTACTGGCAGCCCGATACATCAAAGGCAAGCCTCTTCATGTATCGGGCTGCGAATTTGCAGCGGCGGGCTCGTGCGCCAGCGTATGATAAATATCCCCATCCCCCATGTATTTATATGGGCTCACACATGGCCTAGTTTCTATGGCTTATGTACAAGACCAATGAGCATTCCCTCTTCCACTCGGCATTGGCACATGACAGAGCTCCCCTACTAATAAAAAAAGGGCTGCAAACAATGGAGCACTGGTCTATTGTCGTCCCTGTAAAGGGCTGCCTTCAGTGTACAGAACATTTTTCACAGGTTCAAATTAATAATTGTGCATTCTAAACACCCCTTCTATGTAACACCAATGATTGGTCAAGTTGGTATATAAGAAGAATAGCATACTGTTTGTTGGTAGACCAGGATGGATTTAGATTTAGACTTGAGAGCAAATGTTTTAAAAACACCATCATGATGTCCAAGAAAGTTTCCTAAACGATAGGGGAGGGTAGCACAACCAATGGTACATTGAGCTGGTGCATAAACGAAATCACAAACCACAAGAAGACAAGATGCACCAATAGCTCATCATCACAGTACAATATCAATTTTATTGAAATCCAAACAGAGAAACAGTAAGACAACATATTAAAATTTCACTTAAAACATGTAATGGTACTGAAACAAACACCTGGAAAAGCATCAATGGTGCCCAATAATTCCTTCCAACACTCTATAATCAATTGCTGCAAGTGAACAGTATGTATGTCCAAGAAAAGATTGATATGTGACAAGTATGTATAACCGGCATCAACATGCCACATAGAAAACAGTAGAATGGTACCAATCAATAGTTAGTGCTAGGAAAGGATACTCTCTAGTAATAAGTGCAAACACATTGTAGGCGTCTAAAGTGCAAGTGGCTAGTAGGAACCAAAAAAGGGTAAGGAAGAGTGTACCAGTTTGGGTGTGATTACCCATAACGGTGCTGGCAACCGCATACAGGTGGAGGAGGAGGCAGGGGTATGAGGCTCCCCAACGCGTTCGCGTCTCCTAGGAAGTCACCTAACGCAACATGTGTGCAGCCTCATACCACTGATTGGCTGAGGAACCAACCCTATATTTGCTGGTTAACAGATAATGGGGCACATTCCTTTACCCCGTCTTGTCGCGATCCCATCCAGAGGTCCGACGAAGTAGAAGTCCCGTCAGAATCCTGCATATGTCGCTTTCCCGCTGAGGTCCCGCCGGAGTTGCACCTTCTTCTTCCTTTTGTATGTGAGTGCATATCTTGTTGACACAATTTGAGATGTTAAATCCTTGTGTTGTCCAATCCTTCGGAGCGTCCGACGCCCCCCTGATTTGCATCGCGTGTGTCCAAAAACCCCTTTAAATCGGCGCAAAAGGAAAAATCCGGGAAACCCGACGGAAATGCGGTTCCACAGAACCCTTAGTAAATGTGCCCCAATGTGGAAGAAAACCTATACCATTTAAACATCCAAGGAACTCAAAAGCCCTCAGTGTGCTTATGCCATTGATAATATACTATGATACTATGATCTAATAGGAAGAAATATAGAATAACTAAATAACTGTGCGTTAACTGTCCCCCGCTCGGCGCATTTGCTGCTGCCGGCGACTTCATATGAAGAAATAAACGCTGCTCAGTGGCTGCCCTAATACATCAATGAGGTGGAAGGCGAAAATGCAGTGGAGGGGCTATCATATATGCCCTAAAAGTCTATGATGATATTTGTGTTCATTCAGTTTTAATTACCACTTATTGGGAACCAGACGTTTTTGCCTTCTAATTAACTTGATGCTTGTCTAGGGACAACGCTGCGACACTCGGAGACCCTAGGGACAACGGTTTCATTACCGCTTCTCCTTCTCTGCTCTTCTGTGCAGCGTGCTGATGAGCGCGATGCATAGAGGAGCTGAGCTCACGCGCGCCGGCTCCATAGACTTGCGGTCACGTGACTGCCGGGTCCCCGTGACAGGTGACATTTCCCTGTAACTGAAGTGAAAATACCCTAAGGTTAAAAGGACCCACCACAATATTAACCTGTTCGGATATAACGGATGCTGAGCGCAGTGACATAACGCTCAGCGTCCGATACATCGGATGAGAGCGCTACTTGCATTTGGACGGCACCCTGTCGCAAGACAGGGTGACACCTCGGTGGGATTTGTCGGCATCGCCAGACGACACACTCTCTGTTACATCACAGGACCAATCGGATTGTCCGTGACGTTGATACGCTGCCATTGGCCAGTCAATGCAGAATGCCAGTGATCTGTGACAATTTTCGGGCAGATCTTTTAGCCAACGCTTTCCAACATCACCATTTTCCAATTGGTGGTGTTGGACAGAGTTGTGCGTTGATCTTTTCCTTTACTGTACCCCAAAACACCACTTAACCCTCCCATTGTTCGTTTTCCCTATCCCCCACAAACCGCTCAAGTGCGATCTGTTAGGAGTAGGAGTGTAGCGTGGAGGAGGATTTGTAGAAGAGTGAGGAGTACAGTAGCGTGGAGAGGTGGCGTAGCATGGAGGAGCGGGCGTAGCATGGAGGAGCGGGGCGTAAGCTGGAGGAGCGGGCGTAGCAGAGGAGCGGGCGTAGCTTGGAGGAGGCAGCGTTGCGTGGAGATGCGGGCGTTGCATGGAGGAGCGGCATTGTGTGCGAGTGGGTGTTGTTTCTGCATAGGTTGTGTGGATGAGCGAGTGCGTTGGTGGGGAGGGTAGGTTTTGTGTCGTGTAGTGTGTACTGTCCCCACCCACCGTCATGTCCCAGACAGACACTATACTGACTTGGAGGTATAATAGTATATGGCCTCCGATATGGAGTCGTGCTAGGTGGGGAAGACGGTGGGGGACGTTTGTTTCGTGCACCGGTTTCGTGCACTCGTCTCATTAAAGCGACTCTGAGGAACACCCCGGAGAAGGCGCTTTCATAGTAGTGGCTGGAGTGGCCCTGGAACTCTGAATGCCTAGGTACTAGGACAAGAAGGAAGATCATGATTTTTCTGGGTCTGCCTCCCGTGCAGTAAGCTTGGGGCACAAGATCACATAAAGAATAGGATATTTTTGTCCTCTAACCACCCATTATGCAGTATCCTTGGGGTCGCACCTGTGGGGTCAAAATGCTCACTACACCCCTAGATTAATTCATGGAGGATGTGTAGGGCTACCTCTAATTCTCAAGGTTTTTCTTGATACTGATCCCTAAGTGGCATACTACAACAGGTTTATTGTGGGCAACAAAAATCGTAGATGTCGGTACTCCTGCCATCTCTACCTGACCCTGCCTGCTCTCCACTCTTTGTAGATTTATTGCCATGTACCCGGGGGCCGCTTCTCGAGCACTATTATGGAGCGAGTGGCCGTAAGACAACTCGGCTGCACATCGCTCCATGAAACTAGTGGCGGCCGCGCGATGACGTCAATCTGTCCGGCGCGCACTCCTTCCTGTCCGGACGCGGCAAGGAGTACATAAAGACTCGGTGCTACTACAGGGTTTTATTTGTCTTAATCAAAAAGAGTGCAGTAAAAAGATTGTGGGACTGGCGGACAAGATAGTTAGGAAATAGTAGGAACTAATTATATAAGGGGCAAGTAGTATAGGACATAATTATCAATGAGGAGTCAGCTTAGAAAATAATTAATTATGAGGGGCAGCTTATGAAATAATTAATTATGAGGTGGCAGCTTAGAGGAAAAATTATAGGGGAGATATAGTGAAAATAATTAGGAGAGGCGCATGGGAAATAATAATTATGAGGGGCAGCATAGGAAATACATTAATTGAGGGCAGTTAAGGAATATATAATGGTGTGGTGCCAACCAGGATAATACTGGAGCCAAAAATACTAATATGGTGGGGGCAGCATAGGAAAATAATTAATGGTGGGGGGCAGCAAGGAAACTAATTATGGTGGCGGGCAGCAATAGGAAATAAGTAATTGGTGGGGAGGCATAGGAAAAATATTAGGGTGGAGGAGAGGTGGAAAGATGAGGAAATTTGAATGGGGCAGCAATAGGAATATTAATTAATGGGGGTTGGGGGGCAGATAGGAAATAATTAATGGTGGGGGGCAGTATAGGAAATAATGTTTAGGGAGTCAGCTAGGAAATAATTCACTTGTGGGGGAAGCCATATAGGAAATCAAATTAATTGTGGAGGGGCCGAACAAATAGGAATAATACATGGGGGAGGGGCGCGCATATGGAAATAATAATGGTGGGGTATAGGAAATTAATTAATTATGAGGGCCAGTCTGATTAATTAATTGGTGAGGCATTTTCAATAATTAATGTAGAGGCGTCCCAGCTATATTTAATAATTAATTGGCCTCAATTAAATTAATGGGCCAAATATAATTGGTTAACAAGGGGGGCAGTATATTAAATATTAATGAGGGGGGGGTACCAGTGTATTACGGATGCGGTCACATGTACCGCTATTTATCTTTTTTAAACTTTCTATCCGGCACACCCAGCGGCTGACGGGGGGCAAGTGAACGGCCCCTATTGTAAAAAGTTGGGGGACCCCTGGTCTAAAGTGGCAGGGGTTGTGGTACCATGTATTAGGCACAAAATAACATTTTTGAGATAAAACTGCACTATTTTTCTCTGAACCATTTACTATGTCATGTTATTTTTGACCACATGTTGGGGCTTTTAAAAATGCTCACCACACACCCAGATTCATTCTTTGAGGGGCTTAGTTCCTAAATGGTGACATCTTGGGAGTTTTCTAGTTGTCTGGTTACTTCAGGGCTCTTCAATTTACACGTGGCACACCAAAACATTTGCAGCCAATTGGCCTTCAAAAACCCAATAGCCTAACTTGTTCTGAGTCATTGCGTATGAAACCAGAGTTGACAATCCACATGCGGTATTGCTGTACTCAAAGAAGCCAGGGGCAAAAATGTGAGGATGTAATTTACCTCAAGATTCTGAATGTGTCCATTTGTAGGGCCTCCAATGAGGAATAATCTAATTAAATTTTGAAATTCATTCAATCTCTTTAAAGATTGTTAAAGGGTTAACAGACTTCTTCAATGCTGATTGCAATAGTTTGGATCGTGTATGTTCATAAAATGCGGGTTACTTGTGGGGGTTATTAGTACAAATCCTTTACAGGGCACTACAAAACTGAATGGTCACTAAAATTAGCAACTTTTCATTCAAGTCTCTTTGAAGTTGTACTAAAAACTTGAAACCGTTCAGAGCGTAAAAAAATGAATGTAAAACAAATTATGAAAAAAGAAGACAATATGGCAAAGGTTTCTACAAAAAAAAAATTGTGGTCATGACTTTCGCTCTAAAAGTGTTTTTTTGTCCATTGTCATTTTTGTCAATGTCCAATAAAAACATCTCAAAATCACAAGGATAGTCTTAAAGCGTTTTGTCGGTTAATAACTTTTTTACAAAAAGGACTAAGCACTCAACTTACAAACAGCCTCTGTCATTAAGTAATATTTAAAAAAAACTGATGAAGATGCCATTTTGGAAAGTGATCCGCGGATACAATGGCTGACAAAACATCAACTGGCTGGAGAACAGTCAGAATCTCGTCCTTGGAGGTCATGGATAGCCACCTGATGCTTGTGCTGCAAGGTTACGGCTTTTGGTCTAAAAAGAGCATCTGAAATGTGTCTGTGTCAGCCAAGTTAGGCATTGTGACATCAGTAATTAGGCCATTTCTTCGGTTTGATACTATGATCTTTCTATTTTAAATGACCCATTTTCTGATTTCTTGGCCATCAACTCTGCACCTGCTCTGTTTCAGGTTATAGTTCTTTTATGCTGGTGCCCCAAAATTGTACATACGAATATTTTCCCATGTTGTTGTGTAAACCGAGACTCTCATTTATGGCATCCCGGTAATTCCTCAAAATGTACCATTATTACTTGAGTATAAGGCCGACCAATATTAAGCGAGAGAGCCCTAAATGTTACCACAAAAACCGGGAAACCTATGACTCGAGTATAAGCCGAGGGGCGAAATGCATTGGTCACAGCCTCCCCAGTTAAAGCCTGCCGGCCGCCCCCATAGTATATAGCCAGCACCGGCCCTCATATTAGCACTGCCAGCCCATTCTCCCCATTAGGATAGCTCAGCCCCGCCAGTATTATAGCCGAGCCTCTGCCACAGATTAAGCCAGCAGCGGGGGAAGGCCGAAGAGTTTTGATATATATATTTTTAATTGAGTATAAGCCGAGTTTGGTTTTCAGCAGACTTCTTTGTGCTGAGACAAACTAGGACTTACTCGGTACATATTTGCTTGCCGGCCACAGCTTCTATGTCAAGTCATCAGTGCATTTTTTTTCATTTCCATTTTTATCAAACGTTTTCAACCTTAACCAAAGAAAAATAAATAATACAAAAATAAAGTAAATGAAAAACAAAATTCTATTTAAAGTTAGACCAGCATGGCCCAAAAAAGAATGTAGCGGTGATATAGTTTAGACAACGTAGAGCACAACCGATTATTGAAGTGAATATAGCAATGATTACCAGCACAATAGGATAAGAGTAACAAACATTGAACACACTTGTTACTTTCTTGGAAAAAAGAAATGTGGGTAATGAAGGAGAGAATAGAAAAAAAGACAAAACCTAAAAGCACATACAACAATGGGGAATAACGGTTAACTCCCAGGACCGGGGTCAGGGCCAGTTATCAAGGATCATTATAGTAGCATATATTATAGGATAATTATAGTATCACTGATACTGATGGTTCCAAACCAGCATGTAAAGATGGGCAGTATTGTGTGGCATATTTGCCACAGGGTGTTGAAGAAACAATTTTGCCCCCACTCTCCAAGTCCATCAGATGGGAGCCTTTGAGGAAGAACTTGGACCATCTCAATCTTGGTTTCCAGCAGTGTCTTCACTATGCTATATCCTCAGGAACAGTCCCAAAAACTGATAAAGTTAAGCCTGTGGAGGTGTGATTAATGCCAGCAAGAGGCGGGAGTATAGATTTAGTATGTTCTCGCAATTCCGCAATGTAGGGGCCTCTTTGCTTGTTCGGCTTATGAAACAGGTGTGGCAATACCTGTGGTACTTTACCTATGTGGGTGATTAGAAATCTAAGCATGAACCTATGTAAATACCAGACTGTAAAGATAGCTAGTATTATCACTTATGGGTGGATTGCTTGTTAAAATTGGTAACAAATAGAAGTATCAGGTTTATGGAAATATGGGGTTGTTTGCCTATGTACTCTTCACCATTTTCCTTTCACAAAAGTAGATTCCCTGAACTCTTTATTAAAAGGGATTTATACCAGACTTTAATCCACTAAATTGTCCACCACCCAAAGGAAGTAATGCAAACCCTTTCCTAGCATTCCTCGAAGAGTGAAATCGGGTTGCTTTACTTATAAAGCACTAGGCGTTTGAATACGTCCCTATAGAGGCTGGAAAAGGAGATTCAACTATATAGATGGGTCCCCTTTCTTATGCTCTATCCCTGAGTCTGTAAAGTCGCACAAATGTTGAAGCAACCCCTGCCTATCCCTGCCCTGTGGGACTGGAGGTTATTTGCGCAAAAATGTGAACTTTGTTTCACCTGCGATTGTGCAAAAATTAGCAATTTCTCAGACGTCCACATCTGGATTTTTTAAAGGGGGTTTTTCCATCAAAGCTACTTAGGCCCTATCCACTAACTTGCCGATCTGGATTATTAAAGGGGTTTTTCCCACAAACCAGTAGCTATCCCAGGATAGGGCCTAATTGCTATCGTAGGGGTCTGTGATGACACCCCCACAGACAACGAGAACGGGGAGTCTCATGGATCAGAGGTACCTCCTTCGGCCCCTCATCGCTCCTAGAGATCATCTCCATGAGATTATGAGCAGGACAGACATCCTCCGCTTATTTCAGGGAACGATGAATGGGTCCAACGGGGTACCGTTGGACCGCCCGTTCTTGTATCTTCTGGGGTCTCGTACCCTAGATCAGCAGGTTATCCTGTGGATAGGGCATAACTTGATGAAGATTTTGTTTACATTTTTTTAGCATCTATCATAACATAATAAAACCTATATAAATTTGGTTATTTTGTATAATTTTGCGAATAAGTTGATGTGCCATTTGAGGTTGCACATTGAAGCGAAAAACCAAGAGTAAGGAGGCATGCATTTTCTTGTCAAATTTCGTTTAATTCCTCCCACTAACCAGTACACGGCATGGAAATAAAATCTGTCCCTTTGAGACTGTCAATCTGTGGAGAGCCTGCCTCAGGCTCTGGCCCACTAGGGACAGCAAGAGCTTCAATAGGGTCTAGATACTTTTTACACCTAAATAACATTGATTGGTTAGTGTTTATATAGAATTTGTTTTCCCCTAAATCCCTTCCTCATTCAATCTTTTTTCTAATTATTTCATATGCTGCTCCTCATAATTAATTATTTCATATGCTGCCCCTCATAATTAATTATTTCCTATGCTGCTCCTCATAATTAATTATTTCCTATGCTGCTCCTGCACCATTAATTAGAAATGGTCCACAAGCCGTAGTTTTGGGACCCCTGGTCTACTGCATGACGAAACGCATCAGAGCATGCATAATAACTAAGGGACTACTAGGGCAGTCCGTTAGGGTGAGATCTAACGGGACCACCCTTTTAAGGGCGGGAGTTTATTCACATCACAGGGGGATAGGGACCTACCCCAGGGTGATCTAGGGTGAATAGTATCATTTTTGCCTCTGCCCACTTCATCCGACTGTACTTTGATATGCGGTAAGACCATTTTTAATTATTTACAGCTACAGAAAATGGAACCCTGTCCCATCAAATAATTGCGATAACGCTACACACATGAAAAAATCACGGTAAATGAGTAAAAAACATGTGTCATGTAGCAAAAACCGAATCTAATTTTTATTAATGAAAAATATATACACACAAAGAAAAAAAACATCACATGGACAGATATAGAAACAATTAAAAAGTGATGCAGACCAACTGCACCGCTATACAAAAATCACAACAGGCCTCTGGCACCTCATAATGACCAGTACATCTGTACACGGAGCTCCTAAATGCAACACTACAAAATTCCTCAAATATAATATCCACAGCTAAGCAGCAGATGAGCATAGAACATGATATGCATAAGATATGATCTTCTCCATGTGAGGAAAACTATTATGCCAATCAAATAGCAAGAACATTGGGAAAAAATAAGCACAAACACGGAGACCTACATAATTGAGGATAAACATCTGCTAAACAAAAAAAATTCACTATCATACGAACCGTGGTGTGCAGGAGTATCGCCTCAGGGGAGGAAGCCGCATTTGGTTTCTAGTGATTTTTAGGGCCACGCAATAACTTTCTAGTTTCATCACCTTATTAAACTTTATTGGCAATAAAACTTAAAGTTTATCTCATGGCTGTGCTGTAGCTAGTATGCATTTACTCCCTTTGAGAATATATTTCATTCCTGAGCTAATTGTTTGAAAGTGGACAACCCCCTCAAGGTACAGCTCTTAAAAACAGATATTTTCAAATTCAATACTTACCAACAGTTCTGAAGTGCTCAGTAAGTCAAGAGTCAAAGACTGGACTCGTGAGTAGCGCACTCCTAAATCACGGTGAATCCCAGAACACTCAATGCAGATGACAATTCCTAAGTTTGTGGATACCCAGGATGGATCTTTAAACGGAAGAACAAAACAAAAAGTCAGAATAAAGTATACATAATAGTATGCAATATACATAAATAAAAATATTTACACCATAAAATGAGAGAGATCAGAAGGGAGATTACCGGGAGCTCCACAGTCACAGCACACTTGGTTCCCAGGTAAGGACCTAATCTCATTAATGATCTGCTTTGCCAGTTGGTTCGAGTTGTCATTTGACCCCATATTTCCACTAAAGGCTGCATTTAAGGACTCATCTTTACTGTTCTGAAGCACTGATATCCATCTAGATGAAAAAATGAAAATGAGGCCTAAAAATCTGTGTTGCAGTAGGTATAGTACCATGATCAACCCTTATTAAATTAGAAGGTGCAACATTTGTTAATTACAATATGCCGACAATGTCCTTCTGTGTGCAACTTTCTGTTTAACTCAATTCCCATTATTAGATCATGACATTGAATATAAGTCAACACATCAAAGCCACATCAACATATGCATACATTATACACTCACCGGCCACTTTATTAGGTACACCATGCTAGTAACGGGTTGGACCCCCTTTTGCCTTCAGAACTGCCTCAATTCTTCGTGGCATAGATTCAACAAGGTGCTGGAAGCATTCCTCAGAGATTTTGGTCCATATTGACATGATGGCATCACACAGTTGCCGCAGATTTGTCGGCTGCACATCCATGATGCGAATCTCCCGTTCCACCACATCCCAAAGATGCTCTATTGGATTGAGATCTGGTGACTGTGGAGGCCATTTGAGTACAGTGAACTCATTGTCATGTTCAAGAAACCAGTCTGAGATGATTCCAGCTTTATGACATGGCGCATTATCCTGCTGAAAGTAGCCATCAGATGTTGGGTACATTGTGGTCATAAAGGGATGGACATGGTCAGCAACAATACTCAGGTAGGCTGTGGCGTTGCAACGATGCTCAATTGGTACCAAGGGGCCCAAAGAGTGCCAAGAAAATATTCCCCACACCATGACACCACCACCACCAGCCTGAACCGTTGATACAAGGCAGGATGGATCCATGCTTTCATGTTGTTGACGCCAAATTCTGACCCTACCATCCGAATGTCGCAGCAGAAATCGAGACTCATCAGACCAGGCAACGTTTTTCCAATCTTCTACTGTCCAATTTCGATGAGCTTGTGCAAATTGTAGCCTCAGTTTCCTGTTCTTAGCTGAAAGGAGTGGCACCCGGTGTGGTCTTCTGCTGCTGTAGCCCATCTGCCTCAAAGTTCGACGTACTGTGCGTTCAGAGATGCTCTTCTGCCTACCTTGGTTGTAACGGGTGGCGATTTGAGTCACTGTTGCCTTTCTATCAGCTCGAACCAGTCTGCCCATTCTCCTCTGACCTCTGGCATCAACAAGGCATTTCCGCCCACAGAACTGCCGCTCACTGGATGTTTTTTCTTTTTCGGACCATTCTCTGTAAACCCTAGAGATGGTTGTGCGTGAAAATCCCAGTAGATCAGCAGTTTCTGAAATACTCAGACCAGCCCTTCTGGCACCAACAACCATGCCACGTTCAAAGGCACTCAAATCACCTTTCTTCCCCATACTGATGCTCGGTTTGAACTGCAGGAGATTGTCTTGACCATGTCTACATGCCTAAATGCACTGAGTTGCCGCCATGTGATTGGCTGATTAGAAATTAAGTGTTAACGAGCAGTTGGACAGGTGTACCTAATAAAGTGGCCGATGAGTGTATATATAACATATGTATATTATATAACAAGCATTGTAAAAGAGTTTCTGACAAAATTAGACATCCATACAATGAAAATAGAACCATTTAAAAGGTGTCTGTCTGCAGGGGAAATAACTAGTTAGATATTTTCAACCAAGTTTTTAGACATGTTTTAAAAACTTTTTGGTCAATTTTAACATGTTTTCATGTTACTATTAATATGTAATAAAACAGCCGATATTCTGCTAATTTTTATTTGGGCCAATAGGCCTGACAGATGCTAATTCTATAAGGGTTTTCTATACAGCAATCACCTCATGTAAATCATAGTTACAATACAAAATAACATCTATACAGAAAAAAACATAATTGCCTGTAATACTGATGATAGAAGATGTGACAGCTTATTCACACCTCTTATTTTCACAAAAAAAATCCTAGAAAACTCTCCATAGACCTAAATAAATTGGTTCCAGAACCTTGTCTCCTATAGTCATGAGGCTGCGGTAAAGTATATAATTAAATGCTGTTAGAGCTTAGGCAACATAACAGCCTAGAAAATAATGAAAAGAACATAAAACTAAATCTCAAAAAGTAAAAAGGGGATTTTAAAATGTAAAATTTTCTGAATTTAATAAGTCAAAATATCAGTTGGCCATACAAATTGCATCTCTGGGGTGAAGCCCACTCCAGCATGTCAGCTAAAGACACAATCCAGGAGGAGCTGCAAAAGACACTTTGAAAACTGCATGTACCCTCTGGACCTGTCTCTGAACCTGGAAAATGGTGATCGATTGACACTGAACATATTTATAACATATTTATGTTTATATAATCTTACAGCTTCTTAACCCTTAACCCTTCACATGTGGTGTTTACATTGCATTTTGAGATTTGCCTCATTACATTGCTGTTAACATTTGATGTTAACAAAACACAAATGTTTACAGTAATGTAAGTAGGCTAATCTCCTCTCCTCAGCTGTTGCATTTCAAAACGCAATTTAAACACCACATGTGAATGCAGTCTTCCTGACACAACCCTCTGTCACTTTATGTGGTTATAACTTTGAACATTTTAGCATATCCAAGTGATTTCACTTGACCTATTGTGCTTCATGTTAGTTGAAAAATTTGGGTGATTTTTTTTTTATTTAAGACAATGGAAATTTGGTGAAAATTCTGAAAAATTATCTATTTTCATAATTCAAAATGTTCCGCTTTTCAGACTGACAATCATACCACCAATATTACTTGCTAACTAACATTTACAGAATTTCTACTTATGATGGTTATTTGTTATGGCAGCATAGAGCAGGTTCAATCAGATGCCCAAGGATTAAATTACTCTAAGGGGGAAGGAGGGGTTTTAAAAAAGTTCAAATCAACCCTTTCCTTTGTACTGATTTAAAATTAAGTAAACAATAAATATCATAAACATGTTAGGTATCAACCTAATCTATTAATATATTAAACAGTTATCCCCAGCAGTGAACCCTATAATGGAAAATAGCAGCTAAATGTCTGAAACGCCACTTTTTTGTCATTTTGGAAATTCAAATAAAAAGTGATCAAAAGGTCGTACAGACATCAATGTAAATGTTTTTACGTTCTGCAACAAATGGCAGTCTACACAGCTCCGTACACGAAAGCATAAAAAAAGCTCAGAATATGGCAAATTAAAAAAAATATATTATTTCCTCTATAAGGTTTTCCTTTTTTAAAACCTAACAAAACCTATATAAATTTGGTATCCCACCAATCGCTCCGACCCAAATAATGAAGGGAAGGTATGGTTTGAAGAGCACAGTGAAGGTCATAAAAACAGAGCCCACAAGAATATGCTGCCAAAGCAAAAAAGAACTTTGTTGGGAAGAGATTAAAGAGAACAGAACTGCAAAAATTCACCTGGACATTTAGGCCCCTTCCACACTAGTCCCATAGCGTTTTTTCAAACGCAGTTATGCGCGTGCTTTTGACGCCGCAGAACTGCATTGCCTCTGTCCCATATGTTGTTTGTTTTTTCCAAGGTCCTTTTCTCATTGCTTTTTCTTTCCTCGCCGTGCTTGTTTGTTTTGACGCGCGTCAAATCGAACATGCTCTACATTTTGTGTTTCACGCGCGTTTCACGCGCGTTTTCAGCGCCCATTCAAGTCTATGGAGACGCATCAAACGTTTGCCTCGCAAGCATGCAGTGCAATGCGTTTTAAACGGCATGGGTTGCTAGGTGAAATGAATAATCCCCTGCCGAGATCGCGCATTTAATTTAAAAAAACACACGTGAGAACAGTGGACGACTAGAATAAAAAAAAACAGGAACACAGGATAATTTAAGGAAAAACACAGGGAAGAACACAGGTAGAAAGATACAAGATGTTCGTCACATCTCTTTACTTGTCGGAAGACCACGGCGGACGTGCCAACAAAATAGCATGTGAAGAACCATCCTATATGTGTGTAAAATACATACCAGAGTTTTCCATACATCTGCTAACTTACATCAGACAGAAGCACATTCGTTTTTTTCAATTAAATAAAACATTTTTAATTCCTGAACCAGGTCCCTTTTGAAAATGCTGGAGTCCTCCCATTTACTTAAAAAACTTGCCGTGAAGAACGCAACCGAAACGCAAAAAAAACCGCAAACACCACGCGAGTGAAAAAACGCAAAAACGCTAATGACTACCAATGATAACTGGGAACAAAAACGCAGCCAAAACGTCCATTTTTCACGCATTGCACCCGACGTTCAAGTGTGGAAGGGAAGCCCTTAGGCACACAATGACCCTGGTCACAAAGGGGTAAAACTAATTGCCCAAGGTCTCCCTCTAAAATGTCAAAAGAAGTTGAATTCATATGAAACCATTTTTGTTTGCATATGGTGCTCTTTAAATGATAATAAAGGTGGTTTTCCTACATAATATTATGGCAGGTGGGGGTATGCCCATTTGTAATGATTTTATAAACAAAGCGAGTGAGGTTTTTTTATACAGCCGCCAAGCATATGGCCAAAAGTTCTACAGGAACCACAGCTCTGTGCAGGTTAATGGTGCTGTGCCACAGTTCTCTGAATATTGGCATTATGCAGGGGATAATTCTGAGAAAACCTTATAGTCTGAGGAACAGAAGGGGTTCTGTCCATCCCAGCAGCCCACCAAGAATCAAATTAAGATGGCATAATCTACCCAATGTCATTCCTCATAATAGTGGGAAACCTCTGTAAACATCCCTCCCTTGATCTGCTGAAAAAACCTGGGTTATACTTGAGTATATACGGTAATTAGTGAGTGTAATATTGTATTTGGGCATTGTCTATTTGAGCAGCTGAAATAGCTTCGGTTTTGGAGGGTGGATAGCTGTCAGAGAACGGTCCAGTTGTCCTAAGTTCATGACAATCATGACAAGCATCTTCGACAATCCACTTACAAAAAGGAAACATATACACAGATAAGTATCTGCTTACACAAATGCCTCAGCTTCATCCTCTGCCTGAAAATGGTATGTTCTGTTATCTGGAAGAAAAGATGTGGAAATTATGTAGTAATGCACACTATTAGATCATTTACCATGCATGAAAATGTTACCACAAAGTCTCCTAGACAGGGCAGTGCTTGTTACAAGCTAAAAAACAGAGTTGGAGCTTCATGGTCAAAATACACTCCAAACAAGGCAACCTTACACACATCTTTCTCCCCTGATTCCTAATGACTTTATTAACTTTTGAATAATAAAAGAAGATGAGATCCAGCCAGAGATCTGCCTGTCTGTGTGTTAGGTTTGACTTTGCACTGGATACAACTTGCAAACTGATTGCACTTGTATTTATGAAACGTCTGCACCAGTTTTCAGGTGTGACTGCATTGTGTCTGCCGTGCCGAAAACTTAGGGTGTTCACAAAGGGGTACACAAAGGGGTGTTCCGATGCAGAGTCTGACCGTACACCATATTTATTATTGCGACTCAACAGAATTGTGGCGCGCGTCCATTAAACTAAATGCACAAAAAAAACCATAAGCACTCCGTTTAAGTACGACTGGCGTGTGCCAGATTATTGAAGACCTTGAGCGAGTATTCAATAATCTGGTGCACTCTGCGCATTAGTGCAGTTTGCATTACTATTGATAAATCTGGGCCATTACCTCTTAAATCCTTCATTCTTTATTGATCAATATGGCACTTGCTGGCCTATTGTGATCAGAATGGTAACATAAACAGCACAACTAAATCTCAACAGAAATGAAAATCACCTAATTGCATTAATGAAAACCATCTCTGTAATTTAGATAAAATATGTTCTCTTTTTTCCTGTGACCTTTCTACCAAATCTATAAATGTTAATGCTTAATGTCCTTTACAGGTTCACATATGCTTAGATGAATAATTCCAAGTTCCATAACTCACGTGTGATTAAGAAGAAGCTTCTTTTGTCCTCTACATTTGGCCTCACTTGACATGTCAGCAATTTAATTTTAGCTGGAGGTCGATTGATCTGAAAGTAATACAGGAAAAGGCCTTTTACAACAGTGATACTTCAAGCTAATAAGATTATTAAATGCACAAATAAGAAGTGTAGATTTAAAGTCCATCAATTGTTTACCCGCATCCTCTCCGCATACTCTACATCCAGCGAATAAAGACAATGTCAGTGATTGGTACATAACTTCCAGTTCATGGAATCAGCAGGAATTAATGGATATGTTCCCACAAATTTAGCAAGAATTTATGAAGCTGACATTCAATTTTATGCATCTGAGTAGGGTTGTTTTTACAGAATGTTCATGGGCTTAACCCCTTAAGGACCCAGCTCATTTTCACCTTAAAGGGGCCTTCTCATGAAGACAAGATTCCTAAATATACTTAGGATAGCAAAATAACACATTCTCTAATTCCCTGTTATTAAAATACAGCATTTCAGAGATATCATTCTAACCTATGTGCATAGGCTGACACAGCCAAAACTCTGTAATACATATAAGGAGACATACACTCACCGGCCACTTTATTAGGCACACCTGTCCAACTGCTCGTTAACACTTAATTTCTAATACGAATCATACACTCACCGGCCACTTTATTAGGTACACCTGTCCAACCGCTCATTGACACTTAATTTCTAATCAGCCAATCACATGGCGGCAACTCAGTGCATTTAGGCATGTAGGCATGGTCAAGACAATCTCCTGCAGTTCAAACCGAGCATCAGTATGGGGAAGAAGGGTGATTTGAGTGCCTTTGAACGTGGCATGGTTGTTGGTGCCAGAAGGGCTGGTCTAAGTATTTCAGAAACTGCTGATCTACTGGGATTTTCACGCGAGATCTGGTGACTGTGGAGGCTATTTGAGTACAGTGAACTCATTGTCATGTTCAAGAAACCAGATCTCAATCCAATAGAGCATCTTTGGGATGTGGTGGAACGGGAGATTCGCATCATGGATGTGCAGCCGACAAATCTGCGGCAACTGTGTGATGCCATCATGTCAATATGGACCAAAATCTCTGAGGAATGCTTCCAGCTCCTTGTTGAATCTATGCCACAAAAATTGAGGCAGTTCTGAAGGCAAAAGGGGGTCCAACCCATTACTAGCATGGTGTACCTAATAAAGTGGCCGGTGAGTGTATAATGCAAAAGGAAGTCTAAATCATAACACAATCCCCCACATATATACCATCACTGCATCTGTAACTACCCGTAGAATAAAAGTACATAATTATTGAACCCGCATGATGAACGCCGCTATAAAAAAAACAGTTAAAAACCCGCCAAAAATTATGATTTTTACCTATTTAATCCTACAAAAAAATGCAATAAAAAGTGATCAAAAAACATATGTACTCCAGAATGATACTGTTGCAAAGTACAACATTTTTTTTGTAAATAAACGCAAAACCTATCAGCCAACATTTACCACTAAAATGAAGTACAACATGTGAGGAAAAAACAAAAAAACAATCTCATTATCGCTTTGGTAAGTAACAGTGTTCAAAAGTTATAACCAAAGCGAAGCAAGTCAAAATACAAAAATGGGGCTGAGCCTTAAGCTACAAAATGGCTGCATCCTTAAGGGGTTAAACATCCTTAAGGGGTTATTTATGTTCTGTGAGTCGGTATGATTACGCCGATAAACCATTTATATAGCTTTTTTATGTTTGAATAATTTTACTGAAGAAATGCATTTGGAGAGAAAACCACTTGTTTTTGCATTGCTGTCTAGGGCGTAACATTTTTATTTTTTTGTTGATTGAGCTGTATTATTTCTTGAGTGATTTTTTATTGGAATCATTGTGGCGCAAATGTGACTTTTTGATCACACTTATTGCACTTTTTGTTTGGTTGGAAGCGCAACTATTCTAATTTGTGGCCTTTTTTAATAATTTTATTTAAAAGTATGCACTCTAAAGGTTTTGTAATGATTTTATTTTATTGTATGGGTTGTTACGGACGTGGCATTATGTTATACGTGCGGTTTGTGCGGTTTCACCTTTTATTCTATGTAGGATTCTGGACATTTTGGGGGCATTTAGGGGACTTTTATTACTTTTTATACATTTTGTACATTTTTTAAAACTTTTTTTAAACATTTTTTCACTGTCCGTTTCTAAGACTTGAACAAGCAATCATTTTTGATCGCTTGTTCAAAGTAGTCAGTCTATGCCAGGGCAATCATGGCGGGGGCATACATAGAAGCCCTATAGAAGCCAAGGTCAAACATGTTTGACATTGGGCACTAAAGGGTTAAACAGCTGGGATTGGGGCTATCACCATCCCAGCTGTTACTGCAGAAGACCCATAGTCTCATATAGCCGTCTCTCACACTGCTGTCACCCTTGATAGTTGTCAACGGTGAAAGCAGTTGAAGACAAAAATGTAAATCCAGGGGCGCAAATTAGCTGCCAACCAAGACGTACATTTTCGTCCAAGGTCCTTAAAGGGGTAAAAGGAACCCATCACCATGTCACCATTGTAATCTGCAAACAACATTTGATGGAGCAGAGGGGTTATAATAATAATAATCTTTATCTATATAGCGTAATCAAATTCTGTAGAGCTTTACAAATCATTAAGCAGATTAATATATAGATTTTTGGGAAAAGATTCAATATGATTGTCATTCATTCAATTCTAAGTATCTATTTTCATCTACTGAAACATTCTGTTTCTTCCCACTTGTTCACCTCTCTCAGTAAGTTGAGTTATAGGTTTACCGGGGAACAGATTTAGACAGAATGGCAAGATATGGCCGAAAGAACAGTGAAGGTTTCTATCAATATGTGCTATTACTAGGTAATCTTCAGATGGTACATAGTACCAACCAGCAAAGCCAATATGATTTTTTTTACCTTTTCATTGATTTAGGATCATGCTGTCTGTAAATGCATCATATGTCTCTGTCATGTATCATAAACTTCTCTGCATGAAATCACTTTGAGTAAATATAGTTGAACTTTTAAAACAGCTGCTGTTAATTCAACTAAATCCATAGATGTTCTCATATTCAATGCATTTACATGTAAAGCTGTCTGCAAATGTTACAGAGCTGTATGGCAAACCATATGTTTTAAGCACTCTGTTTGTAAACATAAGAATTTAAGATACACATGCTGCAAAGTGTAGGTTCACTTCTCTAGGAATCAAATCTGTAGACAATATACTCTTATAAAAATAGATTACTCCAAATCTAAATAAAGGTTCTTATGGGTCCCTGATGTACAAAATTTAGGTCATAGTGGGTCTTGGTGTTGTGGGTTTCCACCCATCATCCTAGGCTTTTCTTAATTAAAAAGGATGTTTAAAAACAAATGGCCAAACATTGTTAGGGGGAAAAAAATAAACATTTAATTTAGTATTTTAAGATCTGGATTGCATGTTGAAACCACATTGTATAACAATATGAACAAAGGGTAATCTTTCTCCAAAAACAGCTCCACACCCGACCATGGGGTAGCGATAAAAGTAGGGAAACATCACAGCACTGTCTCCGTCTGGAGAAAATAAGGTTTAATCACCAGAGGCGACAGGGCTTTCTTACTAGGAGAACAGTCAATCTGTGGAATAGCCTGCCTCAGGCGCTGTTCACAGCATGGACAGCAGAGAGCTTCAAGAAGGGTCTAGATGGTTTTTTACATCTAAATAACATTGACTTTTATGTTATATAGAATTGTTTCCCATAAATCCCTTCTTCATCCAATCCCTTCCTTGGTTGGAATTGATGGACATCTTTTTTCAACTATATAAACTCTGTAACTATCTGCGATTGTAATATTGTTTTTGGGAATAGTCTATGCAAGGTGTCTCGTCAGCCTTATATATGGCAAGTAGTGGCAGCTAAAATCACTTTGGTTTTGGAAGGCGGAAGCTGTCAGAGTACAATCCAGCGTGACCCGGCAAGCTTCCTTCCTGAACCTAACACATTGGTAGTGTGCGGTATTGCAACTAATCTATATTCATTTTTATACAGCACAAATTATGGTCAAGTATGGCTCTATTTTTTGAACAAAACAGCCATGTTTTTCAACACCCGGATAAACTTTGACCCCTTGCCACCTTCCTACCTTTAAAAATCCATAACTTTTTTTATTTTCCGAGTATAGAGCTATATGAGGATTGTTTTCTGCGTAACAAATTGTATTTCCTAGTGTCTGTATTTAATTTTCAATGCCATGAAATGGGAAGCTGGAAAAAAAAATCCAAATGTATCAAAACTGATGAAAAAAATTTTTTTTGTGGACTTAGTTTTTACAGCTTTCACTGTACACTCTTTTTACTTTCTTTTTTATTATTTGAGTCAGTACGATCACAGTGATACCAAATTTATATTTAATAGATTTTACACACCATATTCTGACACCAACAACTTTTTCACACTGCAGCTGCATAAGGTGTCATTTTTGCTGGACCATTGCTCCATTTTGGGGATGAAGCACCTTTTTATGACCTTAATTAAAAATAACATTTTATTAAAAGTCGATAAGTTGGTCAATTTTGAACATTTGGGTTACGCAGAGAATTTCCATTTGAAACTTTTTAAACTTCTAGATGTATTAAAGATGTATTATTACTATTATTTCTCTGTACAGTTAAGTTCACAAATATTTGGATTGACATTCTAAATGATTTGTGCTTTGCACTCCCCCCATGGATTTGAAAATAAACTACAAAGATGTAATTGATGTCTAGTCTAAGGGGTTGAACAAAATTATCCTGTGAAACATTTAGGAATTGCAACCATTTTTCTGCAAAGAGTCGGAAACAAAACTTGAGAACGAGGCGTGGGACACTCGGAGGGACAATGAGGTAATTACAGGTTAATTTTGTATTGCTCTCACATCTATCTATTGTATCACATCTATAGAGTGTATTTACAGTATATACTCGAGTATAAGCCGAGTTTTCAGCACAAAAACTCGCTCATACTCGAAGTCTATAAGAAATACATGGACGCATCTTTTGGCTTGGACAGTGAAGGTTTAGGGCAAAGAACGACCCCGTTCGCCGTGGATTGCACCATCCCGTACATGTCCATTCTACTGTGAAATAAAAGAGCTTTGCCTTCCATGAAGAAAAGAAACTGCTGAGTGCTTGTACCCTTCTTTTTATAGATGAAATTTTTCTAAAGGCCTGTGCGCCAGTTTTCTGTCGGACTGTGACATTCTTTTTCAATATGAATGGGAGCTGCTTCATTCCCAGGGCTGAAAATACTCCACAAACTTGAGGGGGTTTACCTCCCCTTCCACAGACGATGGGGTCTACCTCCTCTTACAAACAGACTGATTGGGGTCTATCCTCCCTTCCACAGACTGATGGGTCTACCTCCCCTTCGTCTCAGACTGTGGGTTCTAACTCCCCTACCACAGACTGATGGGTCTTACCTCCCTTCCACAGACTGATGGGTGGTTTCTACCTCCTATTCCACAGACCTGATGGGGTCTACCTCCCCTCACATACGATGGGTTCTATCTCCCCTTCCGCACAGACTGATGGGGTTTTTTATACTCTCCCCGTCCACAGACTGATGTGGGTTTTTTGCTACTCCCCTTCCAGCAGGATGAGGGGTTCTCCTACTCCCCTTCACCACAGTACGATGGGGGTCACCTCCCCATTCCACAGATGATGGGGTTCGACTCCCCATTCATAGGACTGATGGGTTCACCTCCCCTTCCAAGAGACTTGAGGGTTCTACCTCCCCTTCCACAGACTGATGGGTTCGACCTCCCCTTCCACAGACTGATGGTTCTACTTTCTCTTCCACACAGACGGGATAGGGGTTCTATCCTCCCCTTCCACGACTGATGGATTCTACCTCCCCTTCAACAGACTGATGGATGTGCTACCCTCCCCTTCCACAGACGGATGTATTCTACCTCCCTTCCTCAGATGATGGGTCTACCTCACTTCCACAGTATCTGAGGGGTATAACCTCCCCTTCACAGAACTGATGGGTCTACCTCCCCTTCCGACAGACTGATGGCGTCTACCTCCCCTTCCATCTAGACTGATATGTGTTCTACCTCCCTTCCACAGAACTATGATGGGGGTTCTACCTCCCCTTGTCCACGAAGATGAGGGGTTCTATCCTACCGTCCACAGACTGATGGGGTTATAGTCCTCCCCTTACACAGACTGATGGGGTCTACCTCCCCTTCCATAGACGAATGGTTACCTCCCTTCGACAGATTGGTGGGTTTTACCAACCTTCCACAGGGACTGATGGGTTTGTTCTACCTCTCCTGTCCACAGACTGAGGGGGTTCTTGTACCTCCCCTTCCAACAGACTGATGGGGTTTTACCTCCCCTCCTTCCACAGTAATGAATGGGTCTACCTCCCCTTCCTCAGATATGAGATTGATGAAACTAGGAGATGATGTTAAGGGTGACATCACGAAATAGGAAAGCGAGTTACGGTACTTACACATCATCAATGTTCTGTAGGGGAGACGTGTGCACGCACGGGGGCTTCTTCGACCGCATTTCTGACCCTCGACTTATCCGACGGGAACGCCTCAACGCAAGGAGAGTGGAAGGTCCCCAGTCTGAGTACTATCTGAGGACTATGCAAGCGACTGGGGGGGCAAGATGAGCAGAAGAGAAAGATTGGCATTTCGAATCCAATAGGTTTTTACAGGTTTTGTGTTAAAAATTAGGTTACCTGGCTTTACTGGGTTGGCTTATGCTCAAACGGTAAGTTTGTGGTTGCTACATTTCAAAATAAACGAAATTCGAAGGGGCATGAATACTTTTGCAGTCCACTGTATTTGGAGTAAAGTAAGTTTAACTCACCGTACTGTGAGATATTGTCAGATATCCATATTTCACTCCACATTTTCTTTTCTGCCATACTTTTCGAATACTAAATGAAATTTTTATAGATAAAATTGAATTATTCAATAAACTTATTTTTAAAGTATTGCAATATGTTAAAGAGAATTAAAAAAATTGTTAAAAAGTAGAAAATTAGAATTGTTCTAGAGGAGAATGAAAGGAGAAATGAAAGCATGCTTTTAAAAAAAATAATGTGTCAGAACAAAGACAATTTATCAGTACTGTCTGAGATCAGAACTGTTCTAGTTGCTCTTGGCAACCAATAAGAGCTCTGCTTTAACTTTATAATAAACAGCTGTGGGAAAATTAAAACTGTGCTCTATTTGGCTGCCAACAGCAACTAGAAGAGCTGTGCTCAGTTTTGATAAATGAGCAGCAATTGTTTACATAGTACATGAGAATGTGCATGAGGGTTTTATTGTACCTAATATAAAATGGAGTTATTTGACAGAGATATGTTTCTGTTATCTAGGATTTGAAAGAATACAGATTTTTATCCCAAGACCAGAAAAATTACAAAAAAGATGCACACAGAGAATTATGTATGTGTGTGTATTCCTGCCAAACTGAGTTTATCTATGAACTATCATTAAATCCTCATAGTAATGTAAAGAGGTATTAGAATATACTTGCTTGGTATGATGCTAAACTCATATCCAAGATCTCTACACAACAAACCTACATGCGTATCAAGAAACTCTTTATCTTACACAGTACAGGCAGTACCTGTTTGTTCTTAAAGGGGTTTTCCCACGAAGCAAGTATGGCACTCCACAATCTCAGTCAGCTACATACTGATCAACGGGACAGCACTCTCATGTGTGACCGGCTGTTCTGGCCATTTCGGTGGGGTTATGAGGGGTGTGATGGTGATACATCGGAGCCCAGTTCTTGTTATCCATGTGGGTCCCATCACTAAGACCCCTACCGTTCAACAAGTTAGGACCTGACTTGTTTCATGGGAAAACCCCTTTATGTTGAATTTGTATGTAAGTCGAAACTGGTATTTTATATAATTGTAACTCCAGAAAAAAAAATTTGCCCCTGTGACAATTAGATTTTCAAAATGTTGTGCTCTTATGAAAACAAGGATTATCAATAAAACTTCATTACAGACACATGCAGCTGATCATTGCAGCCGGGGACTAAAGTAAATCATCCAGAGAACTTCACTAGAGGTCACAGTGGGCAGAAAGGCCCGTCTGTAACTAGGAGTCATCTGTAAGTCAGGTGTCAAGCCTTTATACAAATGGCCTACTGAAATTTATAATATTAGCAATTTTTTTGCATGTATGATTGACAGTTTTCCTTTATATAAACATTAGCTGACAACTACAGCCAGAATAGGGGTAAATTTGTGGTTCCTGTTTCTTTGGGTGTGGTATATGAATCCTGAAAAAATGATTTTTTATATTTTGGATATTTTTTTTCTTTCTGTAATGCGGGAGACGACATTTGGTATTTTGTAGAATTTATACTTCCCTACTGTACTGCGTTCTACAACTTTTCAATCCACAAATCATATAACACCTACTTAAACTGAAAAATACTTTTATTGATATATCTTTAAAATACAGCGTTACTTGTGTACATAGGACACCAGGTAAGATTCCAATAAATAAAAAGTAACAGTGTGATAACTATATGTATATACCTCTCTATAGTAAAAGTTTTTAGTCATTTTGAAATGTCCGTTTTTAAGATAATTGGGAAAACTGGATAAAAACGGATGCGTTTTCAAAAAATGCGGGTTCAAAAAACGGGTTCAAAACGCCACGTGTGCCACCACTCTTAGGGTTGTTACTATTTACACCTACACGGATTTACTATAGAGAGGAATTTCTGCCTGTTTATTTACACCTACACGGATTTACTATAGAGAGGAATTTCTGCCTGTTAATAAGTATCACATTGTTACTTTGGCTGTATTTATTGGAATCTTGATAATACATAACAATCAAATGCATAACAGTCCAGTCCCTTGGAGATATCTGACAGTTCA